>PVJL010001693.1:0-191001 GCA_004026885.1 Lyroderma lyra | reverse complement strand
ACCCATAAACACAATCAATAATTTAACGTTTATTTGGGGACGAGTGGGTTAGGGAGGGGAGAAAGGGGAGGGGGTAGGAGAAGAGGAAGGGGAAGTTTAATATAAGGTGATGGAAAGAGAAGTCACGTTAGGTGGTGAACTTATTATATAACAAGTTGACAATGCACTGTAGAACTGTATGCCTGAAATCCTTGCTGTCAGATGTCACCCCAATAAGTCTAACAATAAAAATGAATTTAAAAAATTAAAAAAAAGTTAAGAAGAGGTATATGTATACATATACACACAGAGAGAGACATGCACACACATACACAATGGAATATTACTCAGCCACGAAAAGAATAAAATCTTGCCACCTGCAACACCATGGATGGACCTAGAGGGTATTGTGCTGAGTGGAGTAAGTCAGACAGAGAAAGATAAATGCTGTATGATCTCATATATATATGGAATCTGAAGAACAAAATAAATAACCAAACAAAACAGAAACAAACTCATAGTTACAGAGAACATTTTAAGGGTTGCCAGATGGGAGGGGATTTCAGGATAGGTGAAAAGGGGCAAGGGATTGCCCCATGTATAGTGTCAGATGGGTACTAGATTTATCAGGATGATCACCTTGTAAGTTATATAAATGTTTCATCACTATATTGTGCACCTAAGACTAATATAATATTGCATGGCAAATGTAATTGAAAAAAATAAAAAAAATTTAAAAAATGGATAAAAAACCTAAATATAAGAACTAAATTTCCTTAGAGGAAAATATGTGTACATCTTTATGATCCTGAATTAGTCAATGGTTTTATAGATATGATGCCCAATGTATAATCAACCAAAGAAAAACTAGAAAAAATTTGGACTTGAACAAAATAGAAACTTTTGTGCTTCAAAAGACACTTACACAGAAATGGAGTAATTATTTGTAAATGTATGTGATAAGGATCTAGTATATAGAATAGATAAAAAATTTCAACAACTGAAATATAAAAAGACAGTTTATTTATAAACTAGGCAAAGAATTTCTTTTGTTATAGTGGTAAAATATACATAACATAAGTTTTCATTATTTTAACCTTTCCCAAGTGCACAAGTAAGTGGCAGTAAGTACATTCATGATGTTGTACAGTCCTCACCACCATCATTTCCAGAACATTTTTATCATACCAAGCAGAAACTGGATCCATTTAATAAAAAAAGTTACTTAATAATAACTTTCTATTCTCTCTCCTTCCCAGCCTCTGATAACTTCTATTATACTTTCTATCTCTCTGAATTTGCCTCTTCTAGGTATTTCATATAAGAAGAATCATACATTTGTCTTTACATGTTTGGCTTATTTCAGTTAGTATAATATTTTCAAGTTTCATTAATATTGCAGCATGTGTCAGAATTGCATTCATTGTACTTATTTGAACAGTATAAACATTTTGTTTATCCATTTGTCTCTCAGTGAATAATTGGGTTGTTTTCACTTTTTTTGGCTATTGCGAATAATGTTGCTATGAACATTGGTGTATAAGTATTTGAGCCCTTGCCTTCAATTTTTTCGAATACATGCATAGGAATGGAATGGCTGGATTATGTAGTAATTTTGCTTTTAACTTTTTGAAAAACCTGCACAAAGGATTTTAATTGACATTTCTCCAAAGAAGATATACAAATGGCCAATAAACATAAAAAATATACTAAACATCATTATTCTTTAGAAAAATGCAAATTAGTACCACAGTGGAACGCCACTATTCATCAATTAGAATGGCTTTTTAAAAAAATGTTACAGCATGAAGTTTTGGGAAGAGGCAGAATTGACTCAATTTCTCATTCATTGCTGGTGGGAATGTATAATGGAATAGACACTTGGGGAACAGTTTGGGATTTCTTATAAAGTTCAAGATATACTTGGCATATAAGCCAGCAATCCCACTCCTAGGTATTTATCCAAGAGGAATGAAAATATGTCCATCCAAAGACATGTACAAGAATGTATTTGTAATACCAAACTGAAATTACCCCAAGGTTCCTAACTCATGAATGGATGCAAAACTGCCACATCTATGGAATAGAATACTGCTCAGTAACAAGAAAGAATAAACTACCAATACATGCAACAGCATGAATAAATCTCAAAAACTTCAATCTAAGTAAAAGAAGTCAGAAGCAAAATGCTATACACTGTACGATTCCATTTATATGACAGTCTGGAAAAGGCAAAACTATAGAGACAGGAAATAGGAAGGAGGGGTTGATTACAAAGGACAGGACTCTAGGGTGATGGAAATAGTCCATACAGTGATTATAATGACAGCCATATAATGACTTATTTGTAAAAATTTAAGAACTGTACTCCTATAAAGTGTGAATTTTAGTACATGTAAGTTATAACTCGATACACCTCCTCAACAAAACAAACAAAAGAGAAAATCCCAGAAATGTCTTTTATCGGTCTGTTAACTATTATTTTTGGCTACATTTTTCCTCCGACAGAAAAAGAAAGGGGAGAAGAGTGCTTTCAGATGTCATAATTGGGCTCTTCTTTAAATCTCACTTCAACAAAAATAAGCTAAAATAAATGATACACTGGTGACTTTGTGGCACAAAGAAGAAACAAAGCAGACAAAATAAATTAATATGATTTCATTTGTTGAAGTTTATGAAGTCATTTATTTATAATGATCACAGCAGTGTAAGTAGGCATCATGGGGCGTACAAGGGCTTTTGCAACTTCTGTTTTCTGTGCATCAATTTCCCCTCTGAGAAGGTGAACCCACAAGGAGCTTGAAAGAACACAGACCTTCAGGTCAGGGCTCAGCCAGCATCAAAACATACTGCTTGGTACATTAATAAAGTTGAGCCTGATTTCTAGTTGGAGCTGTAACTCAAAACACATTTAATATACAACAAAACTTGAATTGTTTATTGCTTATGAGCCTCTCTGAAAATATCAGTATTTCTTACCATTGTTTCAGATTATGCAGGAGAATGAACTGTTGGTACATTAAGCCTACACTATTTTCTTCAGTGCTTATCAGCTTATAATAGATTTACAGTCTCTGTTTAGTATAATAATAAACAAATTATTTTTAAATCAAGGATCAGCTGTTTGAGTTGAACAGATAACATCTGCTGCAAATCGCACGGAGGAAGCAGACCTGATTTGGGAATTATACACCCGCTCCCTTCTCTTTCTCACCCTGCTAGTGGCAGCCCTGGGTCTCCTCCAATGTTAATACCAGTCAGGATCCCAGTGTGCCGAGAACCATGTTGGTCCCATTCACAGAATGATATAGAAACAGAAGGGGTTGAATTTGACTTAGTCTAAGTCTTCCTGGAGAATGGTGCACCCAAGCTGCATCTTAAAGACTGAGTAGGAGTCACTGAGAGACAGGGAGAAAAGGGACAGAGCATAACTGGCAGAACTGACAATCTAAACAAAGGCAGGGAGGCAAGCACTGGTATTTTATGATGAACGTTGCTAGATCATAAAAAGTAAGCTAGGGAGTAGTAAGGGATAAGACAGTAAAAGGTAAGTAAAGGCAAGCCATAGGGGTTCTTTTTTAAGGTTCTTGGAACTTGATGTGTAATAAACTGTAAGCTCATTGAGGGTAGGGATTCCTGCATCTTGTTCATAGCCTACCTAACACGTCACTCAATCTGAACTGCCAGCTATGAAATTGCACACACATTCCCTGCAATGCAATCATCAGCCTCTTCTATGAAGCCATCTTTGCATTTCCAAATCAGCTGAAAGAAGGCAAAAGTTGTGTCTGTCACAAAACTTTGTGTCAAGTTGAAATTTTATGTTTCCAGGGCAAAGATTCACAATGGCTCAGAGCAACAAACTTTATTTCTCTGGGGCTTATTTCTCACTCCTCTAGTCACTTATATCGAAATTCACTGATGTGTTTTGCTAGGATATGAAACTGATATAACCAGAGGGAGAATATGTTTGAACTCAGGGTTTAATTCAATTCCAAACCAGAGCTCCATTGTGTGCATTATTTATCAACAGCATTTAAGTGCCCACAGTGAGCCAGCCCTCACTTGGCTTCATAAATAAACTATGTCAGACTTCATTCCTGTCCTTTAAGTTCTCATACTCTAAAGAGGAAAAGGGAAAGCATAGATACAGTTTTCACCAAGATAATTATGACTAAATGATCCTTAGCTAATTGGCTAACCATGTAATAAACCGTTTAAACCTGGGAAGTAAGGAACCCTCAGCCCTCCTTACACAGGGTTTCTCTCTCTCTCTCTCTCTCTCTCTCTCTCTCTCTCTCTCTCTCTTTTCTTTCTTTCTCTCAGGCTTTTACCTTCTAGAAGTGTACAGATTCTTTTACTCAGTTCTGTTTCAACTCAGCTGTGAAAGGGAAGATCTCTGAATAAGGAAGTCTTTGATGAGAGACAGAAGCCCCTTTGCTCTGTTAACATGTAATGGAGAATCACTGAATCTCAAGAATTAACAGGAATTTAGTGGCAGGTAGGCTGACTTCCATTTGTAGTCCTTACAAGTCAGTTTTATTTCTTGTGGTAAAGAAGACCATGGAAGAAAACAATTTGACCCTTGAAGTTACCCATGGTCCAGACATTTTCCGTAATAATTGCCAAGATGGAAACAAGAGGTGGAATAAAAAGATTGCATGATTGAAGAGACTAAGTGTAGTGATGTGATCTGAATCTTATACAGTATAGTCAAAGCAGGGTGTAGGGAAGTCAGGAAAGTCCGTCCATAATAGGTATGTAAGAATTTGGCACAGAGGGTGGTGTAAAATGGAGAAGAATTAGGAGAGGGTAGATGTCGAAAAGGAAATGCTGGGTTTGCAGTAAGGAGGCGGTACTAGGAATACAACATTTAGAGAGAGACGTTTGTCTGAGTGTACTCCCAATTCAAACAGCAATGGGATGGTACTGGCAGAAGTGGGAGCATGATGGCTGTGGGATCCCAAAGAGTTATTTGACATCAATGAGCACCCTAATGTTGAGATGAGGCCATAGAGAAACAAGAAGTCATTGTGGAAAAAAAGAGGAAGGTGTGAGAATGACTAAGACATTGAATGCCGAATAAAAAATCAAAGTCTCAGAAAGTCCCTAAAATAACAGCCATGCACTGAACTCCTTCTGAGAGACTGAATATACCAAGGGATAATGACAAACCATATAGAAAAATAGAACTCTGGCCCACAACCCACAGCAACCAGCCCGGGAAGCCACACCACAACCTCTGTAGCACTCATTCCAAAACCGTCAGAACTCGGTCAGTGACTGACAGCTTACCTAATTTTTGTCCCTACTTCCACCTTGGGATCAACTAGGAAGAGCTAAATATGTTCCACATATCAGTCACATGGAATGTCCCACATTATCAGAGCACACCTGACGCTTTCCTGTCTGTTTTTTTGCCCACTATAAAGCTTTCCAACTCTTCTGCCCTCTTTTGAGTCTCTGACAAAAGCTAGTGATGGAGGCCGCCTTCCTTATCATAACGAGCTTTGAATATACAGGGTTTGCTTCTTCTCATTTGGATGGCTTTTGTCTATTTCCACACTTCTATGCCCTTAATGCTGTTTTGGGTGTTGAAAATACCGGTGAATAATGAAAGGAAAGACCTCAGTCTCATGGGACTAACATTCTTTGGGGAGAGACGGAAAATAAGCTAGGAGAGAAATTAAGTAAGCACGGTTACGATGAGCTCTTCTAAAGGAACTAATATAGGATGATTTAATCGAGGTGTGGTGGGAGAGATAATATTATATTGAATAGCAAAGAAAGGCTCCTTGAGGAAGTGATATTTCTGCTAAAAACTAAGAGGTGAAAAAGAGCCAGCCTGGAGGACTGCTGGGGGAAGAAACTCCAGGTTGAAGAACAGAAAGCAAAATGTACAGAGCAAAGTATCGTTGGTTTTGTGTGGGAAACACAGAAAAGGCCAGGGTGGTGGGGGTGAAGGGAAGGAGAGGATGAGGCTGGGGAGGTAGGTGGGACAAGGTCACAGGACTGGGACTGGAAGTTATGTCTAGTGTGAAGGGCCAGCACCTGAAGGTGTTAGGCAGGAATGCTTGAGGTACTAAGAGCAAATTGCACAAGCAGAGCCAGCTTGAAATGTTCTTTTCAGTCAATTACCCCCATCAAGTCGGAGCAGTTCATCCTAAAGACTTCAGATGTTTATAGTGATCACGGAAGTGCTGCTGGGATAACAGTGCTTCGGTGTAATTAAGCACTATGCTTTTCCATCAGGAAGCTGCAACGAGCATCCTGATCTTTTCCAAGATCCCACGCACACAGTTGATCATGGACAATCCATCAATATCCTCTTCCCACCACACTAGCACTGTTTTCTGAGGATGTTGAAAGCTTTAATAAACCCTCTTAGATAACTTCTTTATGAGGCAGAGAATTAGTAGAACTGAGCATGAAACAGATTAGGGACTATCAACAAAGGGGGCACCACTGTTTTTATGATTTCCGGTGATCCCTGGGTGGAAAAATTTAATTAGCTGGAATATTAATAACATATGTGGTTACATTGATCTCTCTAAATAGCAGCCATTTCTTTGCTTAGTCAGGGAATTTGCTCAGTTCTGACCTCATCAGGCCTGCTTTATCCATGGAAATAGACCCCTTTGAAGGCTAAACTCACTCATTTACTCCAGTTGTTAAGTAGACTAATGCAACACCTAACTCCCAAGACCCCAAAGAGAAAAGAAGTGTCATAAAAGGGTAATGTTCATACGTCCTGCCACAGTATAATTTATAATGCAGAACAGTTGAGACATCAGCACAATCTTGAGCCTTGATAATTGCTGTCCCTTCCAGATAAAGATGAAGGTTGGGTGTAATGATGTGGCCAAAAGTGTCTGGCCTGATTAACATTGTTGTGCTCATGGCCAGCAGTATCAGCAAGGAGTACCCCTTTAGCATTAGCTATTCACTAAAGATAGCACCCAGAGTTTGCCCAGTGTGTCTCTATAGACCACTTACAAACCTCAAATGAGTACATGAAAAGAGATGAGAAGGGAAGCATGGCTGGCTGAGGTGGTGGTGCACAGCTAGCATTTCTTCAAACCTGTTTCCTCTTTGTCCTGGTCACAGTACTAGATGACTTTTCCAACCTTCCTTACTTGTAGGTGTGGCCAAATGCTGGAGTCTAGGCTAATGGAAAGTGAGTGGGAATGAAGCTTCTCAGTTCCAGGCCTGGTCCGTAAACCTCACACCACCATCATCACCACACATGGTCCTCCAAGCTCTCTTTATCTTCTCTTGGCTTGATGCCCATGAATAGCACAATCTTAAAATCTGCATTAGAAGTAGAAGAATCATGAGATGGGAGGGTCCAAGTTCCTGAAAAAGCATCTGAATGGGGAGCATTCATTATAGACTAATAGCAACCAGAAACAAATTTCTATTATTTTAAATTGCTGAGATATTAGAATCTATCTGTTATGCCCCTAGTATTAGCCAAACCAGCATAGTGGCTCTCCAGTGAACAAAACCAGACATTGAAAGAATTCATACAAAAAAATGTGGGTTGTATTTATCATGTTAGGGTTACTGCCGTGGCTATCAAGTAAGAAAACAGTAACATTTTTAATTGAGATTTATTGAGGATTACCTTACACATCACACATTTCACTCATTGCAAGTGTATTAGTCAATGTTTTTTAGTATATTTATACAATTACATAGAACTCTTCTATTAACCTCAATGTTCCCTTATTACTACATATAATCAATCCATGCCCCCAGCCCAAGGCAAGTACAAATTTTCTTCTAGTATTTCTGGCATTTATCACTTAGTATAATGTTTTTGAGGTTCATCCATATTGGTATATGTATCAGTACTGTGTTGTTCTTAATTGCTGCATAGTATCATAGTATTCCATTGTATGAATATACTAAATTATGCTAAATCATTCACCAGTCAAAAGACTTGTTTTTAAATTGGTATATGATTTTTGATGCTGCTATATATACATCTTTGTTTGGACCAAATTTAATTTCTCTTGGGTAGATGCCTAGTAGATGAATTGCTGGGTTGTATAAGCCACAGTTTTATACCCAACAAAAGCTTTCCCTCAGAAAGAGTCTCATCCTTGGTATTCCTACATCATTTTGTTCATATCTGAAATAACTCATTTGTCCCATTGAATTTACTGAATTTTTGTTTTTATTCACCTCTCTTGTCTGTCTGTCTGTCTGTCTGTCTCTCTCCTAAATAGACTATGAGCTCTTTAAAGATTAAAAAACTTGCTATTTTGGTGAGATGGTAATGATTACAAAGTGATGAGTAGTAGGTAAATGTATATTGAAATAATAAATAGCCAGATAACTTGAGCTAACTGAGCTAATGTATAGTCAGAGCAATGGACTATATTATGTCAACTTGGCTAACACTGGGAAATAAGTTTCCAAGAACCTTTTCTCTGTTTGATCCCTGGTAGAGCTGGCCAAAGAGCTTGCATGAGACTTAGAAAGAGGAAGTGAGACAGAAGCCATTACTTCATGTTGGTGAGATCGGACAATGGACAGAGCAGAAGCGTCTGGCAGGTCCAGTTTGTCTCCTCCATTCCTTGTCCTGATCTTCTCTCTACCACCAGGGACTTAGCTGAAGACCCACAGAAGTGAGATCTACACAAAAGCAACAGCTTCTCAGATATCTTCCTGGAGCTCCTCCTTTCAGGATCTCATTCTGATGGCCTCTACATTGGCTACAGAACATTCCTACAAGTTCTGATGTCATCCACATCAGAGCTATTGTCAGACTAGTTAGTGGCTGATTCCCCAATTCCTCCTCCAGGTACGCACTTCCTCAGTTCTTGCCATATTTGCATGACATCTCATTTCCGTAGTAAAGTCCTCATTTTTGTATTACTCACAGTAGCTCTGTTTTGTTTTTGTTTTGTTTTTGTTATTGTTGTTGTTTTTGGCTGACCCCTGACTGATAGAGTTCTCTAGGCCTGGACCATATGTGAACCCTCATTCTTCTGAGAGCCCAGCACTGCTAGCCTGGCACCTCTGAAAAGCTGCCCTGTCTGCTTTATGCAGGTGGGCCCTCTCCATCCTACGTGACATTTATTTTTAAAGGTCTCTCTATGCACAAAGCATTACCCATGAGATCTGGGAAAAGCTTTGTTTCTAGCATTAAAATGTCACTGGAAAATTTTTAATGATATTGTTTTTTTCTTTCTTTTTCTTCAATTGGAATTTAAATTTTTCCTGATAACATTTTAATTGCTGTTAGAATTTCTAGGTAACTGACATCCCTTAAATTTCTGTTGTAGGTGTTAATTGCTACCTTGAATCCTGGGGAAGACAAAGACAATTTAAAGTAAACATAGGGAAAGAGACAGATCTAGAGTGGGTTAATAAAAGGGAGAGAGAAAAAAAGAGAGAGGGAAAATCTAGGAAGCAATTAGGGGCACTGCCCTCTTGTTTTCTTCTTTTCTACTTTCTTCCCACACTTGTATCTCATTTACTTTAGAGTAAAACATCATAATGGGTAAAATTTATATTTCCTATACCCCACCTATTTCAAGCAGCAGAGCTGAAGACTTCAGTATTTCTGCTGGTCATAGATTATCTTCTGATATCTTGTCAATAGTGATTGGAGCACACTGCAAATGAGAGGCAGAAGAACCATCAGTCCCTAATGGTCTTTCTGGTCAGTTGTTGAAGAGGGATGTTCCTCCACCAAGGAGGCAGTTGTCTGGTCATAATCTCCTGTGACAAAAGCGAGGCTCTGAGAGTCATGAGATAATTGATGGCAGTGCCAGTACTTGGGGGGCTCTCATCAGTCTAATTTCTTAGAGCTTAACTAAAAAGTGGGTGCAGCTTTTTGTTGAATTTTGTTTTAACTGAGAAAGATGGATCCATCTTGTCCTGCAGAGGGTCACTTAAACTCTGTCCCATATTGTACATTTCTAAAGCCAGGACAAAAGCCATCTTCCTAGGAAAATGATAAAAGGGAACTTAATATTTTTTAGGAACTTGGAAAAAGATGTCACACTTATTGCCAAGATGGTCACTGCAGAGGAAATGGACCAACTTAAATATAAGACCATGACCTAATCTCTGCTCCTTGGCATATAAATGGAAGACCTTGTTCCTCATAGAACAGTTAGTTGAAAATTGAAGGCAAGGTCTCCACCAATTAATTTGTTTTTCAGGAAAGAAAATTCATTGTGTTTTTGAGAGCCAGGCTCAAAAATAGGGCCTAGGTATTAGATGATGGTAGAGAGGGGAAGAGAGGATGATGTGAGCACAGCCCGTGGCTGCTGCTGGTGGATCTTCCTGACTCCGCCTCTCTTAAGTGTAACCCAATCACACTTAGAATGGGCCACCAATGCCACCCTAAGCAGGGGTCCAGAGCAGCAATGCTGACATGGTATCGTGACTGAGTCTGACTTCCCATTGCCTGGGTTTGAATTGCACTTACTGGGCTTAGAAGTTGAGTGACTCTGGGAAATTGGCCTGCATGTTTAATGTCTCAATTTCCTCTTCTGTAAAAGAGTATAATTGCATCATGTACATCAGGGAGGTATTTTAAAGAGTTGAGTTAATATATATAAAGTCATTTAATAAGTGATTGGACCGACTTGTAATTCCACCCGTCTCCCAAACCCCAAACATGCATGGATGTCATCACACCATCTTGGTATGGAGCACCATCAACACACACACACACACACACACACACACACACACACACACACATGCATACATACTTTGTTTCAGTCATGGACACTTACTTCATTAAAAGTATCTTCCTTGTCTACAGACCACACAGCTACTGGTCCCCAATCAGAGCATCTGACCTGTTTCCTATCTCTAAGGAACATTCTGCAAAGTACCTTAGGATAGCCCTATGAATTGACTGTCCACCACTGTGGACTAAAATGAAAATGGAACACCAGCCCTAGGAGCTTAACTCCACTGTTATGAGTCACAGACAGCAACTTGTTTTTCCCGCCTCACCACATGTAATTCATAGAGGATGCATCGTAGACCCCATTACCCAAAACAGAAGCTGTCTTCCATTCCTGTGAATTCCTTAACAGAGTTAGCTCTATTGACTAGGACCCCAGCAGCTGCGAGCTTTCCAAGGCATTCAAAGAGTTTATTAATGTCATTAACAACTCTTCATTTCTTCTCATAATCAAGCATCAGCTTCTTCTTTCAAAGCTGATACTACAGAAAATTTTCCACTTATATTCTAACCTGGTTTTTGTTCCTAAATCAATTGGCCCTTTCTTTTCTCTCTAAGCTTCACCACACTCCCTACTACTTCCTTTAGAAACTAATACATTTCTGGCTCAAAATAGCCCTGAGACTGACCACCAGTCAATCCAATGAGATTACATTTCAACAACCTCAAGGGTAGCTGTAGGTTTACATGTCCTCAAGCTTATGAAAATTTTGGCCTCTGGTAGGTCTTTGTCTCATCACTGTAACTTTAAAGATCAGTAGTTAGCCATAAGAATGTCACTGAATTAGTTTATTCATTTATTTGCTCCCTGGGTGGTTTCATAGAAAGTCTTAAAGAAGACACTGTATGAGGTTAGATAAAGCAAAGCAAAGGCTGAACAGTACCCCAAAATGTTCTAACCTATGCAAAAATGTTTAAACTATGTCACAGATTCAATTCAGAGTTTCCCAGCAGCAAAGTCAAGAAGGAAAGACATTGAGTGAGGAGATACATAAGACATTTTTTTAACTATGAAGTAAGATTTTTAACATACGCACAGGGTTTCCTATCACTAATGTCTGATAAACATGATGAGACCTTGACAAATACTGGTATGACAGATTCTGTTTCCTCCTAACTCCGAAGTCACAAAGCTCCGTCACACGAGTGGCTCCCCACGATGGTCAGCAGGGTCTGCCTAAGCAGCATCTGCATCTCAGAGTATACGTACTGGAGCTGCATTTTCAAATAAAAATCAAGACCCTGATAAGCCCCTGATTAGCCCCAAGAGACTACATTTTCTCTGTCTGTTTTAATTTGTATCTAGCAATGTGCCATTAATCTTCATTGATCCTCACATTCTGCTTGTCACTGCTGTTTTCTAAAGAGCAGAATTCAATTTTCTATGCAGGCAAGCTAGTTGGCCTTCAGCTGGTTTAGAGTTATATGTGTAGGCATCATGGTCACATTATCTAAATGTCCCATGAATGGCTACAGATGGGAACTTTTTCTAACCTTGGATGGATTCATCATCAACATAAGAAAAATTACACCAATGGTATCAGAGACAGTATTCCCTCTGTTTTTCTTCTTCTATAATTCTAAAGTCAAATTAGTAGCCAATGTAACATGTATAACCACTAGTAAGTTTGAGCATACAGAAATAAGGTTTAGATTGAGATCAAGCAAAACTTCAATTAAGTTAATCTTGCAAATTTAATAATTTTTACAGTCATTCCTTTGCAGAATGATAATGAGGTATACATGGTAGGCAATACACAAAATGATTATACTTTGCATTATAATATAACCACAATGAGTGCTTCTTGGATAAACTAGAATGAAGGAAAGTGAGAATTGAAGAAAAAAGTGTTATGTTGATGTTCCTTCAAGTGCCTTTAAATCTAAAGTAAAGAGAACCTGATACTTAATATTTTCCAAAAGGGCCCTGAGAATTAAGTATTCCAGATGATAGAGGCCATAGTCGCCTCTTTCCAAAGGAATACTTTATACACAAGCTAATAGAAGTTCAAATCCCAAAGAAAATCCCACCTGGAAAGATTTAATTAAATTATTTTATTAACTCTGGAACTAAAATGTCAATTGTTTACAAATCACTTTCTGTACCCAGGATATTTGCATAAGAACATATAACATTTAAAACTGGTAATGTTACAGGCAATATGCATGTTATTAATAGATGATGTAGATATGAAAAAATATTTAAGATGTGTAAGTAATCTATCCGTGCTGTTTACTAATATATTATTTGTAACACTTATAATTTTCTCAAGTTTAAGTAGAATTGGTATTCCCTGAATTCTTGCAGTTAGGTGGGGTCCTCAAGATCTGAGCAAGAGTGATATACATTATTTGCAAGCAGGAGATTGATGAGCCTACACATGGTTTGCCATGCTTTCTTTCCCTTCTGCCAAGACAACCAGGAAGGTTAAAGATGGCAGCTAGTCTGTCAATCTGGGTTTCTGAATGAAGATAACATAAAAAAAAAGAGTCAACCCATCATGTACATGTAGCATAAAGCTACATAAGGTCATTATGGGGGTAAGTGCTACTTCAGCATGACTTAATTCTGACTGACTGGATTTTGCGCAGCTAGATCAGGATAGGTTAGATCAGGGGTATCCAACCTTTTGGCTTTCCTGGGTCACATTAGAAGAAGAATTATCTTGGGCCACACATAAAATACACTAACACTAACAATAGCTAGTGAGCTAAAAAGAAAAAAAAGGTCACAAAAAAAAATCTCATAATGTTTTGAGTTTGTATTGGGCCATATTCAAAGCCACCCTGGGCTGCAGATAGGATGTGCCTGGGTTAGAGTATGTTGTAAAAACACATCCTTTAAAATTACAAATGCTTAAATCAACTAAACTTTTCTTTCCACTCATACTACATGTCCATCATAGTTTGTGTAAGCAGTCTGTTCAACATCATCACTCAGGGACTCAAGTGACAACTCTCCATTGTCATTGACAATTCAGGGACAGAGAATGTGATGTGCTGTTCACTGGCTCTTAAAATGTCTGCCTGGAAATTATACTAATCACTGCCACTCGCCTTTCATTGGCCATACTCAAGTCAGGCAAATTAATTCAAAAGGCAGCCTGAATTATAGGTCCTAGACCCTTAAAAACCATGCAATTGTACTAATGTTAATAATAATAGTGATTATTTTGAGGTGGTACAGAGTGTTAATGTAGAGTATTGGTAGCATGGAGTATTATTATTATTAACAATTACAATAGCCAATTAGCATTAACTAATGATAATAGCTAACAAAGAGGCAGAACAGTCTAGCAGTCAAATGATAGATTTCTGGCTAGTGGTTATGTGTCCTCTGTTAAGTAACTTACCCTCTCAGTTTTCAGTTGCTCCATCTATAATATGGTGATAATAATAGTATCTCTCTTGTGGAATTGTTTTGAAAATTAAATAAGTTTTATAAAAAGTGTTGGGTAGAGTACCTGCCCCATAGGAGACCCTCAGTAAATGTTTTCCAGGTTCCCTTACTATGCATCAGGCACAGGCTGTGCTAAGGGATTTGCATGAATTATATCAGGCACTGTCCCAAATACTGCCACTGCAATGGAGATGCCTCACCAAACTAGAACTTAGGTTGTAAAATTTGCCATCCCTCTTTCTGCTTCTTCTCATCTCCTCCATGTTTTCTCAAATACTAACCTTCACCATACCCCCAAGTGTCTGCTTCTATAGTGACCTCACTTAAAACACTCTCAGCCATGCAACTTGTCCAACCTGCAGCCCAGCACGGCTTTGAAGGTGGCCCAACACAAATTCTTAGAATATTATGAGATTGTTTTTGCAATTCCTTTTTATTTTTTTTAACTCATCAGTTACCATTAGTGTTAGTGTTCATTATGGGTGGCCCAAAACAACTCTTCTTCCCATGCGACCCAGAGAAACCAAAAGGTTGGACACCCTATTACCAATACTCTGAGTTCTTCTGAACTCTACCAGATGTCTCTAATGCACAAGTGTCAGAAGCCCTTTCCTCTAATTATAAATATATTAATTTAACCCTTTAATAATTCCATCAATAAAACTTTTATGACCCTGGTATAGATAAATATATATGCTCCCAATATAGATTTGGGGTATGAATAAAGAGTAAAATACAACCTAGGTCCTTGACAGACATACAAGCCAATTCAGAAATAAGAACTGTATAAAAACATAAAAACAGTACCATGTTGTTTTTATATGTCTGGCCTCACTGAGAAGAATCTTACCTGTACTCACTCCTGGCAGTTCACAGGTCAAGGAAGGTCAGGACCCCAAAAATGTACATTTTTGTATTTGGAAAATCTCTGCTGTGAATCCAAAAAACACAGTGATGTCAAGTGAGTTGAAACTGGGTTTCAGTGTTAACCCTTCATTAACGATTTCTTATAACTTTATAGGAGGAGGGGAAGCCATGTGACTTCTCTGCCCTAGTATTTGGTACTAAAAAGAAAGGAGCCCAGGCTTGCTACAGATGTGGATGTTTACAGAGCAAAATATCAGAGTGAGAGCAGCACTGAGTTCTGAAGCATGTGGACATCTTTATTTGAAGGCTTTTATGCATCTGTACAGAACATCACTGTTTTGTGTTAATGAATTTTAAATGGCTCTTTGGCTGAGAACATCAAAGGGGATGATACTCCAGACTTCCATCAACCCTCTTGTAAAAATACAGAAGATGGCCTTTATTACTTTTTTCCTTTTTAACCTCTGAAAATGTTCAACACTTCTCCATTGAATTGGTCCCTCTTTATCAGATGCTAGCTTCTCGGAAATAAATTCTAATAAGAACCATGCCCTCCAAGTAAATTTGACTCTCAACTCCCAAAGAGTCCACAACATGAAAAGGATTTGCTAAGGAAAGGTCATTTGGGAATCAAAGAAACACATTGCTGTGAAACATGGGGAATGAGTGAGCTTCCAAGACTGAGAAAACTGAGACCTATGAGGGGGCAGCCAGTGTGAATCCTGCTGCCACAGTGGTTAAAGGGGCAAGTACCTCATCCTCTATCAACAGCAAGGGGCTGATGCAGAAATTAGGCTTATGAATGATATAAACAGTGCAAAGTGTGAGAAAACACCCACACCCCAAAGCAGCCTATTTCTGAGGCAGGATGTTTTTCAGTAGTTCCATCTTTTCTGTCCCATTGGTAATACTGTCTATCACCCAGAGAGCCATCACGTACCACCATGCATGTGTATCGTAGAAGCAACATTAAGTGAAACACAAATTGAGTAATTATGAGATATAGATAGATAATCTCACACTTAATATACATTTACTTAATATACATGCACACATATACATATATATTGCATTTGATGTTTTTAATAATTATACATCACATCTAAACTATTTTTAAAATTATCTCATTTGCTGAGAGACACTGACTTTAAGTCACTTATTAAATATATATCATGATTAGTTTTGGCAATGAATATGAAACTAGTTTGGACTACAATTTCATATCATAGTATTTAATATAGACACCACAGAAAAACTAATTTTTATGACCTGATATTTTGGATTCTTGCATTTTGCATAAAAAATTAATGGTTTATATTTTACAATTGTCCTGTTGTGTTTCAAAATGACTATATGCAAGAGAAGCATTTTTTTTCCTCCTAAAATACACAGTGGAAGTATGGCTAATCGTTCTAATATGCCAGCTTGGATATAGTACTCATTGCTCTATTTTCCCTTTTACCATTGGTTCCTGCAGTGTCATGGACAGTTCCCATTCTATATGAGAAGTAGATAACATGCTTGTAGTTCACAGATCTGGTGAAGATGATTTCGGTGGGATTGTTTTACGTGTCCCTTGTTTTCCAAACAGCATTTCTTTATCTTCCCATCTAACCATCAGTCACATCAGGGCACAAATTAAAAGATATATTAATATTACTAAAAATAGAAGACACCTAAACCCAACGATGGCCCAAAACACCATGATGGCTGGTAGTGTTACTCTACATAAGTGCTCAGGGAGTTTTATTTTTAAATAATAGTTATAATAATAATATTTATTAAAATTTTGAAGAAACCAGTGAAAAAAGACTTAAGTTCCTTTAAGCCCCTGGATAACATAGAGCTGGAAAGTATTGGTCCATTGACTGACAAACACAGCCAGATGCCTAACTAATATCCTGCTCCCTTATTAATGTGGGCCTAATTTTATTTAGTGCAGCTGTATCAATTAACTTTTGATGCATTATAATCCATCCCCAAACTTAGTGGCCTAAAACAATCACACTTCATCATTGTGACACAGCAATATGGGCTTGGTTCAGCTGGTGGCTCTTTAGGTCTTGGCATAATATTGCAGCCATGTGTCCAGATTAAAAAGAAACAAACAAACAGCAACAACAATAACAACAACAAAAATATGTATATTTTCCAGCCTTCCTTATATGGAGAGGTGAGGTGATCAGATAACACAGTTTTGGACAAGAGAGATAAGTGAAAGTTTCAAGCTGGGGCTTCTGAGAAAGCTACTTAACAATGGAAGAGACTCGGGTGGCTTACATATTTTGCCTTTAACCTTCCACTTGTTTCAGGCAGAAGTGTAGAAGCAATGACAGAGTGGAGCCGCCTTGCTGAGATCTGGAGGCAACAATGATGAGCATGAAAGCTACATTCTAAGATGGCTGTATGAAAAGAAAAAAGGAACCAAATACAGCCTATTTCCTGACTACTTTTTACATGAGAAAAATAAAACTCCTTACTTGTTTCACCTACTCTAGGTCATTCTGTCACTCAGTGCTGAATGTATTATACATCCCTCTCATATTTATATATATAGTTTGTGGGAAACTCAATTAACATATTTACAATGATGTGTCCATATAGGAGAGAGAAACAACAGCAACAACAACAATTGGTTCTGGAGGGGTTCCCTGAGTCACCACAGGTGTCTGAGAGAAGGGTAGGCATTAAATAGAATATGGATACAAGGCTGAGAGAGACAGGCCCACCTGGATCCAGCCTAGAGTGAAAATGATGGCTGCCTACTGTGGAGTACAGCCTAGCATTGCAGAGATACCTTTTCAAAAATTATATATCGAAGGCAATGTCTGGTGCCAAGGAAACAAAGATATGCACACAAAATAGAAATAAAAATGAGAAAGCCTACAGATTAAAATTTTCCCTTGGAAAAGTAATTGGTTTTATTTACTGTATTCCCCTGCCCTTATCTCAGGGAGATACATTGCAAGACCTCCAGTGTATACCTGAAAATGTGAATACATATACTCACATACTACATTTTCTCCTATATCATACATTCCTATGGTAAAGTTTAATTTACAAATTAAGCACAGTAAGGGACTGAGAACAACAATAATAAAAAGAACAGTTTTAACAATATACTGTAATAAAAGTTATGTGAATGTGGCACCCACCATTCTTCTCCTGATGATGTGAGATGATAAAACAACAAGCCTATTCCAGAATCTGTGTAACCATTCCTTACTTGCAGTAAATGGCTTAGTGTCACTTGTTTCCTGGGATCCCTTGCTATAAAATCTTTATATAGGTTCAATGCTTCCTGGTGCATTACTTTGCTGTCACTTGGAACGTGCTTTTTTCTTCATACCTTCCACCCACAAACTTAATACCATTTCTATCTTAACTAAGCACTTCTCATGCACTGTGACCATAACTTTTGCAGTCAGAGGTGTGACAGTGAAACTAGTAAGAATTCCTTTTTCCTTCAACCAGTAGAAGATTCATTCTTAACATAGATCTAAGCACCCTTCGCATATATATTTTTTTTCTTAAAATTCAGAACCTTCACCTTTCATCTACAGGAAGCTCTTTATAGCTTCTCTTTGACATAGTTGAATTGCCAGCATAACTACTCTTGCACTTTGGGGCCATTATTAAGTAATGTAAAAATTGTTTGAACACAAACACTATGATAGTGTGACACTCCATCTGATAACCAAGATGGCTGCTAAGTGACTAAAAAACGGAATATGTACCAGATAAATGGATTATTCACATCCCTGGCAGAATGAAATGGGACTCATGAGATTTCATCATGATACTCAAAAAGGCACACAATTGAAAATTATGAATTGTTTATTTGTGGAATTTTTCATTTAATATTTCTGGACCCTGATCAATTGCAGGTAACTGAAACCACAAAAAGCAAAGGAGACCAATGCATTATCTTTGTGGGAAAAATCAATAATATTTGGGGACTGACAGCATTTATGTGTTAACTTCTTTGGAAATCTATTAATTTGTTCAACAAATATTAATCTCCCAAAGATTCATGGAGAATCTTCAGCTTGTAGACAAGTCTGTTTCAGGCTTGGGATTGGTGTGTCTCTGCCTTTCTCTATAGATCTATGAAGACACTGATACATCTCTGTTTGATATGTTTTTTACTCTCCTTGTACCAGCAGACTTCTTCATTCCATGGCAATTACAGAGGCTCAAGAGAGAATCAGAAATATTCACAGCCTCATACAATTTGAAATTGGCATGTGGTTACTCCACCCCTGTTCCTTTGGCTGAATAGGTCACATAGGACAGCCCAAGTCAGGGGACTGAGAAATATACTCTGCTTACAAAGCCATGGAAACCTGTGGATGTGGGGAAGGGTATAGAATTGAGGACAAACATGTGGTCTACCACTGAAACACAGAAATTACTACAGTGTTTCATTTGCTTTCATTTTTCTATTCTTCCGTTGCATACCCTGTTCATTCCAAGAGGTCCTGGTCCTCTCTGTGGGCTTTCCTACCATTTGCTGCTCTTCCTTTCCACTTTTTCTCCACTAACTATTGGAGCTAGACCCCATGTGTGGGTTCTTTTTGGCCCTGCATAGTGCAGTCAGTCATGATTATACACTTGAGATTTGAAAGAATTTGAGAAAAGTAGCTGCATTAATTTGCTACATATCTGTACTTTCATGTTGTAGTTTAAACTATGTCCTCCCTCCCCCAAAACATAATTAAGACCTAACCCCTGGTCCTTTGACTATGACCTTATTTAGAAGTGTGGTCCTTTCAGATATTATCAAGTTAAGATGAGTTCATACTAGATGAATGTGGGCCTAATCCAATAACTGGAATCCTTGTAAGATGGAGGTTTGGACACAGGCATTCACAGAGAGGAGAATCCCAAGTGAAGACAGAGGCAGGGACTGGAGTGCTACATCATCTACAAGCCAAGGAATGTTATGGATTGCCAGCAACCACCAGAAGCAAGGAGGGAGGTGCTGACCAGATCTCACTCAGGGCCTCCAAGAATAAATCAACCCTATTGATACCTAGATTTTGGACTTCTAGTCTCCAGGAGTAAAGTAATAATTTTTTTGTGGTTTTAAGGCACTTGGTTTATTTACTTTTTTGTAGTGAACCTAGGAAATGAATGCACAGGTATAATTCAGTTCTGTTCTTATTCATGAACAAATATGTACCTATATCACACTTTTTTTCAGTAACTATTTTGCATTTTTCACCTTATAGCTCCATCACTGAATATCAGCCAAAATAATTGCTTTTATTTGTTTGTTTTTCTGCAGTGTATTGTTTGATTTTAATTCTAGGTATTTAATTAAGTTAATTAAGTTAAAGTGGCTGCCCAAATGCCATGTATCTCCAAGAACTAGAATGCCACTTCTGTCCCACCGTTGTCTTTCCTTTCTCTGCCACATACTATTTCTACCACTGACTTCCCACCTGCCTGCATTTCCAGACTCAACTAATGATCAGAACCTCCACCCATCTCCATCTCCGAGCTCTTAAGAGTTCAGGGCCAGTACACCATCACCTGAGCTGATTTCTGATGGGATACACAGCAGAAAAGCCTTAGAAGATTCTTAGGTCCAAGCAGAAAAGGATGATTAAGACCTGTCTAATAGAATTTTCTCAAAGCTGCCCAGAACCTGGAAGCAATACCCTATCAGCCATTTTGAAAGAGGAAATGGTGAAATTGTATGGGAGGAACCTGCGAAATCTGTAGACCTACATGACACCAAGGTGGTATTTCCACTCAGGAAATTATTGCAAGGACCTTCAGATTGTTTTCACTTTAATAAACAGAGAAAGTAACTTTTATACAAGTTATCTTGCCTTATATAGTGAAAACCAGCTTCAAGTTTATACGAGTTTTTATTGCAGAGATAAACGAATTGTAAACAGGGTAGAATAATCCAGAAAGGGAATCAGAAAAATCACTGGTTAATCTAAAGAAATATAGTAACAGAATTTTAAACTACCCTAAAATTAAAGTTTATATGAAAATAAAAATATCAATCATTGTTTAATATACATATATTTTCTATTTTAAAAGATTTTTAAAAGAGAGTGTCGAGAAAATTTTAAATCCGTTGTAGAGCAAGTTAGAAAGAAAAGGTAGTATAGCTTAAATAAACCTTACCTGAAATAGTAGAAAGAGAAAACAGATAATTAAATGGCAATAATTGAATAGTGAAATGTAATATAAAAGCAAAACAGACTCAGAATTTGAAAGGAATGATGGTAAAGGAGCCATAGAATAGAAGGAAATTGTAAATACCCAAGCTTTATGGTTAGGGGAAATGAGCACAGTTAACTTAATTGAATCCTATTACCAATTTCTGTATCAGTCAGCTTACAGTAGTTATGCCGCAGTTACTAACAACACAAACATCTCGATGGCTTACAAAATAACACTTTTCTTTTTTGCACAGCATTATGGGCCAAACTTTGATTCTTTACTCTGAGATCTAAGGTAAAAGACAACCTCTAATCTGGAATGCCCAAGTCCATGACAGAGGAAGATCAGTGGTGGACCCATAAGATAGCTCTTAAATTTTTCACTCAGTGCTGGTGAACATCACCTGGTTTATGTTACATTGATGTGGAATGGAATAATACTTTTCTCTGGGAAGAGCAGCAAATGATCAGTAACAGTAATGAAATCTTCTATGAAGGGATAAGGAGGAGGAAGAGGCACTTAAAACTCCAAGAGGAAGAAAAAAGTTTTACCAGCCCAAGTTTTTTTTTTTCACTAATTGGGTAAACATAAATTAGAAAAATTAATCACAAATAAAATGATTACTTTTAAGAAAATATATATGATGAAAGTTAGACCAAGGGCAACAATTGTAACAATACTAGTAAAACATTTAGATAAATCCCTCAAGTGCCTCAAAATTATTTACAAATCAATAATGTAGCTTACAAGAGCTATACTTAAAGCAAAAAAGATAAAGCAATGCTACAAAAAAAGACATAGGCACATGTGAATCAATCTACCCTACATGAAAAGAAAGAAGACATGATCATAACAGATCACAATGCAAAGGAAACACATTTGTTCACAGAATGATTCTAGTAAAACATCGTTCAGATGAGGCCTGTGCTCAAAACCCTGATCCTCACATACAAAAACATGCTTGCTTTCTCTGACCTCCAGGAGTCTAAATATCATGGTCCATCTTTACCTGACTTCATCTGTCTGACTTCATCTCCTAGGATTTACCCTCACTTTCACTTCCAACCACAATGGAATCCTTTGCACTAGTTATTCCATCTGCCTGGAAGGTTCTTCCCCAACCTCCCTCCTTCAGGTCTTCATGGAAACTCACCCTCACGATGAGACTGTTTCTGGCCATGCTGGCCAAAATTTCAGTCCTCTGTCTCGAACTAGCATATGCTCCTTCCTTGCCTTCTTTTTATCCTTAGCATTTTTCAGCACAGAATAGATTTTATTTATATATGGTGTATGTATTGTCTACATCCCTCACCAAAATATAATCTTCAGAAAGTATTTCTGTATGTTTTATCAATCCTGTATACCCTAGAAGTGTTGCTGAATGTTCGCTGTAATGAGCCAAAGAGCAAATATTTTGGGCTTTGTGGGTCATATGCTCTCTGTTCTAACTATTCAATTCTGCCATTGAGGTGTAAAAATAGTTATGGACAATGAATGAGCATGACTATATTCTAATAAATATTTATGGACACTGAAATTTAAATTTTATATAATTTTCGAGTGTCATGAATATTTTTCTTCTTTTGATTTCTTTGTTCAGCGCATAATAATATGAAAACCATTTTTAGCACACAAGTCATACAGAAGTTGGCAGCAAGTCAGATTGGGCCTATGGGTGACACTTTGCAGACCACTGCTCTCAAAGAATAGTTGGCACATAATGTTATAAAGTAAATATTCATTGAGAGAATGCATGTGAAGATAGAGTCAATCTTTCTAACTGAGTATCTAATAATGAAGATGAGTAACAAATTATATTAAGCAAGAATGGTTGAAATGAAATAAATTGATTGAAATGAAATTATCTATAAAATTATATCAATAATAATAAACTTCATTTAATCATTATTAATCTTACAAATGAAAACACAGCATATCAATGCAAGAAATTATGCAATAGAGGTTGCAGACATTTGATGATTTTGCATACTACAATTGGAAAGCACAACTTCCAGCAAGTACATAAAAATTATATATGAATGTTGGGTCAGGTTCTAAAAATGTATGAACATTCTTCTTCACTCTTCATACTGAGGTAGTGTCTGTGTCCACTCCATTTGAATACGGGTGGTCTGTGACTGCTTTAACTAATAGAGAGAGCAGAAGTGATGCTAGTTGTTTTCTGAGACTAGGCCATTGAAACCATGAGTTGCCTGGTGGAATGCTCACTCCATAAATGCTTCCCTTTGGATGGTACCTTTCAGAACCCAGCTGACACACTGAAGAAACCCAAGCCATTTGGAGAGGTTATATATAAGTGTTCAAGCTGATGGTCCAAGCTGAGCCCAGTCTTCAGGTCATTTTAAGCTAAGCTTCAAGTCATCCCTGCCTGGGCTCCAGACACCCCCAGATAATGACAACCCCAAGTCATTCAAGTCATTCCAGCCATAGTATTCCTAGATGAGGCCACAGACATCATAAAGCACAAAGAAGTCATTTTTCAGTGCTCTATCTGAATTCCTGACTAAGAAAATCCATGAACATAATAAATAGACTGACCAGATGTACCATTTTAAATGGGACAGAAAGCAATGGTACAGTCCGGTTTCAAATGGTACATCTGGTCAGCCTCACTGGGCTAAATTCAAGGTGTCAGTAGGATGACCATACGTATCATTTGAAATGGAATAGTACCATTGTTTTCTGTCCCATTGAAAATGGTATGTCTGGTCAGCCTAATAATAAAATTGTACTTGTTAAATGACCCCTCACTTTTAATTGGCATTAGTTCCCAGAAAATAATCATAATAACTGGCCAAAAATAAAATTCCAGTCGAATTCAATGAAATCAAAGAAGAATTTCAGATTGTTCATAAATATAACTAGAAATTAAAGCACAGGTTAATACAAAATCTAAAATTACTTTGACAATAGTGCCCTGAAAAGTAAGTCAGTGAAGAACATGACATTAGGCTATATAGTTTCCTTAAATAAAAATAAGTTGAAGTTTTAGAGAATACTAATGAATGGAATAATGTAATACAGAGAAAAAGTTCTTGAAAATGTCTGACTCAGAACCACACATTTTATTTGGTTATTCTCATGACTAACCAGTTATGAAATTATACATTTTTTTTACCAGTATTTGCATTATTTCTTTCTTTAAAGTGCTAGCGACCAGATTCATCTTTTCTCAGCACCTCTCCTTCATTATCTGAATGCCTTCTTTCTTGACTTCAACCCTCTTATTCTTCAAAATAGCTCTCCTTCTGCCTCCAGAAGATTTTACTTGAAGTTCAAGAACACAGATTCTGTTACATCACTCTTCTCTTCAAAAAAACTTCAATGGGATCTTTTGTGTAAAAAAGAAAGTCTAATTTAATCTTTCTCAATGCAATCGAGGTCATCAGAGGGTACTTCCAAAATACTTTTCAGTCTCATTCTCTATTAAAATCCCACCTTCTATTCACATAATAGTATTTGCTATGTTAATAATGTGTGTATTAGTTGGATATGTTATTCACATTCCCTTAGCTAAAGATGTTTTTAGTAGTCACAGAGATGGGGAAGCATCTAGAAATTTGAGGTTTCAGAAAGGATTATTTTGGAGGAAATTCACAGAACGTAAATCAAATCATCTTATTCTTTGAAAAGGACTTTATTGAGAGTTCCCTGGTGGTGTAGTGGCTAAGGCTTCAGCGCTATCAGTGCTGTGGCCTGGGTTCGATTCCCAGTCAGGGAACTTACCCACATAAAAAATAAAATAAAAAGGACTTTATTGATATGCATATGACAAGTTGAGGTGTATTTGGCTTTAAGTTGAGCGTGGCCTAGGAATTCATGTGATGTCCCCTGTCTCTATGGATTCATCTCTTGGTACAGCCTTCCTCTGTATGGGCTTGCTATCAGGCAATGTCTCTGCAGGTATTAATCCTAGCAGCTCTGGGATTACATTTCATCATCTTTGCTTAACTCCAGTAGTAAGTAAACTTCTTTTTTCCTAGCACTTGCTCCAAAAGTCCTAAAATTAATTACTATTGGCCTGATTTGGATTGCAATTCCATCCCTACCCCTCAGGGGAAGGAATATACTGCTTCGCCAGGCTGAGGAAAACAGATAGGGTGGTAGAGTCAATACAACCCAAACATGTGGAATGAAACTAGGACATGGTCTCACATCAAGAAGAAGAACGAATGAAAGGCACACATAGACAACACTCATCTATTACACAATTTATCAAAACTTGTTGAAAAAATATTCTATCTAGTGTAGAAAAGGAGCTTTCTAAAGGAGAAGCCATAAAAGCCATCTTTGAACATTTACTCATAAGAAATAGGGAATGAACTTGGTCTCTGGAGGTTATGCATAGGACTAATCAGTGGAAGTAACAGAGAGATAGATTTTGTTTATAAAGAGGAAGGTATTTGCTTTAAAAAAAAAAAAAAGGAACAGTGGGAGGTGGGGAGGCATGCTGGCCATAAGGGAGAGAGTATGAATGGAGCAGAATTCAGAAAAATGAAAATTAGAAGAAAACATTCAGTTCCATCATGAGGCACAGGCTCTGTGGTTGTAAAGAGTGTGCAACTGGCACTTGTACAGCTGACTATATGTGTTTAAAATGCACCAGAGACATTAAATTGCCTCAGGAAACTTACCTATACCTGTTCATGTACCAATTTCCAGGGTTTTGAATGAATTCAGAAGTATGGAAACATCAGTCCATCATTGTATAGGCCAATCAACAATGTAGGCCTACTATACTATAGTTGTTAAATAAGTCACTCAGCAAGTATCTTGGATTTGAATCCTCACTACACATTTAATTTTACAAAAATAATTCATTGAATAATTTGATCTGTATGGGACTCCATTCCTTTATCTGTAAGAAAAATAATAACATATCTCTACCCTTAATAATGCTTTGAAGACCAAATAAGGCTGCTTGATCTAATGCAGGAATTAAAATCCATTGTTACTATTATTAGGCACTCTGTTGATAATTTGGGTATAAAACTAGTCACTTTTTACGTGACTTTGATAAGTTTACAATGTAGGAGGGGACAAAGTTATCAAACATAAGTTAGGAGTTAACCTAAATAAATAATAGTAATTTGAACCCAACCGGGTAACTGATTATATTTTTAAATCAATGTTATTTTACTCTAAAAATAATAAGTAATTTGATTTCAATTCTCTCTCCCCAACATCCATTCCCTACTCCTTTCCATAAACTATTTTTATAAAGTATTTATCAATTCATCTGATGAGTTTTTCATGCAAAACAAGATAAAAGTTTCTGTCATTTCTTCTCATAGCGTCTGTTTGAAAAATTACTCCGTGTAAAACTTAGAGCAAAAAATATGTCACTAGAATATTAAAGTAACACAGATGATTAAAATATCACACCTTGCCTGTTTTTTGGCAAGCTGAATGAAGAAACAAAGATGAAATATTAGCATGTGTTTTTCACATGAGTATGTTGGAGGAAATAAAGAATTTCAAAAAAATTATTTTTTATTTTGTTTTACTTAATATGTTTTTTAAGTCCTCAAAATTTATTTTGATATTTCTCTTAAATAATAGCTTGGACAACCCAGATATAGAATATTTAATATGTCAGACTTAGAACAGTATAACAATAGTTTGACCAAGGAAAGAACCCCAAATACTTTCTTTTCTTAGTATTCAGGAAGTTTGTTCTCAGGTAACAGATTTGAGTTTAATATTTTTAGTTTTTTTTAAACATAGACTCAAAATTAAGGATTCTTTTAATTCTCTTAAATATCAAAATTCCTTGAATTCACTTTTACTTGGTAAAGGAGCTTACAGTTAGGCAAATCATCCACATGAGATCATCTGATATAATTTAAAAAAACAATAGTTTTATTGAGATATATTTCATGGATCATACAGCTCGCACCTATGCAATTCAGTGGACTTAAGCATATTTACAGGTTGTACAACCATCCCCACAAGTCAGTGTTAGAACATTTTTATCACCCCAGAAAGGGACCTCATACCCATTAGCAATCTTTCCCCATTTCTTCCTCCCACAAAGCCCCCCACAAACCACTAATTCTTTTTTTCTGTTTCCATGGATTGTCCTCTTCTAGACATTGCACACAAATAAAACCATAGAATACTTGGTCTTTTATGGCCAGCTTCTTTTACTTAGTCAGTTTCTATGTTCATTCATGTTACATCGTGTATCGGTACTTTATTCCTTTCTATGGTCAAATGATATTATATGGCTATACCACATTTTATTTATCCATTCATCATCAGTTGATGTACATTTAGGTGGTTTCTACTTTTTGGCTGTTAGGAATAATGATACTATAAATGTTTGTATACAAGTTTTTATGTAGACATATGTTTTCATGTCTTTTCAATTCCACTCCTAGCGTATACCTAGGAGTGGAATTGCCAGGGCCTCTAGCAACTCTTTAATTTAACCATTTCAAAGCTGCCAGGTTGTTTTCCAAAGCAGCTGTGCCATTTTACAATTCTAACAGCAATATATGAGGCTTCCAATTTCTCCCCATTCTCACCAGCATTTTTCATGATCTGTCTTCTTGATGATAGTCAGCCTCATGCGTGGGAAGTGTTATCTCGTTGTGATCTTAATTGCTTTTGCCTGATGGCTAATGTGTTGACCATCTTTTCATGTGCTTATTGATCAATTGTATATTCATTGGAGAAACTGAGATCCTTTGTTCATTTTTTAATTGTGTTACTTGTCTTTTTGTTGTTGACTTGTAAGAATTGTTTATACATTCTGGATACTACAACCTTATCAGATACATGATTTGCAAATATTTATTTCCCATCTTGTAGGTTGGCTTTTTACTTTCTTGATGTCATCGTTTGAAGCACAAACATTTTTAATTTTGATAAAAGCCTAATTTGTCTCTCTTCTCCTTTGGCACTTGTGCTTTGGTATCATATCTGAGAAGACTACCTAATCCAAGGTCACAAAGATTTACTCCTGTATGTTCTTTGGAGCATTTAATAGTTTTAGCTCTTACATTTAGCTTTATAATCCATTTTGAGTTAACTTTTTGTGTATGATATAAAAAAGGAATTCAAACTTATTCTTTTGCATGTGGTATCAGTTGTCCCACCTCCATTTATTGAAAAGACTATTCTTTCTCCCATCAAATGGATTTGGCACCTTGATATAATTTTTGACCCTTGAACTGGTTGTGAAGTCTAAATAATCTAATCTAGATTATTTAACCTATAGTGAATCTGGGTTGTTAAATTTTTTCTTTAGAATTTTCTTTAACTTAATAGTCTTTAAAAATAATAATAATGTCCTTAATCCTAAACTTTAAAGAGGCTTTTGGATTATTTCTTGAAAAAAAAACCCCACCATAATTTCCACTGAAAATGTGAAAGTTCTTGGCAACATTCACTGACTATTGAATATTGCTCAGCAAGTTCTTGTTTCTGTTAGTTGGAGAGTAGAATGTCCTAACTAAAGCTCTTAGGAATTTTACAGTTGGCAAAACCTAATCTTTAATACCATTTCCCTCTTAATCCCAGTTCAGCTACCAACTCATTTTTGTGCCAGTGCATCTCAAGGCAGTTTTGATGCACAACATACTGCAAAGTATTATCTGGACAGATTTATGTGAATGTAAATAGGTGTACTTTTAGGTGTAACATTTTTACCATAAGACATAGAACAATGAAGAAAGTCACATAAAATTTTCTGTACTGAAAAACTCATCATCCATTTAAACATATATTAAATATACACTATTAATCAAAAGATATACTAAATTTGCTCTTCTAGACACATTGCAATCATCTTATCCATTACAATCTTGTTAATATTCACAAAGTTCCTATGAGATGGTAGTAGTCAAAATGCCCCTATTTATAAAAAGAGCATCCATTATTTTTTACTATATAACAAACACTTCAAAACATAAAACAGTGACCACTTGCTTAGCTCCCAATTCTTGAGTCCCCTGGACAGTTCATCTTATCTAGGATTGTTCAACTGGTTTTAGCCAGGCTCACTCAAAAGTCCATGGCCATTCAGCAGGTCAATGAACGCTGGATAATCTAGCATAGCTTTACCTACATTCTGGAGTTTGATCAGCTCTTGGAGACGAAATGCTCCTCATCATTCATCAGCCCACCCAGACTTCTTGACCTACAAGTCTCAGGATCCAAGAGTAGTCAGAGAGGGTAAGCCTCAATTTATAAGCATCCCCAAGCCTCTTGTATCATACTTGCTACTATTAAGTTAGTCAAAGCAAGTCAGAGGGCCAGCCATATTCCAGGGGATGGGAAAAATCCACTTCTAGATGAAAAGAGCTGCAAAATATGTGGCTAATTTCACAACCTACCACAGAAAGCAAAGCAAGGGCCATATATTTCATACTGGTACCAAAATAAGGGCTTTAGCATGGGACCCCCAGTCACGAGTTATGTGTATATACTACTACTTAAGCCTTCTGGATAATTCTTTCAACAATTATTTTTGTCTTGAGAACTTTTATTAGTTATTATTTTAATAGATATAACACAAATAAATGGAAAGAAAATATAAGAAAATAAAAAAGAGGTACAAAATGAAAAAAGACTTCCCTCACATCTTTCTCATTCCCACACCCTTTCCACCTCTCCTCATAGACAACAATTTCTGTGTAGTTCTCACTTCAGGCCTCTGAAGGTAATACTAAGTAAAATGTGCCTTTATGTACAGATTTATCAATACTTAGCAGTGTCTGGGCTCCATGTCGACGCAAGCAATGTTTAGTTTATTTTCTCTATATCTCACCTATCTACTTTCTCTTCCTCCTTCTCTGATTACATTTTCAAGAGTTTTAAATTATATACTAAGATCTCTATTTGAGACCAACCAGCTTTAAGATATAGATCTCAATTTCTTACCATATAACCTAAAGTATTTCATGGCCTGACATCTTTCCATTTGGCTGTCACACCCTTCACCTCTGCCACTTGTCAGAATCTATCAAGCCTTGCATTGTTTTGAAAAACATTGTGTAGCACTTATATTCTGACCTCTATTTACAGTAAAGTTTTGCATCCACAGTCCACTTCTGAACCAATGAACACTATTAAAAATATGGTGATTATGCAAAAATAAGTGGTGTGATTGAACTCACAAAGAGCTAATTCTGTCTCTTAACCTGAGTCTTTTGAAAAAGAATATTTCTAATATTGAGGTCAAATGTATTAAATTGCATTCCATCATTTGTTCGATACACTGACACACTTAGTATAAGTTTGTATCATGATTTACTTATACTACTTTATAAATCCTTTAGAGAATTTTATTGCATCTCTTTTTCTTTCTTGTTGTTAGAAAAAATTTTATCACATTCCTTAAAGCATCCACTTCCCGTATCATACTACTTGTTGGATGATATAACATGCTTCTAGGTCATAAGCACAGCTGTCTTCTTATTATTTCTTTTTATTGTTCTCCTGAGTTAGTCCTATTGTTTCCTAAGGCCTTTGAATTTCTCCTGGGTTCTTTTAGAAATATTATATTAGAGGTGAATTTAATGAGTCCTTACATGAATAAATATAGTTTTTACTTCCTAGAATTCTAGGTTTCTGTTTTTTTCCCCCCTCAGAATTTTGAAGGCATAATTTCACTCTCTTTTAAGATCCTAGGTTGCTGATCTGAGAAATTTAATGCCAATCCAATCCTTAATCTTTAGCTGTGTTTATTTGAAATGTTTTAGTTAAGTATAATATGCATACAGAAAAGTGGACAAATTATAGTTTGATGAATTATTTCAAAATGATCATGTAAGTATAATCACAACACTAGTCATGAAATAAAATACTATTATCTGTGCCTCTGAAGCCCTTGGTGTGCCCCATTTTCAATTAAAGCCACCTTCTTCCCATAAGGCATCATTACCTGGATTCCTAGTAACTTAAAAGTTTTGCCTGTTTTTGAAATTTATGTAAGTAAAAACAAAATACTATATATTCTTTTGTAACTGGCTCCTGCCACTCAACATCAGGTTTGTGAGATTCATCCATATTGTTACTTATACGAGCGATCTATTCATTTCAATTTCTGAATAATATTTCATTGTATGAGTATACAAACACTTATCCTTTCTAATGTTTATATACATTTAGGGTTTTTATCCAGTCTTTGGCTATTACAGATAAAGTTTTTAAGAACATAATTGTTTGGTGTATATATATTCACATTTCTAATGTGTTTTATTGTACCCCATCTAGGGTCATAGAGTGTGATTACATTAAGTTTCAGAAGATATTACCAAACCATTTTCCAAAGCAGTAATACCAATCTTAGTCTTCCCAGCAGCATGTGTTGCTATTATCAGTCTGTCAGTTGGTATTATCAGTCTATTTATTATAGTTATAGGTATTCTGACTAATGTGTAGTGGCATTTTATTTTTTGAATTTTAATAGAATATCTTTTTGACATCTGTGTAGGTCATTTGTTATATGGCAGGTCAAGACCTTTGCAATTTTCCCATTGGGCTGATTGTATTTTTTAATTGATTAGTAGGAGTTCTCTGCATATTCTAGATGTAAGCCCTCAGTTGGTTACATAAGTGGCAATTAGCTTCTCTCATTCTTTGGCTTGACTTTTATATTCTTTGAATGATACATTTTAATGAGCCAAAACAATTTATTTCATCAATCTTTTTCTTCATAGTTAATGCTTTTTGCATCCCTTTAAAGTTCCTTACACTTAAGTCATGAAGATAGTCTATTTTGTTGTCTTTCATAAATTTTATTCTTCTACCATTCACATTTTGATCCATAATCTCACTGGAATTTATTTTTGTGCATGGCGAAAGGTAGAAACCAAGATTCGAATTTTCCATATTGATATCCAGTTCACCCCATACTATCTAGTAAAGGTAAAAAAAAAAGTCTTTTGCCTCTGAGTTGCAATGCTATTAATACATGGGTCTGTTTCTGGACTTTATTATGTTCTGTTGTTCTATTAGTCAATCCTGGTACCATGCCACCTAGTCTTAATTTTATTAGATTTATATTGATAGTATATGTAGATTTGGTATAGATTTTCTAACTTAATATTTTTAAAGATAGTTACAACAACTGACCCTTCACATTTTCACATAAATTTTAGAATCAACTTGCCAGTCAACTTGCTATGATTTTGATTGAAATTTTATTGAATGTATAGATATATTTGAGGAGAATTAACACTTTATAATATTAATTCTTCCTGTTTATTAAAATAGTATGTATTTTTATTTTTTTTTAGTAATAATATAATTTTTTATAAGAGGTCCTACATATTTTTCATAATGCTTATTTTATTCAGTTGATTTTGTGGATATTGGTATAAATAGTATCATGCATTTAAATTGCATTTTCTAAATATTTGCTGCTGGTGTATATGACACAATGATTTTAATGATCACCTTATGCCCATTGACCAAACTAAATGTTATTTCTGAAGATTTCTTTAGATTTTTCACTTATACAAAATAATCAAATCATTGTTTTTTCCATATAACAACAGTTTTATTTCCTCCTTTCCAATTTTAACAACATTTATTTATTTGTTTTTGCTTCATTGAAGTGGGCAAAACCTCTTTTACAAAACTGAAAATATATGGTAATATGAGATATTCTTGTCTCCATCCTGATCTTGTGTTTAATTTCCTAGACATCCAGGCTTAGGCTTAAAAAGTTTCCTTTTATTCCTAGTTTGCTAAAGATTCTTTTTAATCATAAATGATAAAATGAATACATTTCATAAATTGTTTTTTTCTGTATCTAAGGTGGTTCTTTAATTATCTTTTATAGTCTGTTAATAAGATAAAATACATTGATTTTGTTGTTGTTGTTTAGTATTTAACCAACCCTGCATTCATGAAATAAACTTATCTCGGTCACTATCATTTGTATATACTGACATACCACGTTCGCTAATGTTTAAGATTATTTTCACCTATTTCCATGTAATATGTAGACTTCTTATTTTTCTTTGCTTGAACAATGATGGCCAGTTTTGTTATGCCAGCCAAATAAATAAGTGCAAAATGTTTCCCCTTTTACTACTCTGAAGAGTTTGTGTGAAATCTGTATTGTTTCTGTCTTATAGAAGAAATTTTCTGGAGAAGGTATCTGTCCTTCTGAACGTTTTTTTTTTTCTTTTTCTTAACATATTTTAACTAACAGAATTAATTTATTCAATTATGAATTCAATTTAAGAATGTTTATGGGTGCATTGGTATCTCAAATGCCTCTGAGGACCTGAAGTTTAAGTTTGCATTTTTTTCTCGTCTGTTTATGCATCCCCTTGAGTCTCCTGTATTTTTGCTTATCTTGTTTTTGCTCTTTTGTATTGTCACTTTTCTTGAAGTACCTGGAAATTTTTACTATCTAGTGATTTATTATTGAAAGACTAGCTTAATATAGGCTGACCAGCCATTGCATTTTAAATGGGACAGGAAACAACAGTACTGTCCTGATTCAAACAGTGTGTATGTGAGACCAGGCTGACTATTCGTACTGTTTGAAATGGGACAGCATCATAGCTTTCTGTTCTGTTTAAAGCGGTACATCTGGGCAGCCTTGGTTAGTAACATCAGCAGCAAGCTTAGATGTGCTCAGCCCCTACCAACATCTACACTACAGGAGAGGATTCAGTGTAAAATGTGTGTGTGTGTTCTGAGAGCACGTCCATGGGCAGACTACCCCTCTCACTCCATCATAAGACAGCATGCAGGAAGCTGAGTCTCTCTCCCAAATGGCATGCAAAGTGGGTCCCGGTCTAGAAAGCTAACCCCTGATCTCAATGCCCAGCCTCTGCCCAGAACTTCTGGCTTCTTAAAGAGAAACTGTCTGACTTGGTCCTGGGTCTGAGTTTTGCAGCTGTACTCAAGTGATGATGAAGAAGGGCAGGAGAGGCTCTTCTACAAGCCATTTGACAAAGAAATCGGCCCACCCCCTGCTTTCTGTTTTTTCCCCAGTTCTGCCCTCCATGTCAGTCAATGTCGCCAACCAGCCAGAGTCTGAACTCCACCCTAGGTTACGAGCTCCAGAACTCATTTATTAATAAATCACCTGTTGGCATTATTGCAATTACCTTCCATTTCCTGGAAATCTGTCAACATCATCACTCGGTTTCCTTCTACTATCATTCTTCCCTGTTGTTTCAATGTTTTACTTTTTGTTTAGCTTTGTCTTGTAATTTTATTACATGAATTTTTTTGTTTTTCAACAGATAAAATTAAAAGGTTTAGTTAGGAAGAATTCTTGAATTTAAAAATTAAAATAATTTAAATTTGAATATTGTTTATTACTTATTCATGTTATATCAATAGCATGCAGGTAGGGAATTTAAAGTGATAATAGAGTTTGTTCGAAATTGTTTTTATGATACTTGAGAAATACAAACACACAAATACACGTGTAGGTAGGGGGAAGGAAAAGTGGAAACAAGAAAGAAAAAGAAGGTATAAAATTTAGGACAACGAACGGACAGCTGCCTAGGTAGTTTTCTGGTTTTAATAAAATGGAATCAGAAATATGCTGGATGAAGATTTAAAATGTACCTTCACATAAATCAGAAATCAACAATATTTTTAAGGTCCATGTCTGCTAAAAATACAATTATATCTTCAGTTTACTCATACATATCCATACACTATGCATATTTTGTGTGAGCTATATCACCAAGGAATGTCCAAACATCAATAAAACTATTCATTCTATTAACATGATACCTTAGTGCTTGTACTATTTAAAGGCATATATATTATTGGTCTTGAAAATGAAAACATACATTTCAACTTCTCTTTCCCTGCCTTCTACCCCAGTGCCAACCTCATTTCCCTATAACTAATCAACATGAAACTGGAAAAATTAAAAATGAAACAACGGGACTACGCTGGACCTAGGACTACTGAGAAAATGATTTAATTGCCAATTCCCAGCTATCTAAGAACCACTCTGGTCAATTATTTTATAAGGCATAAAGAGGCCCAAGTTATGCCACTTTTTAATTTTCAAAATATATTTTCTCAATATGAAAAATATGTAACATTTTCAAGATGTGATAGTTACTTTCCATTTGCCTATACCAGTTCCCTTCTCCCATTCTCTGCTCTGCTTTGTCCCCCAGGAGGTCAATCCACCCTGGACAGCCTTGGCCAGGCCCTCTCGCCAGCTGCCTTGCCCTGGGTCAGGTCCCTGGGAAGTGCTGGCAGGAGATCAGAGGATGGGAAGTGAGAGAAGTCAGAGGATTTCTCCCTGCTCCCTTCCTGTTGTACCTGGTATGTGACAGGAGCTGTGTCCCTCCCATTCACAGCTTCCCCACATCTGCAGCTTTCCATGAACTCCAGAGACACCAAGTCATCCCACAGGTGGGACTTCTTATGCTGCTGGTCTCCAAGTACATCTCCATCTGTTGATTGTTCCCTCAGCCCCACCCACATCTCTGTAATTAGTCTTTCCACAGTGTCACTTCAGTTAAACTATCTAGGTGAGTTCTGTTACCAGGTGGATCCCTGACAGATACACTAGATTTCGGAAATGCTGTCCTTTAAATGCCACGGGCAGTGCTGCTCTCAGAAGGTATCTCCACTAGGAGTCACACGGGCCCTAAGTAAACTTCTGCTATGCCATAGTTACAAATTCTATCGTTGTCCCCGGATTGGTGAGATGTTTCCATGAGTAGAACATGTACCTCTTTTAAAAAATTACTGTGTTTAAAGGTTACTTTATACGTTGCCCTTGGAAATATGTGATAGATTTAGTCTAGTGGTTCTCCCACTTGGCTAGAGAGTCGTTTGACACAAACTGAGTGAGACAGAATTCTAGGAGGGCCCCAGATTTCCTGCACCCCCACCCCCAGCTTATACACCCTGCATAATCCCTAGCACTGTGAGTTGAATGACTTTCATTTCCATTATTATATTATGTAAAAACAGCACAGCCAATTGTTAGAAAGGGAGATTATTTGTTAACTAAGGCTACAATGCCCATCATATTGCAATATAAATGTATAAATCAATATGTTGTACACCTGAAATTTGTACAATGTTATATGTCAACTATATCTCAATTAAAAAATGAGAACTAAATAAAAAGGAAAGGAGAAAAGGGAGATTATCTGGATAGACCTAATCACTCAGGCTCTTATTATAGGTTCATTTTGAGTAGAAAAGAAACATACTATATTTATAATCCAAGGACAATGTTCATGTGTTTAAATAATAATTGCTCTGCTGAGATTCTTTTACATTCTTTTATTCATGTGTTTCATAAGTCAAATTACCAAAGGAATTATTTGAATATTAAAAACTAAAATAGTTTTTTTTTTTAAAGCAGTGTTTCATTTGGCTGGTCCCAGACAGAAGTCAGAGAAGTCTGAAGCATGAGTGGGTTCAAGACCGAGGAGGCTTTCTGCTGCTGAGATGGAGGAGTTGTTCAGACCGAGCCCAAGATTTGTGCCTGAGAAACTGCAAGCCCAAAGAAGACACCAAGTGGTTTCTGGACACTTATAGACCTGGGAGTCACCGAAGGCAGCTGGGCAGAGGGGAAGTGTCCAAATCACCTGACAGACCCCGCAGGCCTGCTCTCCTGCGCACAGTGTCCCAAGAGGCCGGGACACCTTGATTGCCTGCTAGTTTATCTGCTTGTGGGCCTGGTCCCTACAAGGGTCCAGGTGACAGAGATCTCATGGTGGCCTCCAGAAGCCGAGAGTGATCACCCACCAAAAGCTAAGAAGACACCAGGTACCCCAGTTCTATAACCACAAGGAAATGAATTCTGCCAACAACTGGTGAGCTTGGAAGAAAATCAAGAGCCCTGCAGAGAAGTGCAGTCCGTGCAGAGAAATGGACCTCAGCTCGATGAGAGCTTGAGCAGAGAATTGAGCCACTACATGCCTCAACTTCTGACCTGTGGAAACTGTGAGATAATAAATGTGTTTCAAATCACTAAATTCATCTGGTAATGTGGTTAAGTATAATAGAAAATTGATACACAGATGCCCCAACCTCCAAGGTTCTGGTTTTTGGTTGGTCCAGGTTGGGGTCCAGGCACTGAGATGTTACAACACCTCCTATCCTCGGTGATGCTAATGTTCGGTCAGGAGGAGAGAGAACCACTGCTTTTTTTTCTCGTTAATTGAATTGGAATCAGCTGAAAAATAAACCCCTGGAGTATTTTACTTTGTCTCTGTTCACCATTCAACAAATAGTAAGTGCATGTTACTGGGCATCAGGGGCTGGATCCCGGGGATTTCTTTCACGATAAACAAAATCTGACATAGTCACTTCCTTCATGGAGCTCACAGTCAAGAGCAGGCGATGACACATTTTTTACACAGCATGTTTTCTGGCATGCACAAGGTCAGGTTCATTTTCACAAAAATTGTCTGGTAGAAAATAAGCACTTGCTTAATACAATACTTAGATGCTTATCCTGCATCTCGTATTCCAGCGTGCCCTATCGATACTTTAGTCTGAACCACAAAGTCCTGTTTGGGGAAGATAAATTTGCCTGAAATGACCTTGATCAGCACTGCTTTGGTATGCTTACGGAGGCCATTTGATTAATTCAGAGAAAAGAAAAAAAGTAGAAGGATTTAGCACAGAGTCATCACTTTTGGCATTAAGACCCCAGGACTGCCAGCACTGGGTGTCACAGTAAACAAGTCTTTTAAAGATGGATCACTTTTAAAAGAGTTTGGAGAATAATATGAAACAAATAATGTCACAGAGAAATGTAAACAACCTAGTGTGCTAAGCGTTTCCCGGGCGGAGGAGCATGTCCAGTAGGGGGACGTGTCTTACAGTTGGGGTGAGGGAACGGCAGAGACTGTGTCTCTGAGGAAGGACTATTAAAAGTAAGGAAGCCAAAGAGAAGTAGGGGTGACATGGGATTGGGACGTGGGTTGAGAACAGATGCTTAAGCAGTGCTTCTTAGGCTTGGTTGTCATTGGAATCTCCTGGGGTAACTTCAGGAAGTAATGATGCTGGATCCCCACTGCCAAGATCCTGATTTACTATGTCTGGGATGTGGATGGCATCCCCAGGTCATCTGAATGTCCCTCCAAGCAGAAGAAAGCAGCATGCACAGAGGCCCTGTGGTATAGGGGACTAGACAGATTCTCGGAGCTGAAAGAAGGCTAGGCTGAAGACAGTCATGCCCTCTCAAGATTTTCCGTAGGTACAGACACATGACAGATACATTGGCACACACACTTGCCCTCTCTGGGGTAATATCATCCAAAGTATTTATAAAATTTTTACCTTGTGTTGAAAAGTGCTTTCTAGGAATTCAATATATATGAAGTAAGAGAGATTTCACCCACATTCAAAGGATCATCCTAGATAAAATATAAGGAGCTTATAACTCATTTTTACAATCCCCTACCTCCACCTTGCCCTAAGCCTTGGCTCAGACAGAAACATGACTCTAAATTCCAACATAACGATGGGAGAGGAGCAGGAGAGCTCTCCTAATTGAAAGGAAGAAGCAGCATTTAAATGTGTGCACATTTTCTTTTTGGCTTGTCCAACTGTGCAGTCAAAGTTACATTCCAGAAAGCATATAGAGTTCACTATTACTGACAGGAGTGCAAATCATTCTCTTAATGTCATTTTGGTATCAGCTGTATAATTTGCATATAGCACAGGAATAAAGTTGATTGCTTTGGAATAATGGCTCCAAAATCTCTTTTGGCATGAAAAGAGCTGATTACTCTCAAATTGTCAAATCAGACAGGTTTATGTGACTTACTTCCGTCATTCTCCTCTTTTACTCAGCTTCAACCAAACTGCTAGTTTTCTAAAGCCCCAGCGTGCTCATGCCTCAGGGACTTGGCACTTTCTGTTCCTTCTCTCTGAGACCTCTTTCTCCCCTGTCCCCACCTTTCACTTCCTCACTTCCCTCAGAGTCACCTTAACAGAGAATGCCCTTGACCACCCAATTAACAGCACTTCATGATTCTCTATCCTCCACCTTACCTTAATTTTGTTCACAGCATTTATCACCCTGTGACATAATTATAAAATGGCTTAATTTTCACCTGTCTCCCCAACCCTGACCCAGCTTGTAAATCCTATGAGATTAGCAGCTGTATCAGATTTGTTTGCTAACTTATTCTTAAAATCTGTAATGGTGGCTGACATGTACTTAATGTTCAGTATATACTTACTAGGTTAATATATGAATATCAATAGTAACATGAAAAAGTGTTTCAACAAAGAATTTGCTTTTCTGAAAATGTTAAGGTTTTAAGATACAAATGGACACATGAATGAAAACTAACATATTTCATAGCTATTCTCTGGATAGTTGGTGATGAAATTTCACAGAATTTCCACCTTCATTGAAAATTGCTCTTTTATAGATGCAGCCATGAGAATAAAAATTAAATTAGCTTTATGTAGTATATTCCATTAAAGTTTGCAGGCATTTTACTTTATCAAGGCAAATAAAAATATGAATCAAAGCTGAACATTTCTTCATCTTTCTGTTAGAAATCCCTGTTGAATAGACAGTGATGTATATGCAATGTATCCAAAAAAGCCATATAATTTTTTAAATCAAAAAGCAATGTACTACAAGGTATGAAGATGTTCAAAGTGTGGGAAATGCCAAATGTGAATAAATCTACTTTTCCATTCTATTTTCAGTTCTTCAGTGTCCAACTTCAGTATTGTGCTAAGCTAACTGATGCAGTAATAAATATATGTCAGTGCAATAAGCACTGAAATTTCTGCCTTAGATGCCCTATTTCTCATCATAGTCATATGGACACCTCCTGTAGGCATTTCTCATTGAGACTGGAGTAATCACATGTCATTGCTATTCTGTAGATACAGTCATTGCTGAAATGCAGTTAATTATTACTTATCTGAAAAGAGGTTGTGTTAGTGTTTTTCAAAACTGGCGGTGCACTAGAAGGGCTGGTTAAAACACAGATTGGTGGGCTCCACTCCAAGGTATCTTGATTCAGAAAGTCTGGGGCAAGCTCTGAGAATTTGCAGGTCTCTTAAGCTCCTGGTTCACAGACTAGCCTTGGAGTAACAACTGGTCAGTTGGGCTCTGAGGTGCTATTTCCTTCTTCTATCCCTAGTCCATTTCAGAACTTTCTATAACATGGAGCCACCAAAACGAGACTGAGTTATGGATAGGCACATGATCACACAGAAGAGGTATGTATTGCCATTGTTGGGTGAGTGACAATACTTCCATGGGCATATTTTCTTATACTCACTTTACCTGTTAGTGGTTCCTCTCTTGGTTTGGATTAATAGAGGCTGGTCTGCTTTGACAATTTACTTGAATACAGAACAGAAGCCTGGTCAAGTTCATTGGATATTTGCTGACCTTATGATCCCTCCTCTCATGTCATTCTAGAAAATGTCAGTTTATTTGCATTGGTTGATACAGTAACTCACACATACTCATATACACTTCTTTCTTAGATGGTTAAAGGAGTTCTTTCTCCAGTCTTTCCTTGATCGAACTAGCTGGATGTTTCATGTGTATAGAATATTTTTCATTAAAATTTTTTTTAATATTATGAATTATTTTAAAATTGTATACAGACCTATATCTCCATTACCAATTTCTTAGACACATGATTCAGACACAGCTGAATTCAGCACTGTGTCATTTCCTTCCCTCTCTCACTTTTTCTGTCTCTCTTCCCACCAACTTCCCAGCCAAAGGCAACCTGACAACTTAGTAGTAGGTGTTTTACTGCATATGTTTCCATAAACAAATAATCACTTGTGTGTGTTTTCTTTATTTTAATTTTTATAAATAATATAATTCTCTATATATTTTCCTCAACTTGTTTTCTTTTACTTAATATCAGGGTGCCAAAAACATGTATACACATTTTAAGAGACATTATCTATGCATTACTTTTTGAAGTTGAATTGAATTACTGTAGCAATGTGTAGTATGACGTTCGCTCAAAAGGTGGCATTAATCAAATGAATGCTAGCGTCACCATGTGACAGGTAGGGCAGTCAAAGAAAGTGGCAGAAGCACGGTTGTCTTTTAAAGAGTGCAAGACCTTTTGAAGTGGGATTTGAAATTCAAGAACATTGTTTGAGTTACCCACTAATTTCCTGACTTAACACCCCTTGACTTGTACCTATGAGGGACCTTAAGGGATGTGGTGTACCGCAGAAAACCAGCTACACCGGCGGCACTTTGGGAAGAAATTGAAGTGGCATGTGCAATGATACAAGTGGACACTTTGGTCAACATTGCTCAAACAGTAGTGTTCTGTAATCAGAAGTGTCTGGACACTGACGGTAACCACTTGGAGCACCTCTTGTCATTCCAGAAATCAAATGTGACTTATATTCGTCTTTTGTTATGAGTATATATTATTACAATTTTAATACAGTTTTTTCCTTTCTTAAAATGTGTATACATTTTTTAGCACCTTCTGTATTCAGTTGTGAAGATGCATGTCTTGTGCTAGCTATAAATCTTGTTTACTTATTTTTACTTACTCCATTATGGTATTTGTTGTATGACTCTATTACATTTTTAATTCTTCTCTTGGTGTACATTTAGAGATTTTCCAATATTTTTTCACAGTTACAAACAATACCACAATCAATACACCTTTACATGTCTCTTTGGACATGTGACTTGAAAATTTTATGAATGAAATTGTTGGCTTTTCCAATCAGATAGATTGGCTGAATGGACCCAATTAATGGCTTCCCTATTTATATTCTTTCTCCTATAATAGTGTAATTCTGAGTTTGGCCACATGATTTGCTTTAACTGATTAGACAGTAGCAAATATGAGGCAAATATAGGCTTGAAAATGACTGTGCATTTCTGCTTGGGTCTTCTCATGACTAACCTTGCTCACTGATGCTTCTCTGAGACTTCCAGGAGAATGTGCCTACCCTGCTGGAGGGGTATAACAGACACATACAAGGAACATGTGGAAAAGAGCCCAGGCTTCTCATCATTCATCCTAGACCAGGCCTGAACCAGCAGAAAATCAGCTTTGTAACTTTTCTAGACCTCTTAGACTTGTCTAGTTAATGTACAACTGACCATACGTGCATGAGTGAGCCCCTCAGAAGCAACATATGGTTCTTGTTCTAAGACATTAAGTTTGGGGTGGTTTGTTACACACAGTGTTATTGTAATAAGAGATAAATGATACACCTGATATTGCTAAATATTTTCCTAAAGTAATTGAACCAATTTATACTCCCACCAACAATGGTATCCCATATCTAACATAGTATTATCAGATTTAAAGGCTTTTTCCAATCATAGGGTTGTGAAACTATACCTTACTATAGTTTTAATTTCATCTGCATAATTACTAGTGAGGATGAGCATATTTTACATGCCATCTGGCCATCCTTCCCTTTGTGTTCTGTACTTTTCTTAGCCTCAGTATAAATGAACAAGAATTGAAACTATGCTAAGACCTCTAAAATTTAGATTTCTGGTAAAAGAGTGGGAATATGATTAGTGGGAATCATCCTTCCAAAGACCCATTGGATTATCATCAATTACTCTAACTAGTAATATAGGAGTTGTGTGTGTGTGTGTGTAAGACAGGTGTCATTATGATATCTAATTTAAGTGTTTGCCATAAACAAATGCCAGCAATAACATTCTTCGTATTTACGTACAGCTAACAGTCGCAGGTTGATTCCACTTATTTTAATATTCTTATATTTTGCAATGCACACTCACTTTCAAGCCTATATTTTTCAATTTTGCAGTTAGTGTTCAAAAGAGCTGAATCTTCTGACTCAGGACCAGAGGCCTTTTTGCTGAATGTGAAAAGTTACCTTCGTCTGCTCCTTAATAGGCCAATTTGTAACAGTTCCATGAAAAAGAATTATCCGAACACACACTGGTCACCCACTTAGACATTAACACTTTTGGTTCTGTATTTACTATAATAAAGAAAATATTTTTTAAATTTTATATCTATTATTGCTTTGGGGAGTATATCATTAAAAACACAAAACAACAAAAAACTATTTTTCAGATACTCCAAGGTCCCTTTCTCAATGAAAATGACTTTGATATTTCTTCAGAGACTCTGAAAATATTTAGACATTTTGTTTCCTCACTGGAAACATAAAATAGTGCTCATTCATTTTCTTCCTATGGCACACATCTTATACCGTGCCTGACATTTATTTGATGGTCAAAAATAAATAATGGCAATGGAAGTGCTAATAGTATTAGAAGTAGTGGTACCAGAAGGGGAATGAAGAGAAAAATAAAAGCACTTGGAATCTCATTTTACAACGTTTTTCCCCCTATAATACCTTTCACTCCTACTTTCTATCACCTATACTTTCTGAGAAAGGGCTTTGGTGTCTCCATCTTTCCCATAGAATAATGCATATATGTATTACGACATGTATTTGATGCTCTGAAGTCTTCCCATTTCTGACCCTATTGCTAGTTAAAGATTTAAGAAATTTGTTATGAAAAGGAGAGATTAATCCCATGTCAAGGAGTAAGACAGGTCACTCACCCCATGGTCTAGACTAGAGAATTCTGCAAAGCCATGTGGCAAAGGGAATAGACATAGGGAGGGATGAAGAATGAGGGTGATTATTGCAACCTTCCACCTCTTGTATACTCCCAGGCTATTTGATTTCTTCTTGATGACCCAGGATCTTTGGAATTTTGCATCTCCACGTTGCTTCACTTGTTTCTGGTATTTCTTTGCTATGGAGTGAGTTTAGGGTTGTCCTTATGATACTGAGCCTCTGACATAACTGTTTCAGAACTCTCTCCCTTTCTTCTCTTCCCTTCTCCTCTCAATCACATCTATTTCTCTTTCCAACTTGAGTTTGTGTTTATTAGGTGCCTGCATGGGCCAACACTGCAGTGAAGAGACTGGCCGAAGTGCCTATTCTCTTACCTAACACAGAAGGAAGACGTTTCACAGGTAATTACAACTGTCCTGGCAATTACATTAGCCATTGATTATTAGCCCAAACCTGAAGTCACAGCTTTAGTTTGATGCTTTACATTGACCTCCTTGGAACCTAAAGCACAATCCATATACTTAAGCTGCTAGTTTTAAGGTTACGATTGATTCCTATCCTTAGTCTACAGCCAGAGCCTCATTTTCTTCTTCTCATTCTCTCTGCAGTAAAGAAGAATGCACACATCTTCAAAAAAAAAAAAAAAAGGAATAAATTTGATTATGAATCTGAACACAGTGTCACATTCATTTTAATCTTGTGGAAAACCTGTTTGAGCTTCCCAGAGGATCTCTCTCCGTGTCACATCATCTTCCTTGTGACAGATTTCACATTTCTTTTATATCATGAGATAATGACTAAATTGTTACTCAGGGAAATGGTATTTGGCTAAAGAAAAAAAATATTGGTGCAGGGGGAGAGATTTGTGCAGTCTGAACACCTAAGCCATTTCTAATCTGAAGAATAGAATACAAATTATGCAATGAATTAATATATTCCCCAAACTGCAGCAGAAAAGAAAAGGGACTGGGGCTTATCCCAAATAACATGTATTGTAGAGCAACGTTTGATACCAACTCATGGAAATTTTCTACTGTATGTGTCCCTTGGAAAAAAAAATGCAAGTGCCTTTTATGCCAAACATATATCAGATAATGACATATAATGAAATGCACACATCTTCTGGGGGAAAAAGAGAAGCTATTATATTCAATTGAGAGACATAATGTATCCAAGAACTAAAAGGCTCCCTTCAATGCCATAATTTTCTTCAAAAATTTTCTGGAAGCATTTCACCACTGCAGAATATACCCATTAAGACTAATATTGTCTACAATAATTTGGAAGGCTATAGATTGAACTTGAGTACAATCCTTGATGTATATTCCCTTGCATACTGATAAGGAGAGAATGGCAACAAATTCTGTGTGTCACAATTCATACATATTTCCACATTTCTCTACGGATGCTTCATGATCTTTTTTTTTTTTTTTTTTACTTATCCATCCTTTCATTACTATTCAACATATACAGGGGGTGCCCAAAAAATGTATACACATTTTAAGAAAAGAAAACACTGTATTAAAATTGTAATACTCAGTATATACGAATAACAAAAGATGAATACAAGTCATGTTTGATTTCTGCAATTACAAGAGGTGCTCCAAGTGGTTACCATCAGCATCCAGACACTTCTGATTACAGTGAACCACTGCTTGAGCAACATTGACCAAAGTGTCCATTTGTGTTGCTCTGCGTACTGTTTCAATTTCTTCCTGAAGTACCACCAGTGTAGCTGCTTTTCTACGGTACCCCACACCCTTTAAGGTCTTCCACAGGCAGAAGTCAAGGGGTGTTAAGTCAGGAGAATGTGAGGGAAACTCAAACAACGTTCTTGAATTTCGAATACCACTTCAAAATGGTCTTGTGTTCCTCAAACAAGAATTGTGCTTCCACCATTGTCTTTGATTGTTCTGCCTGTCCCATGGTCACACTAGCATTCATTTGATTAATGCCATTTTTTGAGTGAATGTCATACTACACATTGCTACCATAATTCAATTCAACTTTGAAAAGTAATACATAGATAACATCTCTTAATGTGTATCCATTTTTTTGGCACCCCCAGTATACATTAAGTACCTACTGTGTGACAAGCATTCTTTTAAGACTGAAGACAAAATGGTGAAAAGAACGATGAAATCTGAGGTTTCATGGAACTTACATTGGCTGGAGATATATTAAGCATGTAAAGAAATAAATTTAGGGAGTAGTAAGTGCTCCAATGAAAATATAATAGGGCAAAGGGATAGAGAGTGATGGGTGGAGGTGGGGCCTACATTAGATGGGGTGGTTATGGAAGGCCTTGTCGAAGGGGTCCCAAGACATGAAAGATGAAGGAGGCAGGCATGCAGATATATAGGGAAGGAGTGTCTGACACAAAGACATGGAAGACCCAGGTGGCTGCAATAGGTTTTAGAAATTCCATTGCTTTTGTGACCTTATTCTCTATAGCGGGCACTGTTGGTAACCTGACCAGATGCCCAACACCAGTGCCTTGCCTTCTTGACTTCTAACATCATGCCTCCTTCAGAGGTTTCCTCTTGGGTACTAGAGTCACTTTTAGGCAAATAAATCATAAGTCTATGTCCCCTGAGAGGAGCCAAATCAGTGACTGATTGCTACAGAGGCAGAAAAGCCCAGCCCCGTGGTTCTGAGGGGGATCATCTCTGCAGTGTTATTTGTATTCCTGAGATCCCTCTGGGGTCAGTCTAAGGCTGAAACTTGGCCTGGAATTATATCTTTGCTTGGTTCTCTCCTCTTCCTGGAGAGCTTCACTGGTTTCTCCTGGGTGATTTTAAAAGAATCACCTTACTCAGATCCTCATTGCAGGATCTACTTCTGGGGAGCTAGCCCTAATTCATCCTCCGCATCAACATGGATGGCTGAAAATATGTCAAGGCATGGGGTAAATTATTCTGGTGTTTTTGAATGAGAGTAGAATTGTGGGAAGAAACACTGATGATGATGATGGATTCTGTTCACAGTCTTTCTACCACGTAACTGTGTGACTTGGGACTGTCACGACTCTGGACTTCAGTTCTTCATCTACAAAATGAAGATACTGAATGCAAGGTGACCTCCAGGGGACTTTTCCTAGTATAAAATTACACCTTACAGGGGAAAGGATGATGTATTGATACACAATTCCATACTCTGCATACATCTACAGGGATCATGTTATACCCAATGTGCTATAGAGTACTTAGTGATTTTTTCTAGTAAGTGGTCTTCACTTCATTTACTGCTATGAACAGTAGTGAAACAGCTGGTTAAGGCCAAGGTAGGTTAGCTGGGAGTCAGGAGGTTGTGGTATAATGTGGTGGTTTTACCTTAGAGCTGAGTAAAATCGAAAGATGGGCAACCCCTTCCCCCCCTGAAATGAGGGAAAGAAGAAAGAGGCAGATGAGAGCACATTTAAGAGATGTCTATTATCTGGATGGGAAAAGTGGAAGCTGAAATGAACCTCAACCACAACAGTCAGATCATGATTGCCACAGAGTCACTGGACCTGGACATATTCATTAATTCCTGCTATGTATCATAGCTAGAAAGTATCTTTCAGAACTTCCAAAAAGGGAAAAAGCAAAAAGAAGTTCAATTTTACACTATGCAAAGGAAATAACTCTTTATATAGCAGGTGTTCAGAACTTACTATTCAACATGACCTTAACAACCATTACAGTTAGAAAAAAAATAGATCTAAAATTACCTATGTGACATCAGTGACGTTATTGACTGTCAGATCTTCAGCTCTATAAAACGGAGAAAATACCTATATTTCAAAGGGATATTCTAGTGAGGGTATGGAGCAGAGAAGTACTTGGCGTGGGAGGTGTCACAACAAGGAATGGTTCAGAATCAGACACATGAGTTAGAACCCTGGCTCCTTACCTCTTGCTAGCTGTGTGATCACAGACAAGTCACCTAACTTCAAGTCTGGCTTGCTTGTCTGTAATGAGACAATAATTGTACATGCTTCTGGAATTGTTACATATTAGGCACTTTTGCCTGTGTTATTATAAGATAGACACTCAATAAACATCGGTTTCCTTTGACCATGTTTGCCCACCAAATTTCTTCTGAAATAACATAAAATATGCCAATAAGCAACCCCTCCAGTGCTTCCTAAGCTCTTTACTATGCCTTCTCTCTTCTTGTCTCGTGGCTGGCTCTGTCCTCACTGCTCACCTGATGACCTTCATCTCCTCAATAAACTTCCAATTTTTGGTGTGATTTTTCAATTTACTCTTCATATTTTTCCTCAGAACATAGATTCTGCCATGGATATGAGAGACCACACTCTGCCACTCTGTAGTCTCAGGGCCCTGTACCCAAGCATAGCAACATCAGAGAGGGGTACCTGATGTCAATTCCCCAGGTCTCGCCTTTACTTCAACTCAAGTGAAAATCATGACGTTCTTAACTTATCCTGCGATTCCTGCAAGCTTTTTCATATAATTTGATCTTGGGGGAAAAATAATCACATCTTTACATCCCCAGGCATTTTGTATTCTCATCTAAAGTTAGTACAGTTGCCGCTATACTATTTTAGGAAATGCAGGACATCCTTCATGCCTCAGACCTACAGGCTGAACCAGCTGAGGAGCATTCTGCAATATGGAGTTTGTAGGTTCAGCACCAAACCCCAAAGTCATCAGGCTGCTCTTTCTACTCCAGTTTATCAACATAATTAGTAAGTGTGTGATTAGGTGAGAGCCAGGAGGAAGGGCAATGTGATAGGGATGTGAAGATGTAAATGAAAGAGTAAAAATCCCAGAAAGATGATGACTTTGGCCGGGGTCCCTAGAAATAGAGCATGAGATGGGGATTCTCATGAAGTATCCCCGGCAAAGGAGGGCGTGTCACAAGGAACCGGTCTGAGAGTGAGAAAAGCCGGATAGAACAGGGAAAGAAGGAAAGGAAATACATAGTTTCAAGTAAAGTCTGGTCTCAGCCCCACTGCCTCCGGGCAGGGAGTTCTAAGAATCAGTGTGAATCAGTCTGTCATTGGCTGAAGGCTTCCTCAAGAGAAGGGCACAACCTATAGACATTTCTAGGTGGCACAGCTCCTGGAAGCTAAGTTAATTCCCTCAGCAGAAGGGGGCAGCTCTGGGTAGATACCTAGAAGAGGGATTACTGGGTCATAGGTACATTCTACTTAAAATATTAGAAAACCTTAGTCCACAAAGACTTATGTACCCCAATGTTCATCGCAGCGCTGTTCACATTAGCCAAGACACAGAAACAACCAAAGGTCCCTGTGACAGATGCCTGGATAAAGAAGCTGTGGTGCATATACACAATGGAATATTACTCAGCTGTAAGAAAAGATGAAATATTGCCATTTGCAACAAATATGGATGGACCTTGAGATCACCATGCTGAGTGAAATAAGCCAAACAGAAAAAAAGCAAGAACCATATGTGGAAGACCCTCATGTGGAAGACAAAACTGAAAGCAACAACAACAAAAAACAAACAAGCAGACAAAGAAACCAACCAAAACTCACAGACACAGTCAATCGTTTAGTGGTTACTTGGGGGTAAGGGAGGTGAGAGTAAGAGAAGAAGGAGGGGGTGGGAGAGGAGGTGGGGGTAGTCAGATATACGGCGATGGAAAGAGAACTCACACTGGGTGGTGAACACATAATGCAGCAAATAGACGACGCACTGTAGACTTGTACACCTGGAATCTGTGTAATTCTTGTTAACCAATGTCACCCCAAAACATCTAACAATAAAAAAAAGAATTAAAATAAGTAAATAAATAAATAGGTGATTAAAGTGGAATAAAAAGGCAAATATTAAGATTTTTTTAAATTAAGATTTTTTTTTTAAAAAAGGGGGGGCTCTGTGAGCCAGTAAGAACCAACCTTCACCACCACTGAGAGAATATGGAGGTAAAGGAGATCTGTGTGGGCACCAACACTGCTGGCAAAGGTACCAAAAACCTCAGAGCATGTTTGAAAAAGCAATAGAACCTTTAAATTTGGGGATTATATCTTCTACATGTGTTAAAATCTCCATCATTAATATCAGTCCTTTGGTAAAATAGATACTCAATAATAGGTAATCCATGATTACACTTAATCTCAATTTATTTAGAATGGAGTAAACTGGAAGAAATAGTTATGAATCTCGAAGTGAGGACATCTGAGTTATAGAACATGGAGTTTTTTATTTCAAGAGAAAAGAGTTATTATACCTAATCCAGTGTCGGATTCTGTCTTCTTTCACCTCCCTTCTTTCAGCAGTAGATAAATTGTGTGGGAAGGGAGAAAATTATTGGACTTGGCATAAAAAGAGGGGGAGTTCTAATCTCAGGTTCAGATTACCTACTAATTTGTATCTCTATAAATAAGTCTCAAATGAACAGAAGCTCAGTGAATTAGGCTGACCAGACATAGTGTTTTAAATGGGACAGAAAACAACAGGACTGTCCCATTTCAAATGATACATACGGTCAGCCTAGTCTCACTGGGCTAAACTCAAAATGTCAGTAGGCTGACCGCACGTACTGTTTGAAACAGGAGAATATCATTGTTTCCTGTTCTGTTCAAAATGGTCAGCCTACAATTAATTCAACGCCAAAATGGAAATTGTATTGACTGTGAGGCTTGACTCATGGAATTCTGTGAGACTCAGATGAGTTAACGCACTAGAAAAGAAAATTGTGTCTTTTGAATTCAAACAACAGACCCCCAAGTCCACGGGCCAAGGGGCAAGAGTGGCTGTATTGACACCATAAGAAATCTGTGTAGAGCCTAGGATTGACTGGCCACACGGGCCGGCACCAGCCATTTGCAAATTGTGAGGATTATCTTTTACCATCTCTCATCTCTCTCCCAGTGTCAACTTCATTCTCATGAACTAGACTGCCTTTCTTATGAGAGTGGAAACATGGCAGTGAGGAGCTTTCAAGTTTATCACCTGAGAGGGAGGAACCTTCTTCCTTTGGTTCTTACTAGAAAAAAAAATGCTGACTAGGACTCTCTTTTTACTGCCTGGGTGGTAAACTCTATGAAAGAGATGTCAGTAGGGTACCGTGTTTGGCAGCCACTTCATGACATTTATTTGTAATCGGGGCAGAAACCCTGTCCCAAGTGGAGGAGTGGTCCCAGGAGAAATGAAGATTTGTGGGGCAACAACAGATGCCTATCTACAGGGATGCTAAATGTGGTATCAGAAGATGGAAGCTCAAGTCTCATTTTTAATGCATTATGTCCTTGAGCACATCAATAAATCTATCTGAACATCTTCTTTATCTACAAAATGGGGATGCTAATACATATTTCACCAGACATTTGAGGATTAAAATAGATAATTTATGGGTGAAGATGCTTTGTAAAATCTAATACTATACAAAAATTATAATAAGGTGCTATTATGAATTATTGTGCATTAAATACAGTGCACTTCCAAGACATAGATGCATGTTAGATTAGTTTTTAAATTAAAAAAATAAAAGAAAAAATGCTTAATTTTCTGCCTTCTCAAAGTTTGCAGCCACGTCCACCACGCCGTAAGAAAATAGACAGGTGCTCCAAGCAGACAGCTTTGGCTGAAGGTGGTGGAACTCTCAATCAGTTGTCTCTTCAGGACAGTTCTCTCTAGGGAATGATACCAAGTATTGTTTTTGAGAGGTGTCAGTTCTGCAGAGTTTTCTCCTTTCATTCTGAGAAATCGAAGTGATCCCAGCATAAAGCATTCGCAGCTGTGTTGGGAAATGAGCTAGTCACGCCTCGGCAATTTATGGCCAATTTTCCATTAATAAGAGAGAATGGAGAATGGTTCAATCACTTTACAATCCAAACACTTGTTCTTAAGAATAAGGGAGAGAAAATACAATAGTTTGTTCTGTTTCTGAAAGAGCATTAACTCAATATTGTGTATCTTTGAAGAAAAACATTTAGATGGCTTTCAGTAGTAGGAAGATAAGTTTTATAGGAAAATACTCATAAAGGCATGCATTAGAAATGACGCTTACAGTGCACATGTAACACAAGGGCCTGAGACTACGACCATAGTATAAGTAAGAGGAAGGGAGGGGAAGAAAAGAGAGAGAGAATTGGAAGTGGGAACAGAAATTTCAGGGCATAAGGCCTGGACAAGGGTTTCAGCTACATGGTGGATTCCTATGTAAGTCAGGGGCCCAGAACCAGAGCAAAGTAAAGGTCTGGGTGAAGCAGAGCTAGGAATTAGGCTGCAAACAGAAATTGGAATACACATGAACCCAAAGGTCCAGGATGGCCAGTTTGGAAAGTTCAAGCCAAATGAAGAGTTACAGAGATGAAGTAGGGGCATGAGGACTGAGATAAGACACTAATTAAACTCTTGCCCCAGGCAGAAGCTTGTAATGAATTCCCCAAGACACATCTTCACAGGGCTTGCAACAAGGAAGGCGAAGAGTTGGTTGTAAGGAAACAACAGTTTACATAGAAAATAAAGGTGGAAATTGCCAAACAGTCCAAGGAGAGAGACCAAATAGAATAGTGGAAAGTAAGTCTAATTCTCCAGCATGGTTTGATTTAAGCAAGCCATTAAAAATTTATGCAAACCATTGAATTAGTTAGGTGTGGCTAAGAAAATTGTGAAGAGCCTGGAGAGAAGTGTTAACAATCAAGGAAGATCATTTGATCAGATTGCTTTGCAAGTTACTTTAATTCTTACTGCAATGTAAAGAAACTGAAGTTGAAAATCTTAGGGAAAGCATTAAGAGTGTGATTTATTGAGAAACAACACATAACGTCAATTAGGAGAAAAGATCTTAGCTTTACATCAAAGACTGGCAAATGAATGTCAATTTATATGTTTTAAGTTAAAATAAAAATGTTTAAGACACATATGAATCATTTTTTATGACTCCTTGCTTTCAATGATTTTTTTTTTCATTTGGTCAACCAACTGCTAGCCTTGCACGTGTCTCCTGGGAGGGTCTCAACTCCGCTCTCAGGGAAGTGCTCTGTGACTATAACTTGGCTCCTCATGCAAAGTCAGCTTCTGGGAGTGTTTTAAGTGTCCCAGGAAAACTGAAGCACAAGAACAAGCACTTCCTTGGCAGCTCAGAAATCAGGATCAGGGATCAAAAAGGTGAGGATTTCACTCTGAGAAGTGTTTAGCCGTAATGCGAAAAATAGGACAGAAAAGCTAGCAAAGTGAAAACTTAAGAAGGTGAATATTTGAACTGCAGTTACGAGGGGTACAGCAGTCTACAGCTTCAAGGGTAAAAAAGAAAAGGACTGACACACTTTTAACTAATTTTCAGAATAAGAAAGGGATCTAGTTGTTAAAGACATAAGATGCAAACGTTGAAACTATGGAGATTGCCTCAGGTTCTGCCTTCTGGTCGTTTAACACCAAAATTAGTTTATTTTATACTTTGGTTGGACATTTGTCACTGTACAAAAATTCACTGTGTTACTCTTCAGCTAGGCATGATTGAGAATCACTGAGGTTGAGTACTCGGCTTTGTAGATCAGAACAACAAATACCCTGGCTTACTATTCAGATGTTCTTATTACTCTAGGAAAGTGCTAGCAACATCAGAATAAGCCTAGTAGATTTTGTTGTTCATAAGAACTCAGATTTTGGGACAACAAGGTAACTATAATGTGATCTCTCTTTCCCCCAGAACATAGGTCATTCTGTATATGATATAATAAAATTATAAATTAACACTATATTTTTGAGTGTGTCCATGTAAAGAAGAAATTATTTAGTAAAGTTGATAACTTTTATTTATTTTATTTATTCCCCATTTTGTCCCAGAAATAATTAAAGCCAACCTAGGCAGCAGTATAAAATACAACAAGGGTTCAGAAATATCGATAATTTAATTTCTCAAAAACATCAAAGAATTTAAAGGATTTGGGTTTAAATTACAATTAACCTTCTTTTAACCAGAAAATTAATACACAGCATCCCCTTTTTAGTTTTAGGAGTGTAAACTATCCCTAATGCTGTGAGGCCCAGAGTAAAAGTGCAAATAGAGGATTCCCATCCAGCCCAGGCTGGTGGCTAGCCCCCTTCACTCCTGGCCAGTGTGTCCATGAGGCACCATGAGGGGCCTTTCGTGTGTGTATGTGTGTAGCCTCAGACTTCATGTCCAAACTGCTTCCCTACCCACCTCCTACAGCTGCCCCTTGGCCTCCCTGGGCCCTAAGGTCCTCTCCCTGACAGTGGGTCTGCCTTCAGAGGGCGGATCAGATGGGTTTGGGTCTGTTTAGACAGAGGATCTGGGAGTCCTGGTGTAGCTGGCAGAATAATGTCCTCCCAAAGGTGACCACACCCAAATACCCAAAACACGATATGTTGTGACCTGACAAGGTGGAATGGTGGTTGCTAATCAGCTGACCTTAACCTAAGGAGATTATCCCCGTGTGGTTAGAGGTGAACTAGGGGGCCCAGGTAGGAAGGAGGGGGGCATTGCTGGTGTGTAAGAGGAGAACACCACGAGGAAAACAGAAAGCCTTACCTGGCCATGGTAAAGGGGAAGCCACACTCTGCCAGGCTACTTGGAGTCCTTAAGTGGGCAGTTTTTTGAACAGGGACAAACCCTCATGCCCTCTCCCTTTTCAGGCCTGGTGTTTGGCTTCTGGGTTAGAAAACGTACATAGATATGGCTGTGAACAACACGCCAACTCCGTATTTGTGTCCTGGATGTGTCTCATCTTTAAATTTCAATGCTGTGACCTCTGACTAACCTTACTGCCCTTAGCAAGCACACCAGAACATTCTAGCTGATGATAATCTGCATTCCTTTAGCTTACACAATATAGCCATAAATATTTTTGTTAGGAACAGTCAAAATGGCATGACGACAAAGATAAATGTCAAACTGGTGATAGTATCAATTGTAAAAGATCATCCATCACAAGGCCACCAGGAGTTATAGCCTAAGGTACGTATTGCATTCTTTGTCCCATGTCTTATCAATCATTCGTACCTGTTCTACTATTTAAAAAGTACTGCATCAGGAGTCCATTGACAGAGAATAATCTTCACATACCTGATGCCTTCCACTCCAATCTTATTCTTCAGTAATAACTTACCCTATAATAAACTCCATTATTATTAATGGAGTTCCCTGTATTGTTTTTTTGTTTTTTTTTTTTTTTTGGTCTCAAGATACCTTCTCATTATGGTGGCCATTACACTTTTGCCCTACCATCAGACAAAAGGCCATATTCTGCTTTGCATAATAGAAGGAGATTCTGAAAGGGAGAGGTGAGAACAGAATTGATAAACTAGAGAAAAAAGGAACTGAGCCAGAAAAATGGTAGAAAGACCACCTCCCACTATCTCCAAGACAGTTAAATTACACTCACAAAATACTTTGGGGAGATTATAATGGAAATTGGTCAAGAAACATGGGCTACAATGGATGCTCCAGTGCATCATCCATTCAAATCAGGAGGGAGATGCTCATCCTTCTAGCTGCCAGGACTGTCAGCTGCCGATGGTGCAGAGCAGAGCCCTTCCTGGGAAATGTTCTCGCCGAGGTCATGCTCCATCCCAAGGGCGGCTGACATGCAATGAATGCTGTATCAGTCTCGATTGCATGCCCCAATTTGAGACCCAGGCCCACTCCAGCTCCAGAGTACTTGTTAGGGTCAGCTGGGGCTTCTATGGCAACTGCATCACAACCCAAATTCCCCCCTAGCTCCACCCTGCCTCTTCCACTCCACAACATGGGATCCCAAAAGGACTCTTGCATGGAAGTCTCAGTCTCAGATTCTGTGGTAAGGGTTAAAACAGACAGCAAAACTACCTCAAGGACTATGCAATTAGAAGTGGGAGGCGAATGGTCCTCAATTAGGGAGAGGTTTTTGTTTACCACAGACTGGAATTTCAGTAAATTAGATCCTTGAGGGCCATAATATCTTCAAAATTGTCATCAGGAGTCACAAAAACCTTAAATCAGTGTGTCTACCAGCACCCAACAAGGCAGCAGAGGAAAGGACATACGGGAATCAACCAGTTTACATCCTCATGACATAGTCATTTTCAGGGCCTCCGCATTTCTGTGTGCCTGCTCCTAAATTGCCTTTTAGGTTTTAATTAAAAAGCAAATTGGCTAGGAACTGGAAGGCAGGGCTAGATATAAATTAAAGAGTTTGGGAATTGACCACATAACAGCAATTTGCCTATACTATCTCCATTCTTTCACATCTTAAAACTCAACACAAATGTCCTCTGAACCGGCCAGATTGACTGGATAATCAGAGTCTAAACTGGTGCAGAGTTTGTGAAGAAAAATAAAAACCTTAAAAAGAGTTCAGACTCTTCAATCCAGTAGTTGTAATAGCAGGAATATACTTAAGAGAAATAATCAGTTCATTTTTGAAGGCATGATCAAACCATTGATTGTAATTCCTAAACTTTGGAAATCAGAAACTTCAATGACCAAAAGAAAACATGGGAACTTTCTGCAAATTCTGTATACACCCAGATGACACAACCTTGTACCTCCAATAAGAAATTCTGCTTTTAAAGGGTTTGGGGTGGTGTAAGGAAACACATGGAATGTTAAACAAAAACAGGAACAAAATTACTTATACAGTCTAGTCATTACTATGTAAAAATATATAAATATGCGTCATTAGTTTTTTTTAAGTGGAAGAATTAAAAGCATGCAAATGATTCACTGCAAAAGGCAGTCTCTTTTCACAATAAGAATAAAGATTTTAAAGTAATTTGTAAGGGCCAGTTTTTTATGTGACTTAATCCCCTGTGAAGGACACTGCCCGTATTATAAATAGTTCAATCATAAAATATAAATCAACACATGAAGAATTATTTTATTTGTTGTTTTGTTCCCAACAGTGCCCCAAACAGAGGCATCGAGAGCGTAGCAGTTATAATAAACACACTGAGACTCTTTAGTGGCTAAGTGACACACACTCTGGAAGAAACTGCAGAATTGGAGAAGTTTGATGAAGGACATCGAATGATGGAATCACTAGTCTATGGTTTAGAGCAGTGGTTTTCAAAGTCCATTTCTTGACTAGCAGTATCTGTATCACCTGGAAACTTCATATTACCTTGTTAAAAATGCAGAATCTCAGGCCGCATCCCAACTCTACTGAATCACGAAGTTTGGGGATAGGGCACGGACTCTGTGTTTAACAAGCCCTCTGGGGAATTACGTTGTGACTTAGCATTTGAGAATCACTGCTTTAGATCAATGGTCCTTATCTGAAACTGATGAATTCGGGGTTGGGGAGGGGCTCGGAATGTGACTTCATGCCCCCTACATTTTTCAAGAGACTTGGCCTAAAGCTTTCATTAGATTCTTAGAAGTTTGTTATCCATAAAAGAAAAGAAAAAACTCCCACAGAAAGAACAACAGAAACAAGGACAACAATAAGGACAGAACCACTCTAAACTATGTTCTATCATCCAAAAAATTTCTACATGTTCATCTGCATTCAACCCTCCTCCTAGATCCTGGAGCCCATAGATGTTTTCTGTCTTTACATTTTGACCTTTGAAAAAATGTCGTATAAATGGAATCATATAGTAGGTTGTATTCTGAGTCTCCTTTCACTTAGTACAACGCATTTAAAATTCATCCACTTTTGTTGTGCTATGTGTATCCGTAGTCCCTTCTTTTCTGTTGCTGAGTAATATTCCATTGCATGGATGTACCTTTGCCCTGTTGAGAAATATTTCATTTGTCTACTATTAATATTAGCATGCATAGGTTTTCATCTCTTTTGCATAAATATTTAGTGGTACGATTGTTCTGTCATATGGTAAAGATATTTTTAACTGTGTAAGAAACTGCAGAACATTTTTTCCAAAGTGAATGGACCACGTTTATTCCCACCAGCAATAAATAAGACTACATTTTGATCTACCAGAAGTTTTTAAGGCCAGCCTCTTTTCCTCAACTTTTCGATTGATTGAAATAATAAATTCCTAACTTTAGTTCTGTTTGGGTAACTTCCTGACAAAAAAGTCGTGAGTAACATAAGGAGTTTTTGTTGTTGTTGTTGTTTGTTTGTTTTTGGTGGTTCCCTGACCAGGAATTGAACCCAGGCCGTGGCGGTGAGAGCGCCAAAGCCTAGCCACTACACCACCAGGGAATCTAAGAAGTTTCTAATTATCATATGGTCAGCATCTCTTGTATAATTTATTATTTCTCTGTATTCACCCTGTTATTCCAAGGGCGTACTTGTTGGAAAGTATCTAGTTGGAAAAATACCATTCTAGGACCTATAAAGGACTACAATTTTTTAAAGTTTTCATTTTCCCCCAAGAAATTCTAGAACCTGTTGGTATCATTAACCAGGACAAATGTCTCTCAGTGGTTGAGATGGTATACCCCAGCAACTCAGCACTTCCTTTCAGTTTACTTTCACAATATGATTGGCCTGGTCTTATGAGTCTGAGAAGGAAATATATAATCATCCCCCAAAGATGCATTATTCATGTTGGCTTATGGGCACCATTTCCATGGTTACATTAGAAGATGTTATGTCATCTATTATGTGAGAATACTCTTTGGGAACACTAGAGATTTTCAAAGGAAAGATATTAATACTTCTGCCGAGACTATTCCTATCACCTCAATGATGTTAATTATCATCTTACTAGCAACCATTTCCCAGTAAGACACCCAAAAGTCATGCCAGAAACAAGACTATTTGTCCTTGGGAAAAACTGGACCAAAGTTAGTTCTTTCTGAAAACTTGAGCCAGAGAATTTCTTCATAGCAAAAACAAGAGAAAAACAGTTCAACAACTCCCCATTAATATCACAACTAGATACAAAGTTCCTAGGTGATGTATTGGGAGTACCAGTGCCCTGTCTTAGGAAGTAACATGTCCAGTTGCTTTTACTTCTCATCTGTACCTTCAGCAGAGACAGAAGAGAATGAGGGAGCTTCTCTTCCCCCACTTCCTGTTCAGAAGAACATCCTGTGGAACATTTATCTGGGGCTATTAGTTGGTCTTATCAAAAATATGTTATGAAAAATCCCCTTCATATAGAACCCTCTTTCAATGTCTGTCCAGATTTTAGTTTAGTCGGGACCATTTTATGTTAATGTACTACATATCTTTTTAAATCACTGGAATATATCCTTGCTATCAAAAATAAATATTATTTAATGTGGTTGCTTTACTTGCTGTCCAAATGGAAATAAACGGTCGGACCAAACTATCGCTCAAGATCCATTCCAGTGACATTAATCTGTGGAAAGAAGACAAAGTAGAAATAACCAAGGGTGATCAACCTAGCCCAGTTATAGTGGAACAGAGATTCATTCACGTCACACAAATCTATGAACTGGTGGACAACACCACCATTTAAATTAGAAAAGCTTTCTGGGAATATGAACAAGTGATCTTAACTTTGGGAGGATAAAAATGGCATTGAGAATTGTGAGTGTGTGTTCATGCATGTGTGCCGTGTACATGTCTATGTCCTGACATTTCTTACACACTAAATAAACAAGGATCTTTCTGGTGAGGATGGTAGGAAAGAATTTACAGCATGAACAGCTAGAACTGATCATACAAGGCGTTCCTACCTATCAAGGAAAGACTATAATGGAAAGCAAGGTCATGGGTTTTACTCTAGTGGAAAGTTGGGAGATTAGGTTGAGAATTCAGAGTTATTAAAGTTGGTAGACCTCTTTAGGGGGCTGAGAAAGAAAAGCAATCTCACAGCACAACACTAACACGTGACACCTCCCTCTCTCAGGTCCCACAGAGAGCAGTGTTGAATCGCCATGGCAGTCAGACAGTTTTTCCCCACACAGACTATTTGCTACTCTTCTTTGTTTTTATGGCTGGCGATTACCTAAAGAACTCTTACATATGCAGCATCTCTTTCCAACCACAGCAAAGGCATTCATCTGATTGGGTAGATATTTAAAATGAGAAGAACTCTGTATCACTCAGGTTTAAAAATGTTTCAGATTCAACAATATAAACAATGTATAAATACTACATTGCCCCGCATCATATTAGGCAATATAAGGGGATAAAGTATAGGTAGTCTACAGCACCTAATCTCAATGAATTTATAGCTTATTACAGTCAAGATGAGAAATAGGGAGTCCCTGGTGGTGTAGTGGCTAAGGCTTTGGCGCTGTCCACGCTGTGGCCTGGGTTCAATTCCCAGCCAGGACCTGCCCACATTAAAAAAAAAAGATAAGGAGAAATAAATAAAACTTCTGTGGCTGAACAACAATTGAAACTATAAACTTACGATCTTTTCTCATTTTATTGCCCTTCCTTTCTCCCATTCAGGTATTCATTTGAAAATATTAAGGGTTTTTAATATACTACTTGGACATACTCATTTATACTTTTCTCTACTTTCTTTTCCCCTTCCCTCTTTTATTCAAGTGTTCCCAGAATGAGGTGGAGGGAAGGCCAGTCCAGGGGCATGTTACCAAGTTGATAGGCTCCATCCTGCAGGGACCTAGTGAGGTGCAGTGTAGTGTACCTTTTATGTCCTCAGAACGAGGAACCAGCTTCATTAGCTTTGTAGTGTGTGTGTGTGTGTGTGTGTGTGTGTGTGTGTGTGTGTATGTGTGTGTTCTGGGCTGGGGGGAGCTATCTGAAATGACAAACATGTAGATGTTTTCTGAAAGAAATCCTGGCTTTTATCTCCAAAGACCTAAGTCCACTGAGTGGGACGTGATTAGAAGAAATAAACAGAGTGGTTGTAAGAAGCCTGGAGCCTTCCTTTCCAAATAAGCTAAATACAAGTTACTTTCTCAACTGTGGAGGATGGTTGAAAGAGGTGGGTGGGTACAGGAGTATTTGTGAGCTGAAATCTTCATTAGATTTGGGTAGGGAGTGCCTATGAGGTTATCAGGGTGATTAGAGAATATGCTAGCCAGAGGTTTCTTCAACATGGGAGCAAGAGTTTGAAAAATGGTGGGGTGTAAAGGTCTTATCTGAGGAAAAGATGAAAGACATGAAAAGAGAAAGAATCTGAGGTAGAATATTCCAGCCTGGTAAACTGGAAGAATGGTGACATTTTTGGAGAGGGTTGGGGAGTTGACAGAAAAACAATTTTAGGATGAAAGGAAAGATGAAGCATTCTGTTTTGATTGTATTAGGTTTCTGAACTGAATATTTTTTCCCAGCTCAGTTTTATATGCAGCAGAAGAACTGGGGTCCTTTCGTATTTTTCTTATTGATCTTGGTCACATGTTACCTCTTTGATTTCTACTTTCTTCAGTCTCACAGGGATTTCTTGAGGAAAATGTCACCAACTTCCAACAAAGTATTTCTTTTAATTCTATCCTGGAGCCAAATTTGTTATTTTTGCAAACAAAATAGAATGAAGCAGATATATAACACATAAATAGAAAAAAAATAAAAAGAATAAATATTAAAATAGCAATAAAATCATATAAAACCACTCCTTACTTCCTAGAAATTACTTACATTTTTGCTTTATTTTAATACTTGAGATGCACCAGGAAAATGCCATTCTTAAACGTTTCAGCCAGACGGTGTAAGGCTGGTGACGGAAAGCTGGTCTACAAATTCACAAGAAGAAACCAATAGCATAAAGTGTATATTTTATTTTATTTTTAAATCCTTCAGGCTTCCTCCTCTGTTCAGAAGTCTAAGAACAGCCACCTTCCTAATAGCCTGGTTTGCTTGTCACCCACCTTTTTACCATTAGAAACCTGTCTTGGTAACAGGAAGACAATACCATTGTGCTGCTAATAAAATATTGTGTGAATTACTTTCACTCCAAAATATAATAATTTTAATTGACTGTTTTTCTTCCAAAAAGAAATAGAGATGCACAATCATGATGAGATCTGCCCTCATTAATGGAGCTGCATCACTGATTTAAGATGAAAATTGAAGTCTAGTGACTATCTGTCTTGCAGCTCCCCAGCCTGCAATTTACAAAAAGTCTGGTGTGTGAGCTTCTCTTACTCCTCTCCCCACTCAACTTCCCTCTCCTGGGACCCAATAAAGGACTTGGGAGCAGGTAAAAAGCTGCACAATATTCTGCAGCTTTATCCTGGCTGTACTTTGGAAAACAGATTTGCAGGCTCTGAACCAACAGGCAATAAGTCACTCAGCCCATTTGCTCTGAATTACCGCTGCACTGTTCCTGTTTGCTTCCCAATAACTCTATAACCATGGATGGTAGCAAATACGCAGACATTTTCTTCTCTGCACATCAGAAAGCTGAGCTTTCATGAATATCTCTTCCTTAGCTATTTCCTAATCCAATTTTTTCTTGTCAGAGCTAAGAATTTGTGTGACAGGGTATTTGGTGCATTTCCATGAGGCAAAAACCAGCCACATTCATGCTGATTCTTGACAGCTTTAAGTTGCAGCTTTACAGGGTGTGTCTGTGATAATTAGCTGAAGCCTTGGGTCCAGGAATGGTCCTATTAATGAGAGCCCCAGGTTATAAAAGAAAGCTGAAGGACAAGTATTAATGGTAAGAATTAGATACACCCTTGTTTTGAGCTGTTGGAGGAGTTATGTGATAAAAGTTTTATCCACTTGGCAAACATTTATTGTGCACCAACTCTGTGTTTATTGAACACCTACTATGCTATGTGAGTATATCGCTATAAACAAGATCCCTAATATTTCTGCTCTTTTTTTAATTGCTTACTGGCCAGGGAGTAAGATTAAAATTATGCAGTTAAATGAAAGCTTCCACACAGAAAGTCCAGGTATTGCTGCTGAAAATCAGAGAGGTGTTGTGATAAGACAGTGATCCTGAGGGGTGGACAGGCTGATTAATAGGAGGTAGCCAGGCAGGGCTTCACTGAAGAGCTGACATTCAAGCTGATGCAGAGGTTTCAAAATGTGGCCCCCAAATTCTTTGATACTTTTTTCACCAAGAGACAAAAATCTATGTCTCTGTCCTTTACTCCTTGAATTTGAGCTCTCTAAACAGAATAAAGCAGAAGTGGTGCCATGCCAATTCCTGGGCCCAAGCCTTAAGAAACTGGCAGCTTCCACTTCCTGTGTCTGGGAAGGTGCTTGCTCTTGGACTTAGCCACCATGCTGTGAGAAAGCTCCAGCAACACACCATTACTGTTCTGTCTTATAGAGGTCACCTCACATTGTGTTTCCCTGCTACGTGTCACTTCCAAAAGTGGAGATCACCTCTATCATTGATCTATAGCTCCTTCCTAACCAAAAATACCACTTATCAAGACAGTGTCGAAATGTAACTATTGAGATGTAATTCTGACTTTCAGCTTATTTGATACACAAACACACACACACACACACATGGTATTTATCAGTCAAAATACTTATGACCCATATAACTGTACTGTTCTTTGCATAGAAAAAGGACACCATAACCCTGGCACCACTGGGATGTAAACTTTGAGTGGTAGGCAAGTGACAGGTCAGCAGAAGAAATACCTTGAGGTCAGACAAGCACTTAAGCAGCCTTCAGATGTATGGCCCCTTGTTGGCATCTGTGTATTTTCCTACAATATATCTATGCTCATCCCCAAAATAAGACAAAAGAAATCAAATCCTGCTGCCTCTCCTTCTTGGAATGGCAGAAGTTAAATGCTTTGTCAAGATTTTGAATGGTGACTTCAGGTTTCTTTTCATCTATTCCAGGATGAGCTGATTAAGTCATTTTACTTTATGAGCAATGAAGGGTTTAGGGTTGATTTTTCTCCTGGCAAAAGTTAATTCTGATGAAACGACATCATGAAAATATTGATGGAGACCAGCAATATTAATCCATCAGACATTATTTATGTGTTGTGTAACAAATACAAGTCATAAATTTAATGCAATGCAATGCCATTAATCATTCACCATTTATAATGAAGGCCCATAGAACTTCATTTGAACATTCTCACAATCTGCTTATTACAAACTCAGCTGTAGCCATCTTTTGTATCCTGTGACAATCCCCTTTCCTTCTTTGCTTCCTAATTGCTAATCCTCCTTTACAATTCTAAGGAAAGTTATTGTTCTATGGCTTTCCTGCCTAAAGCAAGTTCTCTCTTTCTTTTTGCTGAAAGTAACTTGATTTTTTTTTCCCAGGGAGCAGTGTGCCCAACCCTCAGAAGACAAATCCTAATTGAGCTCAGCCAATCAAAGAACTCATTTCATCTGTAATTTGTCTAGAAATAGATAATGTAACAATTTCTTGCCAATAAGATGGAAAGAGAATTCCGCTGGGGCATTTGGATAAAACTTTTCCACCTTAAAGAGGAGATAATTAGGAAAAGAAAACCTCCTTGATGCCTTCTTCATTCTGGCTCAAGGCACTACCATGGGACAATGTGATGTTTGGAGCTGAAGCAGCCATATTGTGAACAAGAGGGCAGGCATCACCACATACTAAAGGTAGAATATTTGTTTATTTTTTGTAATAGGTACAAAGGTAAGATTTTTAAATTATTAATAACCTTAAAAGGGCCTGCATAAGGTAAAATGGTGTGGAAAACAGTTAGGCAATTTCTTAAAAAGTTAAACATAGAATTGCTATGTGATCCATCATTTCCACTCTAGGTACATACCCAAGAAAACTGAAAACAAGAACTCACATACTTGTACAACAATGTTCACAGCAGCATTATTTACAATAGTCAAATAAGAAAAACAACTCAAGAGTCCACGAACAGGTGGATGGATAAACAAAATGTGGTATATATGCATATCCAAAGTAGCATTATTATTAAACCTTTATAAGAATGAAATTCTGATACATGCTACAACATGGAGGAAAATTGAAAACATTATGCTATGTGAAATAAGCTAGGCACAAAAGGACACATAATGTATTATTATACTTATATGAATTACATAGAACAGGTACATTCAGAGAAGGAAAGTAGATTAGAGTTTACCAAAGGGTGGGGGAGGTAGAAATGAGTTGTTGCTTAATGGTTATAGAGTTTCTGTTTGGGGTAATGAAAAGTTCTGGAAATAGATAGCGTATTAGAGTTCTCCAGAGGAACAGAACCAATAGAATACATATAAATATATAAAAGAGAAGATTTATTATAGGAATTGGTTCATGTGATTATGAAGGCTAAGTCCCACAGTCTGCCATCTGCAAACTGAAGAACCAGGAAGCTGGTGGTATAATTTAATCCAAGTCCAAAGGCCAGGTATAAGTCCAAGAAACTAAAGTTCCCGGATCCAGGAGTTCTGATGTGCAAAGGCAGGAGAAGATGGATGTTCCAGCTCAAGAAAAGAGATTTTCCCCTTCTTCTGTCTATTTATTCCATGTCCTCAAAGCCTGGATGATGCCTGCCAACATTGGTGAAGGCAGATCACTTTACTCAGTCTATTGAATCAATGCTAATCTTTTCTAGAAACACCCTCAGAAACACACCCAGAATTAATGTTCTCCCAGCTATCTGGGCATCCCTTAGCCAGTCAAGTAGACACATGAAATGAACCATTGGAGATGGTCATAGTTATACATCATGAATGCTTTCAGTGCCAATGAATTGTATACTTTAAAGTGGTTAAATGGTAAATTTTATATTGCGTCTATTTTACGACAATAAAAAAGGGCTCCCCCAAATTTATCAACATCAAGTCAATCTCCACCATATTGGATTTTTCCCTATTTGTCAATCATTCAAACCTATCACACATTCATTGACCATTCAGGAAGCCCAAAGCATCATGGAAGTTCAAGGAAAATAGCATCGTGGAGGCACTGACACCATCCTGCCCCTAACTTCTTCCCTGAGGAGTATCTTTTAAGTGGGAATTGTTCAGTGTTTTTTAATATTAGGCAAGATGCTTGACATCAAAGAGCCTTTGCTCTGTGTCAAAGACCAATCTGTGTAAGAATAAGCCAAACACAAAGCCATAGAGGAAATTTAACAACGTGATATACTTAAGGCACTCAACATGGGCCTGACATGCATCAGAAACCACACATTTAACTTCACCCTGTGATTCACAGCATCACCAGATGCTCACCGCTCTTCTCCTATCTCTTAAAGGATTTATAACACAATCTAAGGAAGCACAGACTAATGCATTTTAAAAATCTCTTAACGATTTTGCCAATGTTATGCTCAGTGTGTGGGGAAAAGCAAAGAAGGAAAATATTCCTTGTTCCCTACAAGTGCTACAGTGGAAAGAACACAGACAGGAAGGAGTCAGTCTTACCTTTGTCTTAGGCTGGCTTTCCCCAGAGGCTTGCCTACAGGTATTTATTTGCAGGTGTCCCTAGAAAGCACCATTACTAGGGAATGGGGCAGTGCAACCGGCAAGAGGAGGGAGCCCGAGGGTGAGTTGATGAGCAGCTCACCACTGCAGGTAAGCAGGGCTCAGCTCCACTGGGGTCCTCTGGACTCGCTGTGTCCTTACCTGGGGCCAAAGCTATGTATTCTCCACTTTGCCTCCATTGTTGGCTGAAGGCATCTCCTGGAAGTGCTAACTTAGTATTTCCAACCTACCTGCTTCGCAAACCAAGAGAAAGCGCTCAGGTGAAGAGGAACTGACATTTGTACAGGCAGGCTGATAGGGTAACGACCAAGGCAATGTGCGAGGGGCCCCACCAGGTCTGCCTGTATCATCAACTTGGGTAACTTTCTACATAATAAGGAAAAAAACCCCACCTCTGTATTAGTTTCCTGGGGCTGTAAAATACCACGAACTAGACAGCTTAAAAATAGGCTGACCAGATGTCCTATTTTAAACAGGACAGAAAACAATGTTACTGTCCCAACCTACTGACACCACTGAGACTAGGCTGACCATGCATACCATTTAAAAAGGGACAGCTGGTCAGCCTTCTTCAAAAGCAAAATAAAAACAAAAATATAGTCTCTCCTCATTCTAAAGGCTATAAGTATGTCAGCAGGGCCACACTCCCTTTGAGACTCTGGGTAGAACCCTTCCTTGGTTTCTCCTCGTTTCTGGCGGTGTCAGTCAGTGCTTGGCACCCCTTGGCTTGCAGCTGCATCACTCCAATTTCTACCTCTGTCCTCACATGGGGTTCTCCCTGTGTGTCTGTATCCTTACATGGCATTATTCTCTTCCTATAACGACAATAGTCATATTGGAGTAAGGGCCCATCCTTAACTTGATAACAATTTCAAAGATCCCATGTCCAAATAGGTCACATTCACAGGTGTCAGTGGTTTAGAATGTCAACATATCATTTTAAAGGACACAATTCAACCCATAACAACCTCTCTGACCTCCATTCTCTGTTGGAAAAATTGAGATAATAATGTCTATCCCACAGGTTTATTTTGAGTGAGGGAAAAATATAACCTGAATTATACAAAACATCACGGGGCAATCTGTGAGGATCATATGAAGCCTGCTCTGTGGTAAATCCAGGAAACTTCTAAATAAGGTAACTAGGATTGTCCAGTAATACTTAAGCTTTAAAATGAAGAAGGAATTAGAGCTGAAAGAAACACAAATCCCTTTGAAAAGGCATAACGGGTGACCTAATTGAAGTGTTTACCTCTCTAGAGAATGTTTTCTTGAAAGTAGCTTTGTTCAGGCCTGGAAACAGGCATAACAGAGTCAGACAGCAAAGATGCCTTTTCCCATCCCAACGGAGTGCAGTAAAGGATGCTCTGGGCTGTCCTCCTGAGCAGTGGAATTTTACCTTTTTGCAGAAGGTCCTCGAACCCCTTGACCCTAACTGCTAGGCCTGATTTTTTGCTTACCTGAGCACCTATGGAGTCTGGCTGGATTCCCCACATCGCCTGCCTTTTCAGGAAGATGACCTAGCTCTTGCACATCTCTCACCTCTTTATATTTTTCTCTGTAAATTTACTTACTAGAATTCTGATTGTATGCCTCAGACCTAGCAACATGGTTCTCAACCTGAGAAGTGCTTCGCTTCTTTTCTAAGGGCTGATTCTCAGATTTAGGAGATGATGACCTTGGCCAGACACCCCAGAGAGAAAGATAGCCAGGCTCTCTCTTGGCTCAATGTGCCTCTTAGATGCTTTGAAAGGCACCCACCTTCCTTTCTTCATGCCCATCGTCATGCTCCATCTTCTGTCACGTGTACTTGAATATCCTGGGATCCTGATTAAGAAGCAAATCCTGAATCAGTACCTCTGGGATAGTCTGAAAGTCTGTGATTTTAACAGTCACTGGTGCTGCTGCTGCTGCTGCAATAAGGTCCATATTTTGAGATACATTTGGCCTGGCTCCTCAAGAAGTGATCCAGGGACCAGCAGCCTGGGCATCACCTGGGGGCTTGTTAGAAATGCAGTTTCTCCAGCCCCAGCCAGACCTACTGAATCAGAAACTCAGAGGGAGAGGGAGGATGGAGACCCAGGGATTTGTGTTTTCACAAGCCCCCCCGCCCCCCGTTCTATGCATTAGAACACTGGTCCGGAACTTGCTTAACGAGTGTGTATATTAGATACAGCTTCATGTCCCCCTTGTCTGCCATAAAAGATTGAGGGAAGGAAGACGGGTATGTGACAAATCATATTAGCATCTGCAAACAAAAGGAACGGGGACACTGAAGGGACCCTGGGATTCTCTGTGATCGTATCAGATGAGCTTATATATGCCAGGGGGAAGGAAAGGAGGACAGAGACCAGTCCTCGAGTCATCCAAACCCACGTAGCCTGCAAACTATGCCCCTTGGTCCTAGAAGACACAGATGATAATCTGAAAGGAAGGCAGGGACCCTCACTCATCACAGCAGGAAAAAAAAATTGTTCTGAGCATGTGAGGATATGCAGGAAGTCTCCTCTCTTTGTCCTTTTAATGACTTTTCTATGATTGCAAAAGCAATACCTTATATCCATAGAATACTAGAAAATAGAAAGACACAGAGAAAATAAAAACCTTCCACAATCCTACTTTACAGATATGACTACTTTATCCATTTGATATTTTGGTGTATATTCAATATTTTATCTGGATACACACACATACACACTGCTATGTAGACAACAAATATTTTTGTAAATATACATATATACATATTTATGAGTATACATATGTTACATATAAAATGTAAATATGCATACACACTTATGGTATATATTATATATGCATATATATGGACACTATATATGACACTCATATATATAATACCTGCATATATAAAATATTTTAAATATAAATGTTTATATATGTACATATTATACATATATCTCTTTATATAAATATATGTATATATTATCTATAAGTTATATATTTTACAAAAAATATATGCATTTATACAGATAGCAATATAAATATGAGGACTGTCCAGAAGTTCAGCCATAAATCCCTCTATTTTTCATATTACACAGCTGTATACTTTCCAGACAGCCTCATACATACTGTAAGTATATTATATATATATATATATTATATAAATATAAATAAATTTTCTATGGATGTAAATATATATATACAACTTTGTAATCTACTTCTTTTACACCTAGCACTGTATTGTACTTAACCCATTCAAACAGGACCGTTACAAAGCACCAACTTTAAATTCCCCATTTGTCCACTACTGACCAGTACCCACAAGTAGAAGCAATAAAGCTTTGTGGATAACATGAAGACTCAGCAGAAGTGAAGAAGTAAAATCAACTCTTCCTTCCCATTAGAGCCAGTGAACCAGATAATTACACTGGGAGAGCCAGTTCTGGTTCCAAGGTGCCGGGTCACCTCCTCTCACGTCGATGCCCTTCACAGCCCAGCCCACAGGCTCAGGACCAAATCAGAGACAGTGCCAAGCCAGCCAGCCTCTCCATTGCTTTCCTGTAAGCCACCCCAACTCTCCAGTATTACTAAATCCGAAGTGAACTGAAATTAATTGTGTTTTGAGCTAACAGGAGATCCACTGTGGTGTCCTAACTAGGGTTAGAAATCATGGTCGTAAAACCACACAGAGGCAGGCAGTGGGGTTGTCCCAGATGCACCACAAAAACCTGAGCTCCTTCCTCTTCTTTCCTTTATCTTTATTAAGAAGTCTATCCAGGCAGAGTTTAACAAATTTTAAACAAAATGATTCAGGCTTTCATTTAGATCCTTTAAAAATAAATGATTGCACAAAGCTCATTTCCATGTTTATTCTATTGATTCAATTTAAAACAAATTGCAACAGGGAGCTCATAATAAGCCTAAACAGTCCGGGGATCATTTTCATTTTTGGAATAATAAGTCTTCCTTTTTTTCCCCCTGTAGTGCCGCAATTATGATAGAATAGAAAATTAGATTTTAATTAATCAGCAAGTGCTCCCCTCCTCCAATCACTGGGAATTCTGTGACTGTAAAACTACTGTGTAGACAGAAGTCACACGGCTCCAGAAGTAGTTGGGAGAAACAAATGATTTCTTGGTCTGGTGTTTTGTTTTGTTGTTTCGTTTTTCATTTTGTTTTTGTTTTGTTTTGTTTTTTTCATACGTTAAAGACAAGTTTGTCAAACCAGGGAGGAAACCTCATGCAGGGACCAGCCATGAATGCTTTTGCTAATGCATATACTGATGCTTTTGCTCATGCACATACGGATGCAGCACCCATAGCCCCTCCTGAGACCTCCGAGGGGCAGCTGAGCTGCTTTCCTAGTCAGAGGAGCCTGAGCAGCAGACTAACTACCCAGAGACACCTGCTGTGTCACTAGGAGCCAGCTTAGTATGTGGTAGGAATGCAATTGTGAAGGTCCTTTCTGCACTTCTCAGCCCTCTCTTCCCACCCGCCCTTTGTCTTGGGTCCTGCCATTATAAGCCTTATTAATTATAAATCAATCTCTAATTTGAAGGTTTGAGCCAAGACTGTAGGGGGCTCATTAACATAAGATTAAAAGCTGACTCAGAAACTAATTATTTTGTAACAGAAAAAAAAAAATCAGGCTGCATTTAGGTTTGAGCAAAGCATTTTCTCAGCAATGAGGAAATTTATACGGGATATTTGAAGAGGCATATGGAATTTTAAAATTTTTTTCTGTGACTACCTTTATTTAATTTTTTTTCATTGCTGATGGTTAAATGCTCTTGTGTGTGCTTTTGTATCAGGCTCAGCAAATGAGAGTAATTTATGAATTGATCAAAAGAACTTTGATAGGAAGGTGTTGACTGAACTTGGAGGCCTTATGTGGCCTGGAAAGATACAGTTCAAATATACTTATGAAATGTTAAAAAATGAGTTCCATTTCTTGATTACTGATACGAACTAAACAGAGACTATTCAGTATATGAATATCTTTACCTGGACTAGAACTCATTAAGGGGATATAAGGTACCCAATATCTACTAGCAACTACCAAATGTTGGTCTGAAGATGTTTGGAAACCTCTGAGAAGTTTTTACTTACCTTCATCAAAATGAGAAATCAAGATGTTTCCAAAAGCTAGATTTAGTCAATTAAATTTTTCTACCTGTTATTAAAGTGTTCTTTATTTTATATCACAATGATGGTGGTGGATGGCAGTTTCCTTATGTCACTGGGGTTTGTTTTGTTTTGTCCTTATGTTCAAACTTAAGAGAATGAAGTCTAGTAATAGTAGCTTGCTTGCTGGTTTGTTTGTTTGTTTGTTTTCATTATACAAACAACTTTGTTAGCAGTTAGGAGTTGCTATCTGTTACTATGAAGTAAAGAATTGACTCTACTATGGCTTAAACAGTAAAGATTACCTTCCCACATAATGCAGGATCTGGAGATAGAGGATTGTCAGCATTGGTCCTGTGTTTCTAACTGGCTGGCTACTCTGTCATCTTTATTTTGTTAGCCATTACTTTTAGGTATGTATGCTTGTGGTCCCAAGACACCTCCTTCACTTCCAGGTATTGTATCTGTGCTTCAAGCCAGACAAGAAGAAATTACAGGACTTGAAGTGTTATTAGGTAGAGCAATAACCTCCTCAGATCCTCCCCTCATCCCTCACAGACTCCTGCTTAGGTCCCATAGGCTAGAATTGTGTCAGAGTGTCTGTGACCTGCTCCCTAGTAGCCACAGAGCAGTCTGAAAAAGGGAGCCTTTACCTTTGCTTTGCTTATATAATGGAGAAAGACATAGGAAAAATGGATCCAGAATGAGCGTTTTGTTGGCCAGCCAGTAGTGTCTGCCATACCCATGAAATCAAGGTCTAACCCACATCACAATATTTTGCAAACCCTTACTTAGTCCAATGGTTGGTCCCTAAACAAGCAGCATAAGCATCACCTCAGAGTTGGCTAAGAAAATTCAGTTCTGGGATACTAACCTAGAGACCAAGGGTATCAAAACCTGGGGGTGGAGCCCAATAACTAGGTGATTCTGATGTGGCAAACTACTAGCTTAGTTATTGTCCCAGAATCATTTCCTGACAGTGATTCTTAATTGGAAGGGTGAGAGCATAGCTTCTAGAAAAATGTCAATATAATCACTTCTGGGGCAGAAAATGTTTCAAATTGCATCAACCCTTGAAAAACTTGGGGGTTGGAGTGCTGACCCATTGAGAATTTGAAAATTCACTTATAATTTAAGTTGGTCCTCCACACTTACAGATAGAAAATTTGTACTCATGGTAACTTTGTGCATATTTTGTTCACCAACAGTTCTCAAACTTAAATTTCAGAATCACCTTGCTAGGCCCAGCCCTTGGTTCTCCAGAGGGATAGAAAACATGGTCATATAGTCAGTTTGGGATGGAACTTCTAAATTTGCCTTTCTAATAATTACCAGCTAAGATTAATCTTGTTGGTACCAACCAAACACTCAAGTGTAGTTAGCCAAACATGGGCATTGGCATCACTTGAAAGCTTGCTAGAAATGCAGGGGTTTTTTTGGCTCTACCGCAGTTCTACTTAAACAGAATCTCTGGAGTGGAACCAGCAATCCATATTTTAACAAGCTCTCAAGGTAACTCTGAGGCACCCTAAAGTTTGAGAACCACTGTCCTAGACTAGGGTTTCTCAAACTTTCTTATACCCATGAATGACCTATGGATCTTGTTAAGAATGCAGAATCTAAATTAGTAGGTATAGTCTGCTAGGATGCTACCATAACAAAGTACCACAGCGTGGTTGGCTTAGCCAGGGAAATTTGTTTTCTTACTGTTCGAGAGGCTAAAAGTCCAAGATCAAGATGTCAACAGGATTGGTTTCTTTTGAGGACTTTCTTTGGCTTGTAGATGGCCTTTTTCTCCTGTCTTCACATTGTCTTCTGTCTGTAAACACACATATTTGTGTTCAAATTTCCTTCTCCTATAGAGATATCAGTCATATTGGATTAGGGCCCATCCAAATGACCTCATTCTAACTTATTACCTCCTTAGTTTCCTTGTTTTCATTACATGCTGCGGCACTAGGGATTAGAATTTTAACGTACATTTGAGGGGGACATATTTCAGCCCATAATAGCAGATACAGGGTGAAGTACAAAATTCTGCATTTCTAATGGGATACCCATGCTATCAATCTGTGCACCAATAACACTGAATACCACTGGTGTAGGAGAGTGCAGCTGGCACCTCCAGAACGCGGCCACCATGAACTTCTGTTACTAATGGAAGGGTGCCATATTCCTCAGGTGTGTTGAAGAAAAATGAATTTCCATTGTTCTGGGGCAATTATTCTCCCACATTCATGTATATCAAATTCACCTGGGGAACTTACCAAAAAATGTACATTTGAGTCTCACCCTCCCCCAAAGATTTAAATTAAGTAGGTCTGGGAAGGGGTCAAACATATCCTTTCTTTTACCAACCATTGAAGGTCACTCAAATATCAAATACAGATGGTCCTCCAGACCACACTTTCGGAAGCACTAATCTACCAAGTTTGTATCTGGCCTCCTCAGCAATCCTTCTTGGTGAGCTCTTCAAGGGAGAAATCATTTCTACATCACTGTACCTCAATATTTAATATGTATGTGCTTCCTTGGAACCCTGTAAAAATGCAGATTTAGAATCAATTGGTCTGGGATGGAGTCTGAGAGACTGCAGTGCTAAACAGCTCCCAGGTGCTATCAGTGCTGCTGGTGTGAGGACCACACTTTGAGTGACAGTGAAAAGATTTCACCTCTCACACTATGCCTGGACAAGGGCTGATCTATCTCGTTTAAGGAACTCTTTGTATAATTCATGCATTGACCATTTATCTTTCATACATCTTTACACTTTAATGCAGTACATAATATAATAAACCTTCCATTATCTGATCTTCTCCAAATTGATTCCTCCTGGAGTTCATATAATTCTTAATTCAATTGTCCTGGGGACTTTTCTTGAGTAATGGGAATTAGAATTTTGGGCTGCAGGATCAGAATTGTAAGTAACTTTGACAAATTGGAGAAATGTTACATTATAAATGAACACTAAAAAGTCCAACAGGGATAGGTGCAAGACAGTGTGCCCTTAGGCATGAAAAACAAAGGCTATACCATGAGGAGACCTGTAAAGCACACATGAAGTGAAAGTCTGGAAGCTCATCACTCAAGATGAGAAATTATACTAAAAATGAGCATCCTGGAAAAAAATTGCAGAGGAGAAAGATAGCAAGCACCTTTTTATAATATGAAGCCCCAAGTTCAGAGGTAATATAGAACTAGGTATTAAAATTACTCTGCATGTGACTAAGTTTTAACTATTATGCTTCTGATAATTATGTTTGCATGGCTTCTAGACAGATTTTGACATTATTTTCTACACATGCTGTACATGGCATTCCCTTAATAGTTGTGAAAATCAATCCTGGCACATTAGAATCACCTGAGCCACTTGTAAAATTACCAATATCCAAGCCTATCTATGTTCATTTCCCAGGGCTGCTGTAATCAAGTACCACAAACTGGGTGGCTGAGAACAAAAATTTATTGTCTCATAGTTTCTGACACTAGAAATTCAAAATCTAGGTGTCAGCCATGCTCCCTTTGAAACCTCTCCCAGCTTCTAGTACACCAGGATGTTCCTTGTCTTGTGGCAGCGTAACTCCAAACTAATACTATCATGGCGATCTTCTTACATCTCTTCACATGCTCTTTCTTCCTGTGTATGTCTTCTATGTATTCAGGTTAACCTTTCTGCAAAGACACTAGTCATATGACATTAAGGTATACTCTAATGATTTTGTTGAATTTGATTACCTCTTTAAAGATGCTATTTCCAAATAAGGTCATATCCTGAGGTACTTGCAGTTAGGACTTCAGCATAACATTTTGCAGAGACACAATTCAGCCCATAACACCATCCCAGACCAATTACATCAAAGTCTCTGGGGTATGGCCCAGACTTCAGGATGTTGTAAGTGCCCAAGAGATTCTAACACACAGCTAGGGTTGAGAATCACCACCTTGAAAGATGGTCTTCCACAGCCACCATTGTCATGGGGAGTGACCAGCACTAACACTCTTGACTGCTGAGTGTGACTTGATCTGTTGTCTCAGAATTTTGGCTGAAGACCAAAGCTGAGGAAATAGGGGACAAGTAAGTAACATTCTAAAGCAGCGGTTCTCAATTTTGAATACACATGGGATAATATACTAGGAGCTTTAAAAGAATACTGAAATCTGGGTACATCCCAGAGATTCTAATGTAATTGGTCAGGAGTGAGACTTGGGCATGGAGAGTTTTAAAAGTAACCGCACGTCATCCTACTGTGCAATCAAGATAAGAACTACTCTTTCTGAAGAAATATGTATTATGAAGTGGCCAAATGGGCCCTCAAGACTGGACGCATCAGAACAAGGGCCCCAGGCTCCGGACCCTAGGACTTGGTTCTTTCTCCTCACCATCTTCCCTTTTTAACCCATTATCTTACAATGGTAAGCTGAAGGATCTTTAAATATTATCTTTCCATTTCTCCTAAATTTTGAGCAAATCTCTTGTATCTACGAATTATTTATCCTAACCCTACTCCCCTTTCTCCCCTCACTATCAGGCAAAGCTTCCACAACTACTATTCTGAACTCATCTTTGTCAAGTTCTCGCTTCCCAGGTGCTTCATAAGCCTCAAAACATGACTTCTGCCCTCACCATTTTCCTACAACTGAACTCACCAACAGCCTCTTAGTTGCCACATGCAAGTCTGGTCCTCATCTTACCCGCATTCTACTTCATGGTGTGCAAGACTTTTGCCCGTTCCCTCCCTCTTGTGTGCTGCCCTCTTTGCTTTCCATAGCCATTCTATGCTGTTTCCTTTGGGGGCTGTTTCACCTGCCTATTAATTAATTCAATTTTAGAGCTCTTTTTATCTCATTGTAGATTATCTTGAAGCATAAAAACTGATGCTTTTTCTAGGCCAAAACTGGTTAAATATTGGTCACATCATATGGTTTAGCCTAATGACCTGTCCCAGTACAATGTTAACCAAACGACCCGTGGTTTCAGCTACCACCTGTATCCAGCATTGATACTTGGAGCCGTTGTTAAAATGCTGCAATGTTTCCTATGTATTGGTAAATAGTTTGTGCCCACTGCCCTTTCCCACCAGTGCCCTCTGACTACACTGACTTCCCTGACTCCTTTCCTGGGATTCCTGACACTCCCCTGTGATCTAATAACTAAAAGGAAAAGGCCACAGTGCAAGTATCTATTCTGATCGGTTGGTATCTATGTTGTATGGATTGTGAAATATATCATATTACCCCTATGCAGTCATGATTTCCAAATGTACCTATCCAGCAAAATCAGCTTTTCTTAGCCTCAGACCTATATTGTTACTTGACTCTTCCTACTTTGGCACCACATAGCTACATCAAAGTCAATATGCCCAAAAAGGAACACTAACCCCTGCCCCTCCCATACTGGTGGACTTTAAGTACATCTCTAGGCATTCATGTCCTTGTATACTCAGTCCCCTTACACACTGACTCTGGACTTGGCCCTTAGACTTGCCTTGGCCAGTGGGACATTTTTAAACATGGTGGACACAGAGGCTTAAGAAGTGCTTGTCCTCTGGGAAAATGTGTTCCTGGGGAGCACCTGCCAAACTCTTAAGGAACTCAGACTAGACTTCTGTGTGATGAGGCCATGTTGAGAGGGAGAGGCCAGGGGGAGGAGCACTGATCCCCAGGATGTCACAGAGCATCTCCACTCTATCCTGTCCAAATGCAGAATTCTGAGACATGAAGTAACTGTTTTCAGCTCCTATATTAGCCAGAGTTCTCCAGAGCGGGGGAAAAAGCCACTTATAAAGTGTGTGTGTGTGTGTGTGTGTGTGTGTGTGTGTGTGTACATTTATAATATATTTATTTATTTTTGTTTGTTTATGTGATTACAGAGGCTGACAAGTCCCACGATCTTTAAGGTGAACTGACAAGCTGGAGACCCAGGAGAGCTCATAATATAGTTTCAGTCCGAGTTCAATGGCCTGCAAACCAGAAGAACTGACGGTGTAGTTCCAGTCCAAAGGCCAGGAAACTCATGGCTCACAAAGAGCTGATGTTTCAGTCTGAATTTGGCAGCAAGAAAAAGTTGATGTCCAGTTCAAAGGCCAACAGACAGAAGGAATTCTCTGACTTGGGAAAGTCAGCCTTTTAGTTCTGTTCAGGCTTTCATCGGACTGGATGCAGCCCACCCACATTAGGAAGGGCAATCTGTGTTATTCACTCTATCAATAAAGATGTTAATCTCATCAAAAACCACCTCACAAAATCACCCAGAATAATGTGTGATCAAATATCTGGAGGCTTTGAACACATAAAAGTAACTATCACAGCTTCTAAGCTTTCACATCAGCATGTCCAACCTGCAGCCCAGGATGGCTTTGAATGTGGCCCAACACAAATTCTTAAAACATTATGAGGTTTATTTGTGACCTTCTTTTTAGCTCATCAGCTATCATTAGTATAAGTATATTTTATGTGTGACTCTTTCAATGTATCCCAGGGAAGCCAAAAGTTTGGACACCCATGTTTTTTATGGTTTTTTATGCACTAATAGATGACGGGTGGGGGCGGGGGAATGTACTCTCTCTATAAGACTGACTTATATGATAGAGACTCAAACCTATACCTTATATAACATGACCAACATCAAGAAATATTATCATTCATCTAGTGCCTGAATCTAAAATCTAGGAATATTGTAGAATAACAATATTTTTTGCTTCATTTGCACTTGATCACAAAGACTTTTTAATTCTACTTCCTAATTAATTGCAAAATTCTCTTTAACATCAATGACACTGATATTGTGCTGTCACTTCTCCCTTTAATGACCATGGTGAACATGGACTACTCATCAAGGATATGTGTTCACCTCACACAGGAAAGTGACCTCATAATTCACCTCAACACCACACTCTAGGCATTTACTACAAATTCATCACAATGTGTGCAGCCCATTTGCTATCCCTGTCCTAGACCCTCCTGACTTACCACTTGTACTAAGTCAAAAGCATTTTGCTGGTTACATCAACCTCCCCTACCATTACCCAAGTCAATTTATCTTCCACATTTTTAGGATTGTCAAATTCAACTTTCTGAAGTGCAGTTCCTCCCATTAGGAGATCAAGCCTATTTCCCCACCGTTGGGCTGGCCTGGTGACTTGTTTTGAACAGCAGAAGTGATCATGTGGAGAGTCTGAGCCTAGGCATCAAGAGGCTTTGAGCACTTGCTCGGTCTCTCAGAACCCTGCCACTGCCATGAGAACAAACCTGGGCTAGCCTGCTGTAGGATGAGAGATGACATGGAGTAGAGCCACATTTCTCAAGCTAAGCCCATCAGACATATCAGAGAGCATAGCCAAGATCAACAAAGATACCCACAACCCACAGCGGACCACAGGTAGATTCCCAAGCTGCAATCATTCAGGTGACCTATAGACTTGTGATGTTTTGTGGTTGTTTGTCACACAGCTTTTCATGGCTGTGAGTAGTTACTACAAAGTTTGTATGACGGACCTATGAAACAGGTCTATTTGCATGAGAAACTAAAAATCTACTGCAAAATAACTCATCCAATTGAGTTGGGAAACGCCATATCATAGCCAGCAAAAATCTATAGGTGGCTAGTATAGGAAAACCTTTACAAGGCTATGAGGACACACAGGGGCACCTATAGACCTAACGGTGCTGGTGCCAGCATTTTCCTCACTGGTGCAGGTAAAGACTGCATCAGCACCTGGCTACTCCCAGCATCTTCACAGGCGTTCTCCAGCGTCAGCGGCCTTGGCAGCTGACATCCCTGCAGGGAAATGAAGGAGGGAAAATGGTAGACACCACATGGCCGCTAAGAAAACTGTGATTGTGAGAGCATTTGAGACGCTCCAGGGAACTGCCAGAAATAAATGAAGGCACCTTGAAAGGTCCTGCTGGAAAAAGAATGTGATAAAATTTTTTTTTACTTTATCTTACCCCACAATGAGTCTTGGTGTGGACTTGGAAAACAGGATTTATAAATGTCTAAAGTTGTTGAATAATTCTTCTTTGCATTCAAAAGAAAAAAACTGGTTAACACTGAAATACAAGTTTATTTATCTCTCACCACACATGAATGCATGCCCAAGCATTCACACACACAATTTCCACCTGCACCATTTCTACTCATTTCTACTTACTCTCCCCACACCTCTCAGATCACGTGGTTTCTCATTTCCTGCCACATCAACTGGAGAGGTCTATGTCCCTCTCTCTGAAGGAACAGTTCACAGGTCTCACACAGTTGACCTCATTACACCGCACAAGATTTTATGCAAGAAGTAGAAGCTATACTTCTTTTCTTCAAGTGACAGTTTAAACAAGGGGAAAGGTGTTCCCTTTTCTCCAGCAGCAGCAATAATACTCAAGTGGCAGTAGAATGCAAAAAAAAAAAAAAAAAAAAGAAGCCACAAAAATCAATGCAGGTCCTCTTCTTTTAAAGTGACGTCTGTTTCCCCACCTCTTGAATCGCATGGGCTTGGCTGTATGACTTGCTTTGGCCAAGGGAATATAAGCAAATGTAATGGAGGCTTCAAAAGAGCTTGCATATTGAGCCTTGCTCTTTTTCTGCTGTACTTGGAACTCTGAGATAGCCATCTGAAGGAGCCCAAGCTAGCCTGCTGAAGAGGCCAAGTAGAGGAAAACCAAGTACCCCAGCCATCAGCCGGCCAATCATGTGAATGAGGTTATAGTCACCCATCCAGTTCCAGCTGAGCTGCCAGGTAGAATTGTTTCCTGAGTGAGCTTAGGTAAGACAAGACAGGCCCAGTTTAACCCAGTCCAAATTACCAATCCACAATATTGTGAGTAAATAAATGATTGTTTGGTGTAAGCCACAAAGTTTTGGGATAGCATGTATACACAGCAAAGACTAAGGAGCGCATCACTAAAAAATAAGGTGTACAATGTCAGAGGTGAATAATACACTGGGGAGTCGTGACATCTCTTATAAGATGGGCTTTTAAAGCTACAGCAAATTGCCAAAGGGATAGGCTGCAAGAATTTATTTCTGTCTCTATCATCAGGATCTTATTTTAAAAGCTCACAGGTGAAGGAAGACAAAACAAACAACAGAAACACAAAATAAAATAAAAACAAAAGCTTCTCTCAACTCTTAGAAAATTAAACAGGTGTGTGTTTTTTTTTGTTCTTCTGAGAAGAGTAGCTATGCTATTCGTGTTTCTTCTTCTTTGATTAAAAAAAAAAACGCAGATGGAAATTTAAGTCTCACACTAAAAAGTAACTAGGATTTCCCAGAATTCAATGTCCTGGTCATTTATTTTGGGGGTCATATTTCCCACATAGTATTACTTTCACAAAGTTTTACTTCTATTCCACTGCCTTTTCACCTTTTCATCATTATATATGTGCCTTGAAGTATTCCAACACCTTTTGAATGAAGATTTTACATGTGTAATATTTATTTATTGATTTGTTTAATTTTGACTGAAAAGCAAACCCTGAATTGAGCCAATCACAATGTCCATTCTTTCTTGTTTTTTCCTTCTACTTTTTCATGTGGCCATTACTCTCTTTCCCATTACTGTGGGAAGAGAGGAAGGAGTGGGAAATAGAGGTGGTAAAACATTTTGCAATTTTCCAAGTGCTAGGTATAATCTAAAAGATGTACATTTTCTATTGAAATCGCTTCCCCATAACAATACACACTCTTATTAGAACCGTATTTTTGCTAAGAGAGCCCAGAGTTGCTTCACTCAGCATCCTGCATATAAAAGGAAGAAGAGGAAAAAAACCACAAAACAGGCTCATCACTGTGAAATAAATATATTTGATTTGCCTGGTCTCTTATTTTTTAGAGATCCAGAGTCTTCCTTAATACTTTCAAATGATTCTGGGACTGGCTGCATTTGAACCAAATTATTTGAATTTTGATCTATGTCTTTAATCAGGCATATTGCTTTGAATACATTAGTTTGAATAGTAGAGTCAAATGGCCATTGTGTATTTCTGTAATGTGAGAAAAGAAATTAGTACGATTTAGGGATTAGCTTAAATGTCTTCTTTTATGTGACCTAGGTAATATAATGTCTTATTATTGGTGCATTCCTAACAATAAAGCATATAGTGTTTTCCGATGAGTTAAAACAATAAGTATATAAATACAAAACAGATTACTCATGTCTGTGTCTATTAGTTGTTCATTATTAATATTAATCATCTTTACTGTCTTCTAGAGAGCTTAAAGTCCCATATATTTTATAATCAAAACTGTCAAGCATGATAACACTACCCTGTATAATCACTATAAAATGAGATATCAATGCCAATCAAAAGGACGATTGGTGGCTTGATTTATATTCAAACTGCTTCTACCCATAAATTACATTAAGAGTTTATATTCTTCTTACTTATTCACAGAAGGAGCTCAAAGCACGTTCAGTCCTTTCATTCTTACAACCTCTGCTCCAGAAGGAAGCAACCTGGAAGGGCCCTGGCATCCCCCTGTGCCCCACACCTCCACCCTGCCCACATGGAGAAGAGCCACCCTGTTCACCTCTCCTAGACATTCCCAGGTTCAGGGTCCTGATGCAAGAGGGAGTGATGGGGACCCTGCGTGCTGCTGAAGTGGCTCCACGGGCACATCTGAGTCACCATTACTATCCTGTCCAACAGGTTGAAGATATTTGGGGCCATGGCACTTGTTTGTCTTCATTTTAGCAGAAGAAAAATATTTGTCAGTTACATACATTGCAATGTCATAATAAGCCCATCTGAGAACAAACTCCTTTTGAACTTCTGAAATAACTAGGGGTCCAGGGTATTCCAACCTGATACCAACTTGTCGACTTTAGTGAATATTATTTAAGTGAAATTCAAGAACACGTTCAATTTTTGAGCATCCCTTATTAATCCATTTTGAAATGTCACTACCTTACTCCAAGCACCTCTGGAGAAAGTGCTAACAAGCACATGGAGGTGACGATGTGTGTAAAGAGCGATGTTAAAACAAGCGAGGTCATTCCTCAAGGACAGCAAAATTGCCCAATCAACTGCGTGATTATATTTGAAGTAATTGTCGTTCTGCTTTCTTCCCATTTTCTAAGATATTTGAATTGCAAACATTGAACCAGACTGGAGGGAAGCCACCTTCTGATTGACTTACAGGTCAGTCCCTTCAGAAGACAAACAACGGAGGAAAGATTAAGCAGACACCTCAGGGTTCACTGTCAGAGCTGTGTCTTGCCTCCTGGGCATCCCCGGTGATTTTTCCTCTTTTTGTTCTTATAACTCCCGGCTCTCATTAGAGATAGGCACAGCATCGTTAGAGCAGAATTTAATATCCATATCGGCTGGCACCGTTCACTGTGTAGGTGAGGCGAGGGGTTGCATTGCAAATAAGTGGCTGTGAATGGAATGCTGCTGGTTTATTGTTGATTTTTTCAAATTGAGAAACAGTTTAAAACCACGATATTTATTTTGTTAGTTCACTAATTGAATTATCATAGAATATCTATATGCCTGGCACTGCACTCAGGACCCAAGGACCAAAGTAAATGAGAACAAATTGTCACTGCCATATCTTACATCTTTTAAGGGCAGATGCTCATTAATTTACTCAAACAAAAATTTATTGAGTCCACATTATGTGCCAGGCACTCTCCTAGCCCTGGAGACTAGCAATGAATAATACAAATAAAAACTCCTTCCCTTAATGGACATTTACAATTTAATGAAGGGAACAGTAAAAAACCGAGTAAATAACTGAATAAACAATACATCGATGGTGTCAAGTTAAGTTCTATAGAAAAAGCAAGCAGGGAAAGGATAAAGTGGGGTGAGTTTTCACGTTACACAGGACACCCAGGGAAGACCATGCAGAGAATGTATTTGGGTAAAGAACCAAAGCCCTTGAGGGGGTGAGCCAAGTGCATGTGCAAGGGAAGAGCATTCTAGACCAAGAGAAAGCAGAGGCCAAGCCCTGAGAGGGGACAGGCCGGGTGTAATGCAGGAACAGTCCCAGTCTTATATTCTAAAAATGGCCACCAGAATATTCCCCTCCTTCCATAGAACCTTCCAGAGCCTTGCTATCTCCTGCCTTCTCTCAAGCAGTGGAGTCTATGTGTCTGTCATCAGCTTGAACCTGGGCAGGTTGTGTGATTACCCCAACTTTTGGAACATGGCAAGTATGACAAAAGCGACCCTAGGTGACTTGCAGACTAATCATAAAAGGCACCACAGCATCTGCACTGCTGTGTTCCTTGGGATGTTCACTCCTGGAACCCAGATACCATCCTGTGAGAAAGGCCAGGTCACATAGAGGCCCACGTGCAGCGGGGCAGAGGCTGAGCTTCCAAGTGACAGCCAGCAGCTGTGTGACAGAGCAGTCCTGGAGGCAGATCTTCCAGCCCTCTGCTGAGCCCTGTCGACTGACACCATGCACAGCAGCCGTGAGCAGCCTTCTCCACAGACCCCTGATCAAATTACAGAGTTGGAAGCAAAATAAATGATTGTTGCTGGGTTTAGGGGGATGGGGGTGGGCAGGGGTGGCCATAGGGCTAGGTAACCAATGCAAGTGAGAAAGGCACTGTAGTTAGTACTAGTGAGATTAGGAGACTATTGGAAGAGAACAGGGGTTCCAGATCCTCGAAAGTTTTATAGATCATTGCAAATTCTTCAACTTTTACTCCAGTGGGATAGCCTCTGGGCCAATGCCCATCACTCTGGCTCCTGTCACCAAGAAGACAGCCTCCAGCAGGTGCACATCTCCTTAAACAACCTTGAACAGAGATGTGGTTTGTTGTTTTTTTTTTTTTTTTTCAAGAGCAAGATTTTCCTTTTCCTTCCCGTGGGCAGCATTTTGCACTCATGGTGACAAGTTCACTCACTGGCTGACTAGCCTGTTTCCTGTCACAAAACTGTAATATTTGTCTCTACGGTGAGCACTAGTCCCCAGAATGCTGTGAGCATGTCGCCTAGCCACTGCCTCACCACGGGGAAACTTCAATCTCCAGGCATACTCATATGCAGCTTGCAGCCAACTTAGACCTAGAAATGACCAAAGGCGATAGGAGAAAGGGTGTTTTCCATGGAGGCTTCTGGACTTTGTCTTCCCTCTGGGTTAATAAGCTCCCAGTTGCTGACTTTGAGGATCTGCATCGTGGTCCAAGTCTCACGGAGATATTTGCTTCACTGTGTGGGAGAACAGTTTTTACTGTCCCAGAAACTGTTTCTTGATGTTGACAGGCTCAGAAAGGGAGCATTAAAAGAATCCATCCTTGCTGATGTTTTAAATGGGTTAATGAACCAGTGGGAGGTACAGTGTCTGTTGCTCTTTGAGGGCAAGTTTATACAAGTGCTCAGTTTTGAAGTTCATGAAGTTGGGCGGCTTCCAAAAAAAAAAAAACCAAAACAAAACAAAAAAAAAAACCAAGGCAAGGCTCAGCCCCAAGATGATGGCAGCTAAATTGAGTCTGGAGGGAAACAGGCCACTGCTCTTGAGTCTCAAAGGGGTTAGGGTCTTGTGTGATTGCCCCTGGGGACAATGCCAATGGTTCTGGATTGAGGTCTAGGATTAGCCAGAACAAGCATGCTATGATTCAGTTGTTCAGATTGAGAGAACCAGTAGCAGTGATAAATTTTCAAATGTTACATTATGTTCCTGGGCAGATTTAAAGGGAACATTTGGGTAGGTGGATGAGCAACAGTTTTCAACAAAATACCCTTTAGATTAGGCTGAGTTAGGAAGGACTAAACACTTCTGTTCTTGTTGTTTTGTTTTGTTTTACTAAACTCAGGGTCCTAGATAGTATTGCTATAGCTGAATAATATTTTGGGTGAATGTCTCACTTACCTGGAGAACCTTAATATTCTCAATCATGTTGAGATGTGGGCAGGTCATGCTAACACTGAAAAGCATACCAGACAAATAGAAGAATAATGGCATACTTTTTGATGTTGGATTTGCTACCATAGATTTAAAAATCATGTAATTCCATCAGAGGGAAGTTAAGAGAAGCCAGTCAGAGAAAATATGATCTAGAGGGTTCCTTCAACATAGTCTTCTCATTTCACAGATGAGAACTCAGAGGCCCAGAACAGTTAAATGACATATGCAAAGCCCTCAGTTGTTTGAGGTTCCATAATTGCACAGTTTACATCCTAGAATTTAGACATTTAACACTATTTATTGCAGTTGCTGGTACATAAGCCAGTTACACCAACATCAGCAGCATCAGTACCTGGTATACAAAAGTCATTTAGTAATGGTGGTCTCCCTACTCGGGCCCGAAAGCCCCTTGATGGCAGGGCTAAATCTTGTTTATGCTTAATTCCCCAATGCCTAGCACACTGCCTCCTTCATAGTAGGGGCTCATTTTAAATAGATAAATTGACAAATGTTGGATTATACACACACTTAAAATGTTTTCATGGTTTCTTATAGCTGAAACATCAACTTGTTAAGTATTTATTGATCACCTGTTCTTCACGCATCTTCGGTGCGCTGAATGTTGTGGACACAGTAATGAGCAAAGCAGATGTCCTCCCTGGCCTCATGGAGATAACATTTCTGTGACTGTTGAGCTACAGCTGAGCAGTCCAAACTGTTGAACAGATCTGACCCAGACTCACAGGCCAGTCAGATGAGACAAAGTGACATACTTTAAAAAGCCAGGCTAGGGCCAGATGGTGAAAGCACCAATGAAGGAAAAGCCCAAAGCTAAAACAGTACCTCTAATACTCACTTTGAAAAATGGTTCAAACGTGAATGGTGGGTCATCTGCAGGTGTATAATCTACAGGGTCTGGCACAAATAATGCTCTTTTTTTATGAGCTGATAACCTACACCACATCTTATATTACAAAATCATAAGCATATAATTCTGTAACCTAACAATATCACACACAAGCACCCTTTAGGTGACATTTTAGGTGAAACGTTCAAATTGCTGTCCATCTTGTGTGAGACATACATGTACAGGGTCTGGAGTTACTTCTGCTGTACCCTGTATTTCATTGTATTTTTGTCCAGGTTGAAGGTATACGGGAGGACTTACTCCCTCATTACCCTTCCATCCTCTTCAGAAGACACTTTTTCAGGTAAGAAAACCCAAAGAAATAAAACAATGCTCTCCTGATATGAATTGTCAAAATGTGAGAGATTAAGTGTCCAAAATCATTTTCTTAGAATGTATTCCAGCTCTTATTACTTCACAATTAGTACTCCATAGTTACTGCTTCAGAAAATGAATTTCAAGTGTATTCTTTCCTTGTCCATCTATCTGTGGATTTACTCTCTGTAAATTGAGTGCAGAGCACAAACATAACAGAAGTGAACTAGACTTTTAAAAATAGAGATAGAGGGAGTTCCCTGGTTGGTGTAGTGGCTTAAGGCTTCGGAGCTGGCGCTGTCAACGCTGTGGCCTGGGTTCGATTCCCAGCCAGGGAACTACCCACATACAAAAAAAAAAAAATTAAAAATTAAATTAAAGGATCTTTAAAAAAAAAAATTAAAAGGACCACTTTGGCAGGTTCCTTCTTCTCTAAAAAAAATAATAAACTAAATTCTGTTAAAAAATAATAAAAAATAAAAATAGAAATAGGTACATACTGTACGTAAATATGTCAATGCCATCCCTATAGGCCACACTTCAAATATCGCCCATAATGAAGAATGTGAATGGGGCGGGGGGACAATGAACAGATCTGTGAATAAAATATCTAAGTCTTAAGTTAACCCCTTTGATGAGTCCATTGTCCTAACATAAAATGAGGCATTAGGTCTAAGTGGAAGAGTGAGTGCACTCTTGGCTTCAATTAATTGACCTTCCTCTACCAATATACATGGCCCTCTAATCTTGGAGTCCCTTCCTGCACTGATCCTGGGCCAGTCTGTGGCTTGCTTTGGCTAACAAAATGTAGTAGCTAGGGAAGCCCTACTAGTTCTGAGCTTAGAACTCAAGGAGTTTTGTGTGTTTCTACTCTATTCCTTAGAACCTACCAAGGCACCATCTGAGTATGCTGGGTAGCCTTAAAGGATGACAGGCTACATGGAGCAGAGCACCATTAATGTCTCAGACACGGGCACTTAAGATCAATTGGTTAATTGCCAGCTGACCCCCAACCACATGAGAGCCTAGCCAAGAGTAGCAGAACCCCCTACCATGAGTAAGTCCAGCCTAGATCAAAAATGTTATCCAGGTGACCCTCAGACTCAAGGATAATATTAAATGCTTGCTGCTTTAATCCACTGAGCTTTGGGTGGATTATTGAATAATATCAGCTATCTGATGGAGACTAGATCCTGGCTGTACACTATAGTTTCCTGGGAGTTTAAAAATATATCAAATGCCTGCTCCCTTTCTCTCTATGCCAAGATTCTATTTAATCCACCTAGGTATTTTTGGTTTGTCTTCTTTAAGTTTCCCAGGTTTCTAATATGCAGCCTGAGTCAAAACTTCTTGGCTAGAAATCTCCTCCACCCACAACTTCTCCAACTATTAAAATTCTAGGTGGGCAGGGCATGTGTTATCTTACGTCTGAAAAACACTAAAATGTGTTTGCTTTTGCACATGCAGCACTGAGAAGAACAAGATGAATCTAGCTTCCCACGTGCAAAACGATCCTTTAAATGTTCATCTGTTTGTCCAGGCAATAAAACAATGATTTCTGTCCCAAAAGCCAAGATGCAAAGCTGTTACTTATGGGATGAGTGAGAGAACCTGTCCTCCAAAGGCCCCTCTACTTCCCCTCCAGCCTTTTTGCTCATTAGTATTTAGTTTAGCCTGTGAATATGGCAAAACCAGGCATAAAAGGGATATGAGAGCAGTGGGGAGTTGGGGAGAGATTTTTCAGAGGGACTCACACTGTTCTTACCTTCTAACTATCTGTCAGAAAGTTAGTGTATGAGAGTGAATGACTAACTGGGGGGAAAAGAGCATTTTATTTGAGAGTCCGAACATCTGTGTGGTAGATCACATTGTGCCCTGTCCCAACCCCCTCTCCTGGGCAGGTATTTCCTTCCCCCATCTGTGTTACTGTCGGCTGCCAATGGCTCATACCTGCCTGCTTTGCTAGAGAATTGTCTTCCGTATACAGAAGCCACCTGCCTAGAAATACCTGGGGGGTTATACCCTTTCCCACCCTCAAAGGCAGCCTGAAGCTGGCTGATGACTGGTGGACACTGGGTACAAAGGCCTGGACCGTTTCCCTCAAGCAGAACAAGCCTCAAGTGCCATTCACATTCTGGAACTCCCTAGGGGAGCAGACTGAGGGTCAGCTTCAGCAAGCCTGTATTTGATGACTTCTGCCCTGGACCTACTCTGCTTCCCTCCTTTTTCTTGCCTTTGAGAGCTTTCCCCCAATGAATCTTCTGTACCAAAGTCCCCAGCTCAGGCTCTGCTTCTAGGAAAATGCAGCCTAAGAACATCTGCTTTCCAGAAAACTCTCTAGCTGTCCATCAGAAACCCTGTCAACATCTCTCTGTCAATCCTTGTCCCCCAAGGCTCTGAGGAAGTCGCTCCTCTTTCAGTGCAATGTTAATCACTGACTCCAAATGCATCTTCTAGATCACAGCTAATGCTGCTGAACCACAATTTTGTTCAGCATCTTGAAAAGACTCTTTTTGTATGAACCCTTCCTCTGATTTCATGCATCCTGGGTAACCTCCATCTCTATCTCAGTCACTGTGCTCAGCTCCTTTCCTGAAAGCAATCAAGGTAAAAAGTGAGCCCTATTTCCTCCAGAAAACCTACTCCCCAACTCCAGCCCACACTTAGCTCTTTCTCCTCCTTCACTTAACATGCACTCATGCAATTAAGCTCTGAAAGAATTCCCTATGTGCTGTCTTTATTCACAATGCATCCCTTCACCATTAGTTTTATTCATTTGTCTTGTTTCTCCAGCAAAATAACAGGTCTTCATGGCTAGGGACTGTATCTTTTTTATAATTCATATTCCATAGTACCCTTTTCCATAAATACATATAATTGATTAGCTAAAAAGAAAAGCCTACAGTTACATTTAGGTTTCATTGTGCAAGGGACACATAATCTAACCTTGCTGTCAGAGCACAGAAAAGGTTAACTAAGTGGTTGGGACTTGCCATTTCAGAATATCACATCTTTAACAATTATTTTCTCTACAATAAGGACCCCACAGGCTGCAATACTAAATGCCAGTTTCCTAGTTAATTGTGAAGATAGATACATTCTTTTCCCCTTTGCAAAGGCCAAGCCAGTAATATCACTCAAGGGTGAGGAGAGGGGCAGCAAGAGATACAGTGTAAGGAAAACTAAGATACCCAATAGGATGGGGTTCCATTCCCAGTCATTCCATGTGGGTGACACAGAGGTAGAGTTGAGAAAAAAAGGAAGAAATATATCCTTACCCCAAGTTACCCCAATAATTTTTATCTAAATCGAACTGGATGATTTCAGTTCTCTCGTATGAGTCTGGATTGTCGTAGTCTCTAAACTAATATAATAACTCTGCTCTATGTCCATCCATGACCCACGATTTGTAGCCATGTTATAGGTGAAAAAGTAGGAAACAGGCTGAAAAAGTAGGAAGCAGCACTTTTAAAAACAAAGAATTTTAGTGCTTGGTATGGTGTATTTCGGTGTAAATGCCAAGGAAAGATATAATACTTGTGGACTTACTTTAAGCTCTCTGATAAATTGTTAAATTCTTTAAGTGGTAGGACCAGTTAGGGATAAGGTAAGAGTTAAGTCAGTAGCTCCAAGAATACTCTCTTATTTATGGTTGACAAATCCAGACTGACCTACGCAAAACAGGGCTTTCATCTCCTTTGGATGAAACACACACACTTAACGGTGGCACTGTAAATGGCAATGTTCTAGCAGAGGGGCAGATCTTGTGGCTGTATTTTGGCTTTTATGCCGAGAACATGTGTCTTTAATCCCACACTCGAACAGATACATCATTCACATAAGAAGCTGCAAGAAAGAAAATCACCGGAAATCTGCAGTGAGTCCCAGAAGGAAGAAACAAAAGAGCTCACTGGTCTTGCTTACCTGTAATTTATCAATTTTATTATTTCTCACATGAGTATTAAATTAGGGTGTTTTAATAACTTTCCTCCAGCAAATGAATTCTCTCCAATGTAGACTAATAACAGGCACAGCACAAGTTTTCCGTGGTCCCTGATGCTGAGAGAAAATTACTTCCGGCCATTATAGTGCAGTAATGACAGCATTTAGTGTAGACCCCATCATCAAAGCAATCACAAAATCATCCAGAAAGTACCTATTTTCACAAAGCACTGAGCTAGGCTCATAATTCTGCAGTGAAGGTACTGGCTTTCATGCAAGGCAGTGAGCTGGCATCCTCAGGCCAACTACTTGCTCTCCAAACTGATGTGGGCAAAGGCTGTGTCATTAGGGTGGGAGGCCATGCCCAGTTTATTTTTACTCCACCACAGAAACGTGTAAGTTCCATATCAAGGGGCTAAAGGGGTCTTTGTTCAGTGAACAAGTTCTTTCTAGCAGCCTCTCTGCTCACTGGCTTAATGTAATATTTACACATACTGAGGTTGGTAAAATCCCCATTTAAAGATGCAAAATGTTAGTTCTGATACCTAAGGAAGTAAATAGTTGGCATGCATTTTTAAAATGTGCACCAATAAAAAGATACACTGATAAACAAACTGTTTGCTTGTTTACTTTCATCCCCACAAAATGTCTTTTGTCCTACCCCATTCAATGCTCCACAGCAAAAAGAAAACATAAATTTGAGTCCAGAAATAATCAAAATCAAAATTTTAGGTGTGGAAAAGAAACCTACATTGGAATGTTAGGATGGTGAGGTTAAGGGTCAGAATGACCTGGTTTCCAGTCACGACTCTGACACTCCCTGTGTGACCTGGACTGTCACCTATGTGGAGAAGCTTGTTTCTTGATCTGAAAAATGGAAATAAAATCCCATCTCCCAACAGGAGCATTTCATGGATTAAATAAAATTATGTGTGTGTGTGTGTGTGTGTGTACACACACACACATACATACATAGTGTTTAGTGTTCAATAAATGATAAATTTTTGTTATTGTCTAGTACAAATTCCATATGTTACTATACAGATAGCATAGTGGAAAATAGGGTCCTGGGTTCAAATTCTGCCTTGACCTACCACTTATTATCCAGGATTCTTGATTAAGTCATTTGACTCTCTCTTGGTCTGTTTTTCACTGGCAAAAGGAAGGGGATGGGTTATAATATTCTTAAATTTGTTTCATTTAAAATATATTTTATACTTTTACCAATTGCTCTGAGATGTTCTTGCCTCCAAAATTAATAATAAATAAGCTGTTATATAAACTACACAAAGGGATTTTTATAATTATGTCTCCATTTCTCTGCATTTCTAAAGTAAGCTATTTTATTAAAATAAGACATCCAAAAAGAAAAATCACAACTTTAAATTCAGCAGGCTGGATGGTGACCTGTATAATCACTATCCAACTCAAGGACTAGAGCTTGACCAGCACCCCAGGCCTCAGACCATTAGGTTCTCTTTTATGTACATAGAGAATATCTGCTAAGTACACACAAGGAACTGTTAACATAGAGGCTTTGCATCTAATTGAAACAACAATAATAACAACAATGTCAATAAAAACTAAGTTGAAAAAGAAGAGCCAATTGGATAAAAAGCATTCTGGACAGAAAAAATAGAGATGGATCAACATAAATAAGCTCCACATTGAAACTTACTACAAAGTTGATCTCTAGGATCCTGTTGTGTCCATTCTAATTTGGCCACTTAGAAAAAAAATCCGAAGGCAATGTGCTGTTCAGAATAAGCCCTATTTCTTTAAATGATGGTCACCACTGCTGACTTCATAAGGTCCCTCCCCCGAGTCTTACTGTGCTCCAGCCGGCTGCTTGCGTTTTTATAGCTTGCTTCTCAGAGGTGCAGCTTTTTCCACCCAGCTGTTGGTGAAAAGATTTTCAACACAAATAGACCTGCCTTCATTTGGAAATGACCATCAGCACGCTGAAAGAGAGCTTCCTTTCAGGTTACATCATTATCTATTAAACACAACTATACACTGAGCTCCAGAGAATGGTTTTCAATATATGCACACTTTTCCCACTCTGATATACCAGCTCTAAACAGAAATGGACTCCATTAAAGTCACAATAATATTCTCCCAAGCTTGACATCTAGAAATGTGTCTAAGAAAAATATTTTGTAGATATTGCAAACTTCCTTTTTTACTTTTCTTGACTTTAAGAAAAATAGGAACAAAAGAGAAACTTTCAGATGCTATTGATGATTGAGGGGGAAAAAACGATTATGGGTCTCAGAGAATGCTATGTCTCTTTGCATTTGAAAGAGACATGGTGAAATGTCTCTGACTTTATTTATCTTGCTTAATCCCACTGCCCCTGCTATATTATAGCCAGAGCTGTAATCATTCAGGGCACCCAGAGCAGAGGAGGAGAGGGAAGAAGAGGAGTGAGGGGAGGAGAAAAGAGAGTGAGAGGAGGAGAGAGAGCAGATGGAGACATGTGTAGGGGCTACTCTAGGAGTTACACGGGCCCTTGGGCCTCAAGCATGCACTGGCCTTGATAGTTTATAACAGTATCTGGCATGTTTTCCTTCTTAGTGATGCTCACTGCCTCCTCCCACCAACTTTCCTCCCATTTGCTTGGAGGTGGAACTGAACCTAAGAAATGGGGAAGGACTCAGCGCTCAGATCCTGATTCCAAAGTTGCCTCTAGAAAGCCCATTTTAGGTAAAGTGTAGTTAAAACCAAAGCTTTCATTTGCAAAACCAGAAATCTTTCTCTCTCTCTTTCTTACTTTCTTTTATTTTAATTGGGAGGGCTCCAAGGAGAAAAGGAGTAGTTTTTATTTTTGTTTTGCTAACCAAAAGCCACACACTAGTAGGCTGACCGGACATACTGTTTCAAACGGGACAGCAAACAATGGTACTGTCCTGTTTCAAACTGTACCTATGGTCAGGCTACTGACACCTTGGATTTAGCCCAGTGAGACTAGGCTGACCATATGTGCCATTTGAAATGGGACAGGACTGTTGTTTTCTGTCCCATTTAAAATGGTACGTCTGGTCAGCCTATTCATATACACTAGGGAAGATTCAGGACGGGTGTAACCTGGGGGCATTTTCAGAATCACAAGGACTGAGAGGAGCCTTCCTGGGCTGTCACTGGTGAGGAGGACCCGTGGGAATCTGGCAGCAACGGACAAGCATCTGAGTGCCTGTTTGGCACTGTAGGAGGAGAATCCCCAGGGAGACCCCACTGCCTGTAGGACAGGCTCACGGGTAGCAGGCAGGCCCTGGTTAGGCAAAAAGGTAGTAACTATCACCCCAAACTACCCCACTTTCTCCTACCCAGGGAGATCCAGAAAGCCCTGAGAGGATGGGCTGGGACCCCAACCCTGAACCAACCAAGGAAGGCCGAACTTCCAACTGGAAGCCATGGCCCGGGACCACAGACAAGAGGTAAACACCGGCGCGCGTCCAGTGGTGTGCATGGAGGCGGGGCAGGCCCCACACCCACCCCAAGTGAAGGCAGTGGGGACTAAAGGACGCGTGCGTACTAGGTCCCCTCCTCTCACGGCCGATGCCCAGCTGCCCTCCCTGGAAGGGAAGGGAGGAAGGACCTCAGAGAGGGGGAGAGTGGCCCTGCTTCGAAAAAAATGCTGGGAAGCCTGTCTCGCCTGCATATTTACCTCAGATAGGTTATACTTGAAACCAGAGGATCTGAGTGGCCTTAAATGGGGGTGGGGGGCAGAAGGGGCAGGTGACCAAACTCAGTTCAGTGACTGAGAAAACAAAAAGCTGTGCTTCTGCAGATCTGCACCCTAACGTGTCCACATCACAGCAGCTTCAAGAGCCTCTTCAGAAGTTCCAGGGGAAACTGCTGCTTCTTTACATCCCCACCTTCCTAGGTAAGGCAACCCCTGCGAGGCCAGAAGCCTCGGTGTCCTAAGCGATCACGATAGTCTAATCAGTCCCCCAGCAAGGGGCGGGGGGCCGTCCTGTTATGAACAGGAGAGCACCCCTCAGAGTGGTCAGCAGTTGCCCATCTCTCACCATACTCCTCCTAACAGCTGAAGATGTTCAGGAAGCCTCTCTCATAGCTCACATTATAAGGACTTTATAATCAAGTCCTTATAAAGGACTTTAATTTGATAACTTATGGGGCAATATTTGGATTTTTTTTTTTTTTACAGCTTGAGCTCTGAAGCTGCTTAGCGGTAATTTTGCCCTTTTGACCTCCCAAAACTGCTTGCAAAGCCAACAGTCCCCTCTGTGCTGAATGTACTATTTGATACATTGTACTCCTTGCATCGTTGTTAAATAATACTCCCTGGACTGTGACTGTGTGATCAAAGGCAGCCTTTTCTATTCTACAGGCCCGGGCTGAAACTATCATTGTTCTCACCCCCCAACCCCACCTGCTCTGTCACTGAGTCAGCCAACCATTGAAAGTCCAGTTGCCCCCGCCAATCAGAAAACAAATGATGTCAGCTCATGGTCTTGTTTCCCCTAGCAACCCATCTCTTTGATCAACCGCTCCCTGCAACTTTGGCCTGTATAAATCCCGCCCTAACTGCTCCATTTGGAAGACGTTCTCGGTTCATACCGAGGGCTCTACTTTCTGGTTTGCAAATCATTCTCTGAATAAACTCTCTTTAAATGTCTTTTCAAAAGCTATCTCCAGACTTTTGTTCACACACTCCTGCACCACAATATCTTGTACCATCACCCTTAATTCAGCTCTTCGTTTCACCTCTCTGGGCTGAATGAAAAAGAAGTAACTCCACCTTCCCTATGGCTGGTCCACCCTTTTGCATTTTCCCAAAAGAACTTTGAAGCAATCTGTGCAGTCCATGGAGAGGTTCCCAGTCGAATGGTCCGTTGCTGGCTTCCCAAGACCAGCCACATCACCCAGGAGCTGGTTACAACTCAGAATGCAAATTCCTGAGACCCCGCCCCGCTACAAGCCCACTGATCAGAGAACTCTGGGGTAGGAATCTGTTGGAACTCCTGCCCCACTCTCACCCCAACCGAGGCGTGTTCAGTTTGAGATGCACTGTCTTCAGAGACCTGAACGGCCCCTCTGTATTAAGCTCTGTGAAAGGTATCCTGGAGGTATCTCCTGGATCTAAGTCATAACATCCTCTGGTCCTGAGTCCAGCAGCATCTCAGCAAAGTCTATTTCAGTCCTTCAGCAGGGACCTCTGTTCATCTAACTGTCTTTGAGGATCTTCCATGCTTCAAGCCTAAGTTTTCTCTCTGTGGCGTTCAGACATCACTGCCACAGCTTAGTGATATAAAGAAATAAAGGAGGCACAATACACAGGACATTTTAATGCAGTTCACTTGCCTACACTTTTATTCCAGAAAGGAGGTAGCCCAGCGGGGCTTAGGAACATTATCCATCTGTCTCTTCCTGGAGGGCATTCTCTGTTGTTCAAACCAATTTCTGCCCCACAAGTCACAGGATGAATACACACAACTATATTCTCTGGGAAACATTCCTTTGGGGTTCCTTAAAATGATCTAATATTGGTAACCATATATATGCCACACGCCTCGTATTATCTGCACACTACCCCTGCAGGGTAAGTTCTAGAGATGACACAGATGCTCCTGGAAGTCTTCTCAATTTTCCTTCTCCTTTTCCACAAAAAAGAAGCCAAAAAGATCCTCGTTACTTTCCCAGCCCTTTCTTGAACTAAGACATGGGAATATGTCACAGTTTTGGCCAATGGGACCCTCAGGGGAAGTCTGCTGAGGGAGGTGGAAAGGATAGGAAAAACGTTTTCACCTCAATAAAAAGAGATGAAAGGAAGGAACATCATTCTTCTCTAGCTGGGTGTTGTCATGGCTGCAGTTGGTTTTTGCAATGGTAGCAGCAATCCTGCAACTATGGGAAGAAAGAGCTAAAAGACCTACCCAATATGGTAAAGGTAAGGAGCATAAAGAGAGATCCTTGATAATACCATTTGCCACTATCCCTAGAAGCCTGGAACCTTCCATCCCTACGTGTGTTGCAATGGGATATAATAACATTCTCATCGTTTAAGCTACTTTTAGCTACCTTTTTATTATGGTTACATGTAGATGAAACATTTTACCTGACACAAGAGGGAAGGGGACATGAGAAGCTCATTACCTTGGCAAAGAAGACCACATTGCAATTAGCAAAAGAATGGAAAGAACACAAGAGCAGAGGAAAGGAACTAACACTATTAACCCATCATGAGCAACACACTCTATTAAGAAAAATATATAAAATACATCACTTAATTCTTGCCAAAACCCTAAGAGGATTTTATTAAAGGAAACTTAGGGAGAGAAGTTAAGTAACTTACCCAAGGTCAAGTAGAAAGGGGCAGTTTTGGTGTTCCAACCCAAGCTGGGATGACTCCAATGTCGGGAGGAATCTTCCATGCTACATGCTTTTAGAGTTGATGCTCCATTAGCTCATCCTTTTTGTATGACTACATTCCTCAGATCTTTTCCTGTGACATGATTTTGCTAGGGAGAATTTAAGGCATAAGGAGAAGCACGGCATTCTCAGGAAGATAGGGAGGGTGTGGGATAAAGGGACAATGGTAGAACAGTGAAAGTATCTGGGAAGACTTCAAATTGTACACAGAGAAGAACCAGATAAGTGCTGTCCTTTGATCGAAAAATATGTATGTGCACACACACCCCCACCACCCCCACACAAAATCATTATTTTGTAGTCTTTATTAACTCTATGTTATTTGATGTACTGATGGCATAATTAAGGAAAATTTTCACAAATGAATTAGACCTGTTTTTGACTGGACAACAGTATATCTATTTACTCATATTAGAAGTTAGAAATTTCAATATACTGTAATTGTATTTATAATGACAGAGGATTCATCTCAGCTCATAATATATACATTTCATTATTCACCACACATTTATATCTGAGTAAATGAACTTGTTCATTATACATTGTAATCTTTTTGTTGCACAATGTTTCTATTTTGAAAGCCATGTAATCACTTCATTGTGGTGCTGGCAATTGTCACTATGTAATATACAAAATTTCAAATGGATGAAATTTAAGGATTTTGATCTTGCAGCATAAATATATGCATGACACGTAATATAAATAAACTTACTCCAGATGGTTGCTTAAAACAGATAAATCAAATCTCCCAATAGTAACAAACTAAATTTTCAACCAAATAGTTTTTTTGCTTTACTTCTGCTGATTAAAGTGGCCATACATTCAAGTCACTCCAAACATAATAATAAATGTGACAAAATAGGGGAAGGTCATGATAAAATAAAATTAGATTTGTGGCCACTTTAAGAGGTCTTTGGTGGCTTGTGGAGAGGAGGGCCCTCCCACCTGAAAAAGTCCAGATTTTAGTTCAGTTCTATGATATTTCAGAAGACATTTCATGGAAAAAAGCAGCAGATGCAGTGAATTTAATCCCCCAAGATAAAGTTGGCAATACCTTTCCCTGCATAGCACCTTCAAGCTATATTTACAAGCCTTTCAGACATAGGCGAAAACAGAACACTACAGAAAATGTTAACTAGCAAAAAACATATTGGCTCAGTAAAACAAATAACCCTCAAAGCCAGGGAATGGCATGTTTACTGACTGCAGCCCTGCCTTGCGTAGTTACAGTATGGCCCCAGCGCATTAACAAACATCCTAGCTCTTTCTGCTCTATCGCTACAACCTTACTGCTTTCGGCAGCTAGAAAAATTAAATTTCTTCCAAATAATTCTCATGTGCACAGACTGTAAAGTGAATGTAAATTAAAGTAATACATTACCAAAAACTTTGACTTATTTAGAGAGTTGCCTGTTCCACTTTTATAAATATTCTTCGTTTACTTCTCCCAGACCCTATCATTTAACCAGCTTACCTGGCCACATAGCTTATGCACACTCCTGAATGCCCCCAGTACATGTGCTGACATCATTCAAAGGACCAAGGCTCAACACCTGTTGCATATAAAATCTTTCTAATGAATGAGAAAGAATGGCAAAAATACCAATGCAAAAAGAGTTAATGCACAGGTCAGAAAGACAGAAGCAAATGCCCAATAAACATAAGACAGAAGTAGGTCATTTCAGTAGTGACCAACTCAATGCAAATAAAAATACTGTGATTCTTAAGAGATGTGAGCTTGACCAAGAAATATTTGAAACTGAAAAATATTCATTTGATTAATTAGTAAAATATTGATCTTTACATTCTAGTTAAAGATTGTACTATTATGGATAGTAAATTTTTAATATAACATTTCTAAGAACATTGTACATGTGGAAAATAATGGAATTTTGACAGTATTTTTAATAATATTGCTCCATCTTGGAAATGAAGAAAAATGAGTAAACTTCTTCCAGTATTGCTGCTTGTGGTAGTGTAAATTGGTACCACAACTGAAAATAAAGGACACTCACTAAATGAGCAATAGCTTCCCTTCTATAACTAAGTTCTCCCCTTAGCAAGTCAGAGTTACCCATGGCTGTGACCACCCACCCTAAGACACAAGGCCCCACTAAAGCAGAAACTCTGGCTAAATTTTGATCATCAATCAATTAGTCCAAACCAGAAACACCAGGGACATTAAAAATTCTCAGTTTACCAATAACTTTAGTCAATGCCAAATTATACCATCTGGTACTTAACTATATTCATTAATCCTCATCTAGGATTATATTACAAGGAGCATATTTAATCAATTTCTCACACCGTATCTGATAGGTATTGTAATAGCATAAATATTCAGCATAGGAGGGGCCTATTCACCCACTGATACTTGACAAATGTTTGCCTGTGACTTTCATTAATGCTTAACAAGGTCATGTTTAAACTCCAGTACATAATGAGAGACTATAATCCATCCTATGGCTTTTTATGCAGAGATATCTAAAGCAAATTCAGAGCACACCCAACGCTGATGTAGGATATAAATACTCATTAGATTATCTCCAATAACAATCCCGGAAGTAAATATTATTACTGTATCGTATCCAAAACATCTGCAGAGATATACCAGTGGCCAACATGGGCCCAGGTACACTAAGGAAATGCCTAACACTGTCATTTGCAAACCATTATCCTTTCTCACAAGCATCTCTGCCTAGGTGAGTTCTGTAAATTGAATAGAAGCAAGATGTGTGAGTTGCTTGGTTACATGAAATTGGGCTGCACAGCATCCCACCCGTGTCTGGCTGGGACTCAACACCACCTTTAGGAAACTTGTCATTTTTTAAGAAAAGGGAGCTGCTATCGCTGGGCAGCCATGACTGTTCTCTCTCTGGCTGAGCCACGTTTTTTGCTAATTAAATTCACTGTGGGAGATTCCTAGCATATCTCCGTGGGAAATGGATCTGAAAATCTGGATGATGCCACTAATTGCTTCTAGTAACAAGGTTATGAAACCTGGGCTGTCACACCTAGAGAAAGCAGGATTCAGATAAGTGGGCCTACACTCCAACCATATGGGCTTCTTCAGCCTGCAGCTGGAAAAGCTAAAATTGGGCTCAGCTGCCACTGGGCACTTCCAGAACAAGGCTTGTCACTTTGCATTTTTCAATTACTTACCTGGAAATGCAGCAAGCAGGCAATTGTGACAAAGCACAGTGGTAAACCAGCAGATGTAATTTGCCTAACCTGCGCTAGGAAATTAGCTCTGGCCTCTTCTGAGGTGGGACTATTCAAAGTGCAGTCAATGATGGGCAGCATCAACACCACCAAGAACTTGTCCGAAGTGCAAATTCTCAGACCAAGTGAATCAAAGTATCAGAGGATGGAGCCCAGGAATCTGAGTCTTAGCAACCTCCCCAGGAGATTCTAATACCCACTCATGTTTGAGAGGCTCTGGTCTCAAATACACGGGATTATGAATCAGTCAAGGAATGTGGCTCGCTTTCTGGCCCTTGGGGAGCTCATTTAAACTCTGTAATCTCAGTTTCTTTGTTCTGGTTACCTGCTGCTGTGTGATCCATGACTTCAAAACCTTAATGTTCAAAGCAGCAATGATTCTGAGTTGGAGGGACTCAGCTGGGAACTTTTCTCTTGAGGTCTCTCCTGTGGTTGAAGTGAGTTGGTGGCCAGGGCTGGACTTATCTGAATGATCCACTCTATTGGAAGTCCAAGATTTTTGCTTCATTGCATGCCTGGCATCTGAACTGACATGGATAACAGTTGGCTGGTCATCTCTCTGTGTACATGGCCTCTCCACGTGGCTATAGGCTTACTCCCAGCCTGGTCACCTCAGACTAGTTAGAACTCTTACATAATGGCTGATTGAATTTAGGCTTTTTCATTCTGAGAGACCAAAACAGAAGCTGCCAGGTATTTTTAACCCTTAGGTCTATGACTAGTACAAAGACACTTCTGCCACATTCTTTGGGTAAAAAGTAAGTCACAGGGCCAACCTAGATTCAAGCAAAGGGTCTTACATGAAAGGAATTACGTTAAATTAGGAGTGGGGCAGCATCTTTAGAGACAACTTATAATATTCACAAAATGAAAAAGATGGCCTACGTGCCTAAAGACCTTCATGGTTTTTAGAGTCTACGATTTTGTGATCCAAGCAATACCCGTATTTCTTAGAGTCCATTACATTCATCTCCAGCAGGCCCATTTCTCCGTAATATCACTGCCACTCATTTAGCACTAAGCACATGCAGTCTTGCATTACAATTTACTTTACAAATGGAGTTGCTCCGACTTCCCAACTTGATTATAAGATCCTCAGGGTCTTTATGCCTCCTTGGAACTCTATTACCTGGTGCAGTGACCTATTCATTATATTAGGCTCTCAATAAAGATGTGATGATAATGATGATGGTGGTGATGATGATGATGATGATGATGATGATGATGATGATAGAATCACTGCTGTTAAACTATCCTGTCTACTTGAGTACAAAATAATCATTTAAAAAGTTGAAAAATAATACCTGTAATTTTTTACCAGACTTTTTAAGGTAAACTTCTTATGATAGACAAAATAGAGCTGTGAATGTTATTTCCACTGAGCTACAGTTTGTTTTAAAAGCCTACCCTCCTCCCCCTACCCTCCCAGTATACAAAGGACAGTGTTCTGAGGCCATGAGAACATTTCATTTTCCTCCTAACCATACAGGAAGGTGACATTTTTTAACTCCCTCAAACCTAGGTGGGATCACAAAACTGAAATCTTGTCCATAATCTGTCATATCCCACCAAAAGAAGACAGAGAGTAAAGGTCCCATGTGAATTGCTATGTGCTTCTCTCCACATCTGCTCCTAGCTGGGTGGTAACAAGGTGCCCTTGAAACTACAAGATAGAAACAAGTTGATCCTTGATTCACTGCTTGGAGCAAAGCCCCCCAACCAAGAATATCCCCCTTGCATTCTGCATGAGTGACAATTAAACTTCCATTGGGTTGGGACATTGGACTTGAGAGTTTGTTTGTTATAGCAGCTAAACTACTCTAACAGATATATCTAGTTTATTCCCAGAGTCAACCCAGTGAGAAATTGTCCTACATCAATACTCAAATTAATATTTAAATTGAATATTTTTATCAATAAATACATTTTACAACGTTATTTTTAATGGGAACCTATTAATGCATTTGTTCAGATATTTCATGTTTTAGTCAATCAAATTCACAATGTTGTTATAAATTTAGAGCAATGTTTCACTACAAAAACAAAGCCAACCTCTTCAGTTTATCTCTGCTCTGTATTTTTCACCACATGTCCAATAAGAACTCACAAGCAAGCTGTGTGTATTTGACTCTCTAGGTTTGGTGCCTTTGTTCATTCCATCCCTCATCTCATTCAATCATTTATTCAAAAATCATTTCTGGGCACCTGCAATGTGTCAGACATTATCCATATCCTCAGATGCCAAGATAACTAGAAGAGAGTCAGGGGAAAGATAATCATGGCAACAGAGTGAACCCTAGAAGAAGGGGCACACGAGTGCCATAAGAGTACAAAAGCAAGTTCTCTTAATGATGACAACAGGGCAGAGATATTTTTACAAAGGTCGTAACATCCATAATAAGTTTTGAGAGGTGAGTAGCAGCCTACCAGGTAGAGAAGGAGGGAAAAGGTAGATCAGACATAGGTAACATGCAAAGACCAAAGGTGGGATCATTGATCATGCAGTATGGTTTTATAGTTGGTCTAAGGATCTGGGTAGCATGACCCCAGAGGTGACTGAATAAAACCCAAATTCAGGAATGATTTTGAGCCAGGCAGCATTAACCTGGAAAGAATAAGACTAATATGCCTGAACGTTCTAGAATTTATATTGTTTAACCCCAAGACTTATGTAGGACACCTGGCCCAAGTGAGGTGATTCCTGACACATTTCTTTCTAAACTTAGAAGAAGAACCTCCCCAATCTTCTGTACATTAGAGTGGGCCTGACAAGGTGCAGTTAGGCTTCCTGAAGGTCTAACATGAGGCTCCATTATTCATGCACTATCCTCCATTGTGCACCCTTTGGTGAGGATTTTATAGCCTAGAGATTGTACCTCTATCCATTTTAGAGAAGGTGGGTAGTCTCTCTTCCTTCAGTGCTGATTGTGCTTAATTTCTTTTTGTACCCTAGATTTACCCAAGTGGTACTGGTGCCTGATATCTCTGTTCATCTAAGTCAACAAATATCATTTGCCAATATACAGAGCACATTTTGGTTGGAAAACTATTGATACCATTAACTTGATATGGCTGAGAATACATTGGTGATTTGTAAAAGATGATACAAAAAAAGGAATTCAGGGCCCAGATCATAAAAAGTGTTATACACCATGCTAAAGAATGTGGGTGTCATTTAGGCAAATGGGAACCCAAGATATAGATCTGATGTGATAAGAATCAATTTGGAAAAAAAATTAACAGTAGAAAGGTGAATCTTGTAAGTAAACTAGCCAGGAAACACTTGAAAAATATGCAGATATAGTTGACTAAGGGCAAAGAAATGGAGAGGAAGGTACAGATTCCCAAGACATTAAAGGAATAGAATAAACCTAATCTGATGATTTTAAGTTTAAAGAGAGAGAAATCTAGGATGACCTTGGGTTTATTCCTTGACATAAACAATACAGTGTCATAACGTCATTAGCCACTTAGGGAGAAAGGAGGTAAGAGTGGGGAAGATGCCAAGTTTAAGTTTAGTCTATGAAGTGTGACAGGCCTCTGAGACTTAAAGGTGAAAGTTGTTACTAGTTGGAAATGTGATCTAGAATTCAAAACTGATACCTTGGCAGGACAAATGGATTTGGGAATTATTTGCACACAGAGATGGTAATAAAAAATTATGGCTGTTGATTGAACCGAGAGCTAGAGGGCATGATGAAAAGGCATTCAAATGCAGAATCCTGAAAAAAAAATAATTATTAAGGGATTAATGGAGAGAGGAGACACCTAACAGAGACCAAGATGTATCAGGGAGGTAGAGTAGAAGGAAGACCTTCTCTGGCTCTCCATATCCTTCCTCTACATCCATGTCCTCTGTAATGAGAAGTGTTCACAGACACCCCCCATTTATAGAGATATCTCCCATCCCACATTTGTCTCTGTCACCCCAGAGATAAAAAATAACCTGGTATTATCGTCTCCCCATACTAGCTTTTGGAGTTGAGCAATAAGTCTTATTTAGTTGCAAATGACAGAAAACTACAATTGACTTAAAGAAAAATGAAGGAAAGGCCAAGGGTGGACTCTGCTAGTAGGTATGGTCATCCAAGGATTCAAAGTGTGCCTCTTTCTTCATGTCTTGATTCTGATTTTCCCTGAGATGCCTTCATTCTTAGACAGGCTACCCCCATAGACAGACACTCACGGTTGCAGACCTGCAATTTATTTTTCAGAAACTCCAGTAGAAAAAGAGGTCCTTATTCATGGTCATCCTCAGCTCTGGTTGGAGCTCATCAGGTCACATGTCTATCTTTAACCAATCACTGAAGCCAGGAGGGTGCTAAGTTCCAATTGGTGGGGCTGGATCACATGACCAGGAAGAAGGAGCAGAGTCACTGTCACTCTGAGAGGACACTGATAGGAGCCAAGTGACATGCACCAAGAAGAAAAGATCACTTACCAGAATAAATGGTAAGTGATACTAGGTACACAAATACAAGTTGCACACAGGGAGGATCGAGCATGTAATGGGCGTTCGACAAATACGATTGGCTGCCTGGGGTCACAGGTCACGATGGCGCACTTGGCTCTCGTCACTGCAAAACAGGAAAATGAGTTATTAGCGAGAGGAGTGGCTTTTGTTTATGTCAAAAGGAGGAATCAGACGACAGCCACAAAAAGAAGCAGCTAGTATTTGCACCTACTGGCATTCTGACCCGTAGAGCTGGAGAGAATTCAGAGTAGGTGAGAAAGAGGAATGAAAATACCTGCGAGGATGAGGGCAGCTCAGGGCTTCCTGGGGAGCGAGGGCACTAAGGATGAGTGGGCAGGGCGGTGCCTTGGTTTGAGAGCTACCCAAGTTCTGAGGCTTCTCAGTAATGAGAATAACAAACTTGGTTCTATAAATCAAATCTTCATTATTGGGAAAGTTTGACATTTGTTAAATTACCTATGAAAACTTACCCTGGTAATTAAGGAGAACACAAAAAAATTGCATTGTTTGAAAGGTAAATGTCAGGCTCCCTTAAAGGTCTCCTAAAACCTACAGATTGGGGCAGAGTGGGGAATGGGGAGAAAATGCCGTGTAAATTTAAGGCAATAAACTTCCCAGGCATCTTCATCTCCATAACAGTTCAGAAATGCCTCCTGGCATCCTTAACTGGGTAACTGAGTCTTTCAATTGCATCTATCTATTGGCCATTCATTTTGAAAGGTATGTTCACAGAGCAGCATTTGAAAACTAAATTAAAACACTGGAAGGCAGCAAAATTCACTCAAATTCATTTTATTTACAGATGTAGCCAGAGGTATGTTAACAGGGAAGCTCACCCAATAAATGAATCCAGAATACTAAACTAGCAGTTTTAGAACTGGGAGACTCCATGCATCAAACAGTCCAAACAACTCTACAAAACTAGAATTCCGAAGTGCCCGGCCCCTAAATGCCTCCATGAATCAGTTATGTTCTACTAAAGTGTACCATTGATTAGGAAGAAATTGGGAAAAGTAAATACACTTGAAACATATTGCTGGAATGAATCATGTAAAAATATTTCCAAGTCAATAATTTTTAAAAATATGTTGCCTACTATAGTATTTCAAATCAAGTATACCAGTTTTACATAGTGGTTATTACTGGAACACCTATAGATGACAGCTACCCTGTGTCTTAATTATATTTATCTAAAATTCTCAAAATACACATATGTATAATGCTGTGCATGTAAATATACATACATATGAATGTTTTATGCAAGCATGAAAAGATGACCCAAAGTGCAACAAACTTTGGCACCAAACTTCGACTTATATGGTGCCTTCCTTTTATTTCCTAATGTATGGGGAGCAAAATAATGAGAACCTGGGGTTTACTAGGGACACGGGGGGATGTTCAATTGCTCAGAAAAACTGCAGGAAAGGGAAGAGGAGCCTGAGTGTCTCCAAGAAGTCATTCAATGCCTCCAAATACATTTCTTGCATACATTCATAAACACTCACTCTTCCAACCCGTGTGTGTGGCTAGATACTTCCTGGTTCTTGGGCATTGTTAAAATTTGTATCATTTATACAGTCACAATTTAGATTCTGGACAAAATATAAATAATTTGTACACGTATCCATACCCAAATAGGGAGCCACAACTCCTGTACTCTTCCTTTGCCTTGAAAACCATACTGTCTAGTTGAGAAAAATTCTTCTTAGCTACCCGTGGGACTTCTATCATCTAGCAGCACATGACTAAAATGCTTTCATGGAACCAAAAGTGGTTGCTTTGCACAAGAGAAGCTGTGGGTTTCTAAACAAGCCACAGAGCTATTAGTATGGACACACCCCAGAAAAGGTCAGCACAGGGCCACCAGCGGTCAGACCTCAGCAGTTAGGCCTTAGCCATCATAGGGGCAACCAGAGTTAATGTGGATGAAATTATTCTGCTGCCCCTATTTGAATTCACCTGCCCACTGAGTTCTTGTCTTTTTTAAGATGGCAAACAGGGTGCAACCCCTCCAAAAAAGGGCCTTGGTTAAGAGGCAAGAAAGAAAATGACACTGAGGTTTGTGGCAGGGTCTTCTGTCCACAATACAATGTGTCTACAGAGGCCTCTGAGGGAATGTAGGAACTCTCTGCCCCCACCATCCCGCACTATTGGGCATAACTTTGCTAAGACCCTGGCTTTGGAAGGGTTTAGAAGTTCTAATGCCATTGCATATATGATCATCTCAGTGCCCAGGAACAATGGTCTCTAACAAAGAACAAAGACTCTAGGGACAAAACAGTTGTTATCATGAGGCCTACAGGAGTCTTGATTGCATCAACCCAATTAACAAAGGACTAAAGAAGCTTCAGAATGACCCATCTTGTTTCCTTCCAAGCCTTAGGTTGTGACAATTATCTCTCTGGCTTTTACCTCCTAAGGCCATTTTCTTTGGGAGGAATTCCAAGTGTAGCTAGATGGTCACCAAATGTGATGATCTCTTATTTTTTGGCATTATTTTGAGAGTTAAAAAGGAGCAGGGAAAGAAATATACTTTATTTTCCACATACTTTTATAATTTATAAAAAAGTGGTATGGTCCCTTCAGTTATATAACTGTGAGCCAGAGAAATACAATTACAATAAAGTGGCAGTGTCATTTCTAAAGGAGACCATGCTCTAGTTCACGAATGATGGCCAATTAAAATAACTTATTCCTGTGGCGGGGCTGTATGAGATGAACTATCATCCAAGATGAATTAAAGCCTGGGCTGGAAACACTTCCTATTGACTAGCTTGCAGTATAATTTATAATCATTTCTGTTTATGCGAGAGGTGGGGCAGAGGTGCCAGGAGAAAAACTGGGCTGGAACTCACCTGGGTATAAGTAAGAGCCATGAGGAGTGCATCTGCTTATTAATGCTTGGATCCATCAATATTTCCTCAGCCATCATAGTGTCAGGCATCTATAGAAATATAGATATATGGGGATACACAGAGAATCTCAGCAAAGAGCTCCCAGCCAAAATACCCAGCACAGTGGCTTGCCAGGAAGGCCTGTTTCCTGGGCCTACCTCACATCCTGGGAGCCTGAGACCCACCTTGATGTACTTTCTGTGTTTCTGAACTTAAACAATCTTGTCATTTTGAAGGGACTCTTTTATTAGGAGAGCAAAGGTGAGTTTTTTCTAGTTTTCTAGTTTTGGGCAGGGTAATTTTTTTCTTCTTTTTTAAATCTCAACTTCTCTAAACCTTCTAAAATCTAACAGAAGTAGGTCCTTGGAGTTTCAATTATTAAAATAAGACTGACGCCATCTTCAATCGTGCCAACCATCATGATGAATCAGGGAAAGGGAATTCCAGCAGGTCTATCCCTGACTCTTTCTATGCTTTTGTTTCTCTTACTCTTTTCTGTGTCCATATATTTCTAAATCTCTTTATCTCACTGCCTCTCCATATCTCTGTATTTCTCTAATCCCTCCTTCTATGTATTCTCTCTCTACCTCAAATTATCTCTTAAACACACACACACACACACACACACACACACACACACACACACACTGTCACATACATCACTTAAGATTTGGAGGCACTAACCTCGACCCTAAACCTCTCTTTTTGCCTACACCCTTAAAGATGGCTCTGAAATGTGACTTTTTTTCTGGAGCCAGTTGAATCAAGGAAAACTGGCTCCCACACCTCTCAGATCTGTTTAGCTGAGGCCTTTTGCACTTGCCCTACAAACTCCTCCATACAAGGCTCAGATAACAGCCCTGTGTCTAATCAGCAGGAATATAAATGCCACAGACCTGAAGACAGGCCATTCACTATCAAACCAGCCTGAAGGCTAATCCATTTTTAATTGTGGTAAGAACACAACATGAGATTGACCTTCTTAACAAAATTTCAAGTGTACAATACAGTATTATTAATTATAGGCACAATGTTGTACTGAAGATCTCTAGAACTTACTCATCTTGTATAATTGGGAAACTTTATACCCACTGAACAGCCCAGCTCCTGAAAATCACCATTCTACTCTCCATTTCTATGAATTTGACTATTTTAGATTTCTCACATAGGTGAAATTGTGAAGTATTTGTCCTTCTGTGACTGGCTTATTTCACTTAGGATAATGTCTTCCAGATTCATCCATGTTGTCATGTATGGCAGTTTTCTTCTTTTTAAGGTTGAATAATCCCATTGTATGGATATACCACATTTTCTTTATCCATTCATCTATTGATGGACATTTAGGTTTCCACATCTTGGCTATTGTGAATAATGATGCAACAAACATGGGCATGCTGATATCTCTTCGAGATCCTGATTTCAATTCTTTGAGAGACATACTCAGAATCTAAGCACATTAAATTAGAACTCATGCTTCATTCCAAAAAGACATCTTGGCCTGTGCTGGGGCCAGCAGTGGTACAGTGCTTCTGCTCGACCAGTAGTAGTATTGTCTTATTCCTTGGCTCTCAAAACATGTCCTGGTATAGTGCTCAGTTGCTCCAGTTTCTACTTCATTCATTTATTCATTCATTCAATTCATGTTTATAGAGAGAGCATTGACTAGGTATTTGCCTCTGGGCTAAGTTGGAGGTGGTGTCAAAGAGAAAAATGAGAGAATCATCCATTCTCTTAGAGGCTGCTGAGTAGTCAAGGAACTCAAGTTTTACCTCTAGCCCAGACTATATTTAGTCCCTGTGATCCACCCCTTCTCTCAGCCTCTCAGGTCCTGCCTGACTTTGACACAATTCTCTGCTTTTTCTGATGCAAACGTTGATGGTCCCAACTCCTTCCTACTCCTGTGACCATCCCATACTCCAAATATGACCATTTCTCAGACCCTGCCCCACCTTGCCATTGCACCTTTAAAAGGATGCTGACACCTCACAGAGGTGTAAGGTTAAAGTTTCTTAGCATAAAGTTCACCTTTTCTCTTATAAATAACAGTCTGCTTCTTGAATTTAATTATAAATGAGGAAAATTCTCCAGAATGAATGCATTGTGGCTCTCTGTGCAAAGTGGAGAACTCTGTATTAGATTTTCTTCACACATTAGAACAGAAGCAAGAAGGCTCCCAGCTTGGCTGTGAGAAAAGATCTTGCTCTTAATTCTCAAAGTCTCATTAATAATCAGGTTCCATGAGAGAATCTGGGCAGAGAACCTTAGAACCCCACGTATGTGCTTGGCTTCCTGAAGAATGCCTCTTCTCACTAAGAAAAGACAGTGGGATATTAAGATTTTGATGTCAAGTTGTGTGTGTGTGTGTATGTGTGTGTGTGTGTGTGTGTGTAAGTGGCATCACCCACTTCCTTCCACCACTTTGAAAGCTGAAATCTTTACTCTTCATGTCATTTTATGTCCCTAACACATGTCATTGGGAGCCTCAGGATTCAAAAATATTTTTGCATCCTATGCTGTGACATCTATTTGCAGTGACTCTTTATATATAGTCTCATTGTATAGCAATGGGAAAGGATCTCCAATTTCCTTAGGAAGCTTATAATAAGATCATATTCATAAATCCATTCATTCCTTCCACCACTTTGCTTTTACCAGAATTCTTATAAAAGTGCTCTCTCTGGCTTACAGTTAATAAATTAAAGGAATATGAGTAAGTAACAAAGAAAAAATTAGAGTTGGATCTCAGGGAAAATTGCAGAGACTTAAGGGGGAGATGGTTGTAGAGATAAATTGTGCTTACCCCTGCTGGACCGTGGGGTATGGCTGCAGCAACTGAGTGGTGAAAGTGGGGGTCAAATGGGCTCCCCTCCCTTCCTGGGGTCTTGATTCCCTGGGCAAAGGCTTTCAATAAAGCCAGGGAACATAACATGTGTCAACTACCAAGTCTGTGGTTTATGTTTCATACATAAACTCAAGACAAATAAATATTTCAACAAAAGAAACAATCATGTGATCCATGTGAACGTCACTGAATTAGGGAAGCCACTAAATCCATAGCAGTTCCAAAGTGGGAGAGAAAGACAGGCGAAAATAGTTTGATTCATTCCCTGCTGGACACTTGCAAGATCTTTGCTTTCTCCTCTGTTTTTGTCTCTTGTACTTCTCCCTGCCTCTCCTCAAACCTTTTCCTTGATTTGATTAGCATTGCTCCTATTTTCCTTATATGGACTCCTGAAGCAGACTAAGAGTAACATGAATGAGAATTTGCAGACCCTCCTTTCCAGGGGAAAACCTAGGCATTGAACAATAAACATTTCTCTCTGCCTCCCTCAGACCTGCACCCCCACACACATACCCAAGAGTTTCAAATACCTCAGGGACCGCAGAAAGCTTTAGTTTATTTAAGCAGAGACAGGCAGGGCACTGTGACTAGGAATTGGTAGTAAATTCTACAATTAAAGAGCAGAACTCTCACTAAAAGGGATCCAACATTATACTGTGAACAAATTAAATAGCCTGCTGCTTCCATTCTCACCAGGTGACTGGGGACATATGGTGACAAAAGATCAAGCAAATATACTCAGTCTGGTTTCTGGTTTAAAAAAAAATTGTTGAAAAAAATTTAGAATCTAACATAGAATTTTTAAAAATCCCAATTTCTACCAATGGAGGAGAGGGAGTCCTGACATCTAATGCTTTTTCAGAACATGGGGACCTGTTCTTTGGGGAACTGGCCTTCAGTAACCACAACCTGGCACAACTCCAAAAGTGAGGAAGAACACAGCCCTCAAGTTTCCAAATAACTAAAACCTTAATTAATCTCTCCAAATCTTCCCCATGAGACTGTATCCTCACCTGGCAGCAGTGCATGAATGATAGAAAGTTCAAGTGAAAGGACGTGGTGAAACAGACATCCATTCAAGAATCAGATGACAATGAAACACCAAAGATGGTTCTGCTTGAAGATGTTCTGCAGACATATTAATCATAGTGAATTGCCAACAAGAGCTCAGGCCAAGCAACAAAATTCCCACATCATCAAATTAGTGATCTTTGTGTAGGAAATTCACAGCCTAAAAGAGAACCCAGAATGAAATCTAATCATTTAATTAAGGAGTTACATCACCTTTGCCTGGATAATAGCAGAAAGCTCTAGCATCGAACTGACAGATCAAAAGCACCCAAGGGAATCTGCCAAAACCCAATGTCATGTGGACTTCTCAAGGTTGCCCAGTGATGTAACAATAAGAGATACAGCTACACAGTCTATTTGGACCAGCACAATGCTAGAAATAGGTTAATTCCCAGTAATAGATGAGAGTTTTACCATATGGTTTCTAGCCAGAACCTCCAGGCCTAAAGAGAGCATCCTACCATCAGCCTGTCGGCTGTGAATTCCCAAGGTCACACAGGCTGATTGCCATATCTGTTTCCCTTTCTGTTGCAATCTGGTCCATCCCACAGTGTCTTTCCAGTCTCCAGAATGTAATATGGTTTCTCCAGAAGAACCCCACCTCCACCCCATTGAGACGCTTACTTATTTCTTACAAATCTCTGCAGAGAAAACAGAGAGAGGACAACAAATTAAGCAAGTGAGCAATTTATGCTGTTCTTGAAATCCCGTCACCATCATGTATAATGTAATCCTGTTCCCATTCTTTGTTGACCTCCAAAATCCCTTTTTGACTTTGCATTTTCTTTTTTCATTTAGGAAGTTTCTAACCTGTGCCCCTTCACACATATAATTTGTGGATGATCACAGCAATCATCATTTTTTTACAACTTATACAAGACTTAGTCCCCCAGAGGGCCCTCTTCCTATGAAATAATCTGAATATGCAATCAGTATGGCACCATAAGCATTAATTGATGTCATAGGCTCCCCTCTTAATTAAGAGGGTAATTGAATCTAGGACACACCCCAGGATGAACATACTCCTCAGAATGGCATTTAGGTCACCCTTTCACATGTCGGTAAAGCAAAGTACACCTTTGTTGTACCTAGGTAAAAATGGTTGGGATACTATATATAGGCAAAAATTCAATATACATTTTAAGAGTGGTCTATGGAAAGCTATTGTATTTCATCCTGCAAACTTAAGCAAACATTTCTGAACCATAAAAATTATGTGAACTTACACATGAACTTTCTTTTGATCCAGCAATTTCATTCTTAGGTTTAATTCAAGAGAAATAAAAACACATGCCCACAAAAAGTCTTGTACAAAAATATTTATAGCAGCTTTATTCATACTAGCCAAAACTGGAAACAATACAAATACCCATCATTGGGAGAGCTGAGGAAGAAATTGTTGTATATTCATACAGTAGAATACTATTCAGTAATAAAAAGAAACAAACTTGGTATGTGCAACTACACAGATGAACCTCAAAAAAACAAACATAATTCCAGGTGAAAAAAAGCTAGGTATAAGAAAAGTTCACCCTATATGATTTCATTTATGTGAAATTCAATGACACACAAAACATCTATCGTGATAGAAAACATAAGAGTTGTTAATTGAAGGTGGGGGGAGCCAATGGAACAGGAGGAAAGGAGTTTCTGAAGGTGATGAAAACATTCTGTATCTTGATTGGGATGTATGTTACAAGGAAAACTATACTCATTGATCCACACAAGTTAATATCTATGCATTTGATTCTTTGTAAATTATACCTTGATTACAAAGAAGATTTACATAAAAACATAATATTGGCATATCTGGAATATATTCCATAACCCAAGTGGGTTTTTATACATTCAACGTAAACTTGACTTGGTTTTGTTAAACAGTAAGTTCATCATTAACTCAGTCCCTCTGAGTGTCCCTGTCACCACCAGTTAAACGAGCATCCCAACATCTTGGCAGTAGATTCTAAAATCCGGGGGAGCTCGAGAACCTTAGGTGGTACCTCAGACCTTTCCTATCTATGCATGCTAGCGGAAAACACACGTAGTCGAATAAACTACAAGGAAGAGGAAAGGAGATGTGGTATATGTTTTGGAATCTACCAAATATCTCCAGAGCATTGAGTACATCTGAAACACTCCTCAAATCCACAACTAAAAACTGAAAGAGAAATAGCTGGAGTTGGCAACATTCAATAAACCATTAAATACTATCAACATGGTTGTCTGCTTGGGATGAGCACTAAACCTTGACTGAAATTTTTCCAACAGATCAAATGGAGCAAGGTGATTTTTGTAATTATCTATAAATAACATTTCCACTCTTATGTCTTATACAGAAAACTAGCATTTGAGACCTGCTGGCAATGAGACAAGCCTCAGATGACAGAACAGCAAAAATATTAGGGTGTCAGCCTTAATGACATAGGAGCAAGTCCGGATTTAAAGAAAATCATCACATTAGAGGAAAAGAAGAAGTGCTGTCATTGCCAGAGAAAATTCTCAAACAAGGCAAAACAGGATTGATTTTAATGCCTCCATTCTTAGGTTGAGCCTCTGAAACAGTGAAAAAAGCACAAAGAAGGATGAGGGATAGAGAAAAATCTAGAGAAGCACCCAAGGGACCATGTCTATCCCCACTGGCCAGATTTTGTGAGCAGGATAACTAGGATGACTTTTAGTCCCAATGCAAATGCACTGAATGTTTTAATTTATATGTCTTTGCCAGCTCTAATTGCTCCTTAGTTTGAAAAGCAAATGTTTGTGGGAGCCTCATTTCCTGCCAATGAGATAATATGGGCTTAAAATGCCCTAATTGGAGTGAACTGTATGGGTCTTTAACTTCTTGGTCAGGACCCAGACACTCAATATTTTCAGGTAATAGCAAAAAAGATTTAGAAACTTAATTAAAAATATTATTCCCCTTCATATTGGAACTAAAAACAGAATGCTAATAATGAATACATTCACAATTTGTACTTTGCTTAAGAATATAGGCTAAATTATCTTTATGAGGTCAAGTTAGAAGCCCTAACCTATTTATGAAATAAAGTTGTTGAAAATTAAGATGTGAAATATCTTTCTAGAAGGTCACTGCAGCAGATGGTGTTGGTGCCCCAGTAATGGTGACCTGCTGCAAGCAGCTGCCAGCTCCTTGTCTGAGGGCTTTCTCTCTGCTCGCTCCACACAGGGCTGGTCAGAATTGCTATTGAGTTAATGCCTCTGAAACCCGCCTCAGCCAGTGAGGAGTGGGAAATGGCCTAACTACTCCCTCCTCTCATCACTTAGCTGTGTTCGACACTGCCCCCAAGAGGTGCCCTGTGGTATTGATCCATGATTGCCCATAGTGTAACCTGTCAACACATACTAGGCTTCCTTCCCTTTAGATCTCATCTCCACTCCCCTGTAGGTTGTGATTCTTGAAATCAAAACCCACGTAATTAATTTGCACTCCAAACCTTCTGCTTCTGGGTAAACCTAAACTTAGATACCATAATCACGATTTTGTTTAGACCCAAGCATGGCTGCCCAGATCTTGATAAAAGCTCTCTGTAATTCAAGAAAAGTAAAAAAGTTTTCCCATTGACCTGTAGGAAATATCAACTGCTTTTGTGATAGACCAAAAAGGGACAGTCTAGACTAACATTTGAATTACAGACAGTGGGGGACTCTCTTAAGTTCAGAAAGATTTGAGAAATTATTTTTCTTCACTTATGTGTAAAAAATAAAAAATCTCCAAGTGTTATTATAACATTATTATGTGGCATGCCAGCATGAAATTAGTTGTTTGCCCTAATTCAGAGTAATTTTTAAAAACAAATCTCTGCCAGGGTATTTTTCTCCCATTCTTGCCCCTGCTAGTCAGCCAGCCTATTGGTGCTACACACCCATTGAAGCCATCAGTGTGGTCACGGGATTTCCTAAGACCCTTCTCCATTGGTATTTGTAAAAGTGTCTGGAAGTCTTTGTGATACCTGTGAAATTCAGACGGGATCAAATCACAGTAGAGCATGAGAGTTGGATAATGTGGTTCTGGCCCTTCCTATTTACCTTCAAAGAAGAAAACAGTAATCATTCAAGGCTCCAAGAGATAGGAACATTCTGGGAAGTCTGTTCTCACAGTCTTTAGCCAGGGTCATGCACGTGGGATAAAAAGGTGGACTTGGAGTTAGGAAATGTAGGTGTTTTCCCCACTCAGTAGAAGTGAAGTGTGTGACATTCATGGGTCAACTTGATCTTTCCTTGGCCTTGGTTCCCTCTTCTCTGATATAAGATGAAGTTAACTAAAGAATCTCTCAACTCTTTAATTCTATTCCCTAAGATTGATGCTAACTTATTATTCAAGTATATGATGGTACTTGTAAAAGGAAAGGGGGGGTGGCACTGTGATAATCTCCTAGATATTGAATGTATTAAATGTGTTCTAACTTCTGAATATTGGTTTGGAAAATTGTGGTTTTTGTAACCTAAACTCTGTAAGAAATTCCCATAATAGCCTTGCAGGTGAGATTCAGAAAATACCTATTTCTTTCAGGAAAATAAATCCAGAACCTAGGCATACAAAATGTAAGAAAAAATATTCACGAATTTAAAGGATTGGAGGTTAGACAATAAAGTTAAAATTTCTCATTTTGAAAGAAAGTATACTCTAATTACCATGTCAGGAATAGATATAACTAATATTTCTTGAGCACCAGCCACTAGTGGTAGCAGCAAGAAACGTATGGGGTGGAAGTGGGGCTTTGGGTCCATCCTTAATCTCTGGCCTCCTCATTCCCCATGTGGATACACACATTCTTATTTGTGTATGAATTGCTTTTCAAATCAACTGCAAGACGTATACCCTAGCCATTACACCGTCCTTTGTTTCTCCACAATTTGCTGTACATGCAACTCCCCAATATAAAAATTCTGAACATATAATTACCTCACCTACACAAAGGTAGTTGTTATACCCCTTTCACAGATGATGAAAGCAAGGTTTGGAAATATTAAGTCACAGTGGTTGCTAAGACTGTAACTCATGTTAACATGGCTCCAAAATACTGACAATAGTCTTCCCCTTTAGATATTACTCATTTTATCTTACTGTTACATATATAATAATGCCCATTGTAACATGAAAAACAATTGAAAAGTGTATAATTATCTAACTTTAGGCTTTTGTTGGTTTTTGAAAGACATTTATGTCATATTAAAGTCTTATTTTTATAAAGTGATTCATGTCTGTGTCTTACTGGCCAAATTTATATTCCTCTAGAATTTCTGCTAATTTTTCTTCTTCATATTTGCATATTTGATAAACGAGACTTATGCTTATATGGTAATGAAATATGGATCTAGTTTTATTTTCTTCTATAGATAACCAATTATTAAATAAAGTATCTTTCCCTAGTGAATGGAAATCCCACCTTTGCCATACATCTAGTTCCCATTTGTACGTGGTTCTCCTCGACTCTTTCATTCATTGATCTATTTGCCCACACTAGTAGCAACAGGTTTCAGTTACATTGGCTGTGGCAGGCTAAAATATGGCCCTCCAAAAATAACTACACATTAATTCCTAGAACTTGTAAATGTCATCTTTTTGGGAAAGAAAAGGTCTTTGCAAATAAGTTTCAGTGAAGAATTTGCAGATGAGGAGATTATCCTGAATTATCAGGGTGGACCCTACACACCATCACGGGTATCCCTATGAGACAAGACAGAGAAGGAAGTTACAAAGACAGAAGAGGAGGCGCTGTGACCAGAGGCAGAGACAAAAGGTGGACAGCCACAAGTGAGGACGCAGCCACCAGAAATCGAAAGAGGCAGGGACCGGATTCTCCCCTAGAGCCTCCAGAGGGAGCAGCGTCCTGATGACACCTTGATTTCTGACTTCTGGCTTCCAGAGTTGTGAAAGAATCGATTCCTGTTGTTTTAAGCCTCCAAGTTTGTATTAATTTGTTACAGCTCCAACTGGAAAATAATACAGTAACTTTTTGCATTTTACTCTTTTTCATTTTTTCCTTGGCTTTCTCAATTATTTAGTCCCCCAATGGAATTTAATTATTTCGAACAGGTCCAAGTCAGACTGAAACTGCATTAAATTTATATATTAAATTGGGTTAAATAGATACTTTTTGATATTCATCCTTCCATACAAGCATATGATTTGTTCTCATTTATTTTGTCTTGTTATATTCTTGAGTAAGATTGTATAGTTTTCTCCATTTCTGACCTGTATTTTTCTAATTTTATTTTTTCCTAAACATTTTTGTCACTATTATGAATAATAATATCTTCGTATTTCTAACTTGATATGTTAGTTATGGAGAAAGGCTATTGATTTTGTATATTTATGCCATCCTTCTCACCCCCAATTTTCATGTCCTCTTAATAATTGTAATAGTCTTATTAAGTGGGACCTCTTGAATTTTTTAATGATACAATAATTGAGACTCTTACTCTGCTGTATCTGTGCTGATTATTTTATTTCTAGTTTTATTGCATAACATTTGTCAAATATTGCTCAATTTTAATAGTAACAGAAGTTATTCCTAATTTTTCCTTATTTACTGAAATTAGCTTCAGAATTTTACCATTTATTTTCATATTTTTCGTTAAGTAAAGAATCTTTATCATGCCTAAATCTTTCTATTCAAATATTATTTAGAATTTTTAAGAGGAATGGATGCTTGATTTTATAAAGTACTCATTCAGTATCTATTGGTATTATCATATGGCTTTTCAACTTTTTAATTTAGTAAAGGAAGGGATGAAGTTGACAAATTTTAAAATTTGAAATCTCCTTGAATTCTTTAAATAAGTACAATGTGGGTGTGGCATTCTTAATGTTATATTATATTGTCTGACTGAAACCTATTTGCTAACACTTTATTTCAGAAAATCTTCATACATATCTATGAATAAATTGATTCAGAGCTCTATTTTGTCAGTGAAACTTATTAGATTTTGGTATTAAGATTACATAAACTTAATATAATAAATTGCATAGTTTTCCATCATTTTCTGGCAGTCTCTAATCACTTAAATTACAGGGAATTTTCATCGTTTTGAAAGTTAGGTCAAATTTGACTATCTGGACCTGCTGATTTTTTTAATGGTACGTATATAATTATCTTACCATGAATCTACTAGTTATTTGCCTAACCAAATATTTTCATTCTTATTGAACACACTTTATTTTATTATACTTTTCCAGGTAATAAAATTTGTTTCAATACACTTACAGATAATATTCTTCAACACATTTTTATATCTCTCATGGACCTGTGGTTTCTCTCCCTCTTCATGTCACATATTGCACATTTTTGCCTTTTATTCACCAATCGTGCTTGCCAATCTCTAATTCATCTCTTCAGTGAAATTACTTTCTGTTTGACATTTCCTATTATTTTTTCTAAATCTATTTTTTGAGAATTTACATCTTTCATTTTCTGCATAACTTGAACCACATCCCATGGTTTTTTTGTACAAAGTGGTTTTTATTTACTAATTTTCAAACACTTTGAATGCTGTATAATTTCAGTTTAACTTTCTTATTGATCTAGCAATTATTTAGAAGAATACTTTTAACTTTCATGTAGTTAATGCTCTTTCTGGCTTTTTGTTACTGATATTTAGCTTAATTACATTTAATCAGTGAATATGTTCTACAAAATCTCTATTTAGAATATTTTATAAGATTTTCTTGTGACTAAATACATGATCAACACTAACAGTTGCTCCACCAAAATAGAAAAAATATATTTTTTTCTGTTTCTAGTTTACAAAAAGAAAAGTTTATACTCACTGCTTATAGTGTCCATATCTTAACATGTTTCTACTAAATTGAGTTGAATGATTATATTGTCTAATATGTTGTCTAATATATCTGATACCTGGAATTCAGGAAGCTATTTATCAACAGTTGTATTATAATTGTGCTTCATCAAATTTTCCTTAAATTTCTAGAATGATTTTTGTTTCTGTTTTGTATTTGCCAGATGTAATGTTTGTTGTAAAATTTTTGCAGCTACGAGTATTATATCCTTCTTATTGAATAACTTTCACCATTATTTATTTTTCTTTCCCCTGTTTAATGCTTGTCCTTGTATTTCATTTTGTCTGACATTAATATTCTCATCTTCTCTTCATTTTGATTTCATTTCCTGGTATATTTTTGATAAGCCCATTGTTATTCATATTTTATCATCACATGGTTTTATATATGATAATTCTAAACAGCATGTGGTTGATTATTTTTGATTTGCACAATATGATAATTTATTCTGAAAGGGGAATTTGGCTGATTTATGTAACAACTGATATATGACATATTTGTTCAAATTATTTTGTTTGCTCTCTATTGCATTGTATTGATTTTCCTTTTTATTGTAGCTATAAATATCTAAAAGCAGGACCATTGCTGTTCTCACCTTTCTATACTCTGCACATTCACCTATCTTGAGATCCATGTTGTGAATCAATTCTTATTAATTAGGCTGTATCCTTGAATATTTTCCTTAATGTTCACAAAGTTTTAATTTTCTGAATATATTCTCTCTGTGCTTTCCTGGGACTTTGCAACTCTGAAAATAGATGGCTATTGCTGGATTTAGCATATGATATCTTGGCTGGGTATAATATTCTAGAACCCTAGTCTTTGTCTCTGAAATGTTTATTAATGAGAAGTCCAGTGCTGACCTCTCCAGGTGCATGTGCTAATCTTTCCCCCAACACAAGGACCAGTAATAGACTAGACCATTAATAAATCTCCTCTAGGTTTACAGGGTCACAAACTCAGGGGGTTCCTCCAAAGTTTATGGGCCCCAAGAAAGTAGGTACAACCCTTCTCCAAGGCCTCTGCTGGATGAGCCTTCCTTGGTAGCAACAAAAACTGTAGACTTTAATCTGGACCTCCAGAAGAAGCCAGCTTCCTCTGCGTGGGTTCCTGGGCTCACCCTTCCCCTGGCTCCCCTGGAAAGTTCAGGAGCACGCATGGTCTCAGAGGTTCCCTCTGGCTCTCAGCTTATTTTATTTCTACAGAGAGGATGCAAAGCACTGGGAGTATAGAGAGAAATTCTAATACATAGCCCCGGGCTACCATTTTTTTAGGATACTTCATATTTGTACAACTTCAGTATAGATTTTCTCATTTTATTATCACAATAGCTTGCTAAGTAAAAAGGGTTACCACAACCTCATTTTACAGAGGAGGGCACAGAGACTCAGGAAGTGACCAACTTACTCAAGGTCACATGGCTAGTGAGTCACCGGGATAAAACAGAACAAGGTTTCAAGTGTTCTGACATCCACTCCAGTAGTTTTATTACCCTAAAGGTTTTTCAAAAGTGCAGTTTACTTTACCTGGTTCCAAAACACCACCAGATAGATATTACCACCAGAATATCACCAAAATACCAAATTACCACCAAATAGAATACACCACCAGAAATGGGGGGAAGTCATGTGTATGTGTAAATTTCTGCTTCTGACATCTTAGCTGCAGAAAGACAAATGGAATTCTTAGATGTTTAATCGCTGTTCCTCTTCATAGCCCACTATGTATTTCTTTTTGTTCTATTCTATACTCCTATTCCAACAGGTATTCCATTTTATACACAAACTGGTGAAGGGTTTGAGAGCCTGCATAATTGTCTTTGAACCATAACTGACTTCTTCTGGATTTAAGAGAACTGTGGAAAATTATCTCCAGCATCACTGGTAATTATCATTAAGAAGATTGTCTCAAAGTTGCTCTTTTGTAAGAACTACAAGGAAGGGGAACGTTGGAACACGAGAAGACAACTGGCATCCTTTCATAGTGTAAGTTTTCAGCACAAATGCTGTAAGTACGTTGAGTAATGGGGTACGCATTCATTAAATTCTCCCTATGGCAGAGGAAGTCTAATATATTATAAAAACATACTACTGCTACTTCTGCAGAAAAGTTGAAGAAAAATAGGTCTGAATCGGTGATTTAGAGCAGTGCTTCTCAAGCTTCAGTCTGTATCAGCATTACTAGAGGGGATTGTTGAAACACAGATATCTGACCCCCACCCCAGATACCGATTCAGCATTTCTGGGGCGGCCTGGGATTCTGCACATCTACGAAATTTCTATGTGGTGTTGATGCTGCCACTAGGTTGACATATTGTAAGGGCCAGATTCAAGGATGAGCAGCTGGCCAGCTTGGACTGGAGTGATGATTAGATGAGGTTTATGATTCAAGGCCTGTTCTTGATAGTCCCTCTGTCCCATCTCCAAACCCTGGACATTTTTTTTTTACTACCCCTTAACAATTCCTGGCAGAAGTGAGGAGAACTGAAGTTTGGACCACGTTCTAGAATGCTTCATTTTAACAGGATTTACTTGAATACCAAAACGTCAAAAATGAAAACAAGGGAGTTCCCTGGTGGTGTAATGGCTTAAGGCTTCGGCGTTGGTGCTGACGGCGCTGTGGCCTGGGTTCGATTCCCAGCCAGGGAGCTACCCACATACCAAAAAGCAAAAAAAAAAAAAAAAAAAAAAAAAAAAAAAAAAAAAAAAAAAGAAAACAAAAGACTCCAGAGAAACTTTTGCATAAATGGAGATTCTACCTGCTTTGCACCATCTAAACTGTTCTCTGAAGGTAACTGCATACATACCTCATGTGCAATTCAAGCTGAGTCTTATTTGTTTCAGGAGGGCTTAGCATACCCGAGATAGACAGAAAAATGGAGAGAGCTTAACTATTTGTTTTTTTAATGTTGGATCTTCCTGAAATGTGCTCTCTTATGCTGTCAGCTGTAGCATTGATAATGCATATTTTATAAAAGTAAAAAAGAAACTATTTTAGGATAGGGAGGGGGTTAGTATTGGAGAAGAAAGTAGAAAAGTACAAATACATGAAAGAACACTCAATGCATTGTCCTCAAAATGCCCAAATCCAAAGAGACTCCACAAAGACCTGTGAAAACCTCAGCAGGAGATCTCTTTTCATTTTGTGGAGTGAAGGTTCTGGAACAGTTTAGGTATGAGGCATAATTGAGAGACACTGGGGTAATGATAGGACCGCTTAATCCAAAAGTAATCAAAATGGTATCAACCCTGAGGGGTTAGACCTTGGCTTTATTCTTTAGCTGGCAGAGATATCAAACCTTAAGGTGCAAAACTCTGTAGTCTCTGGCTGTATCATTTACTTTCAGCTGCTTCAGAGAAAAGCCATGTGACTGCCCACTTACCTTGGGAACATACTTGAACTTGATTTTGAAAGCTGAGAGCTCTCAAAAAAGGTCATGGGACAGAGGTAAGGGAGATGTTTGCCTCATTTGTTTAAAGTTAATAGTCAAAACATTTCTCTCTGTCATTTTCTCTTTCAAATTCTGTTGCTAGTAGCAAAATTCCTAGTTTATACATATCATAAGAATTTGGCTATATATGAGGTCTGACAATTAAGTTCTTGAACTCATCCTAAACAAAGTGCTACATATCCCATATGGTTGCCTGTGAAGTACTCCCCTTGAGAAGCTATGCACCGACACCAGTCCTAGTCCACCCTTCAAGCAATTATAGAACTCTTTTTCTAAAATGGATATCAGAGTTCTCATATTACCCTTGATGTACTGAATGTCATTAAAATGTCTTTCTTTCAATATTTTCTTATCTTTAGGTAAAGAAAGAAGTCACTGGGGCCAGATCAGGTGAGTCTGGAGGGTGTTCCAAGACAGTTATGTGTACTGGCCAAAAACTCCCTCACAGACAGTGCAAGAGCCATGAGTTGTTGGCAAAAAGTTCAGGTCATTTCATCTTTTTCACACAGCCTTTTCAGCACTTTCAAATAGTAAATTTGGTTGACTGTCCAGTTGTAAAATTCATAATGAACAATCCCTTTGATATCAAAAAAGGTTAGCAACATTGTTTTGACTCTTGATTCTGACAGAACAATTTTGGTTGTGGAGAATTGGCTAACTTCCATTGTGCACTTAGACGCTTTGTTTTAGGGTCATATTGGCACACCCATGTTTCATCACCAGTGATAACATGGCCCAAAACATTGTCTTGCTTCTCCAAAAGGTCTTGACTCTCCTTTGCTTTTGTTCATGGGTGAGTTCCTTTGAGACCATTTTTGCACACACCTTTCTCATGCCAAGATTTTCAATTAAGATTTTCCTGTTTCTCTATTGATGTTTACTTGGTCTGCTATGCTTCTCACAGTCAGCCAAACATTTTGATGCACAGTTCAATGAATTTTTGCAATGTTTTCATCAGTTTTGCTTGTTACGGGCCTCCCTGACCGCTCTTCATCACGGACACTGTCTCTCTCCTCAGAAAAACGTTCACTCTGTTTGTACACTGCCGTTTTCTTTATGGCATTATTTCCATAAACTTGGACTAACATGTCCCTGATATCACTTCCACTCTTGCCAAGTTTAACAAGAAATTTAATGTTTGTCCATTGCTCTAATTCAAGTTCCAACATTCTCATGACAGCACACAAAATCATGCAACAATAATGAAAACCACTCAGCAAGACACCACCACATGTCAACACAAAAAGAGACACAGATATATCAAGATTATGAAACCTTACCAAGTTGTTTGTACAGTACTGCCAAAGTAAGCACACAGTGGCAAGTTTGCAGACTTAATTGTGAGACCTCGTATTTCATTCACCCATTGTTCTCTGAATTCCTTGAAAGTAGTGGGTGTGCTGACTAACTTCTTTGATCATTGTCTCTAGCATAGCATCTGGAACCACAGAGGGATGAATGAACCCTTCTTATTGTGGTTCTCTTGGGTCAAGGTAGTATCCACATGTTAAATTATCTCTGATGAACACAACTGAGAAGGAACACACTTCCATTTATAGCCCTCATCTTTTGAGTGCCTGCCATGTGCCAGCCACCTTGCACTCACTCTCTCGTGCAATTTTGACAACTCTGTGAAACAGAAGTGACAGTGCTACATGTAGAAACTGAGGCTTGGAAGCATGACTTGCCCAGGGACATGAAGCTAGGAAACACAAGACCTGGAACTGGTCAACAGAGCTCTCAACTTCTGTCCAAGATCTTACTATATGTACTCTTCCATCCTCCCTCTTTGCTCTATGATGGTGTGAGGACCCAGGGGGAAGCAGCAAAAAAGCATATCAATGATGTCCTTTGGCACTCAACGATTTTAATAACATGCCTGTAATTAACAGCAAAGTAAGCCAACAGCATGGAGCAAATTGTCCCCTCGGCTGCCCTGAACCAGTTTATCCTAGCATCTCAGATTTTATTCAACCCACATTTGTCATGTACCTTCTTCATACCAGACAATGTACCAGAAACTGGAGAAATCTCTACACCAGGGGTGTCCAACATTTTGGCTTCCCTGGAAGAAGAAGAATTGTCTTGGGTCACACATAAAATGCACTAACAATAACAATAGCTGATGAGCTAAGCAAAGTTTTGTGCATAATTTTTGTAATGTTTTAAGGAAGTTTATGAGTCTGTGTTGGGCTGCATTAAAAGCCGTCCTGGGCTGCATGTGGCCCACAGGTCTCAGGTTGGACAAGCTTGCCCTACACCAAACAGACACGTGTCCTTACCTTTCAGGAGTTCCCAATTAACAAAGAAAAAGCTCCTAGGTAACTGGCGAGTCTGAATGGTGTTTTTAAGTACAACAGTGTATAATGCAAGAGTCCATGTTTCTGAACAACTGGACTTCCCAAATAAAAACAGAAAATGGAACATACACCAAACCTTCCAGATTTCTCAACTAATACTAACAAGAGGTCAATAAGCTCTGGAAAATCCAGAAGGAGTCATTCCCACTCCACCTGCCTCCCCACCCAAGCCCATATCCTGCCTCACTCATGCACTAGTCATGCAGGTAAAGTTTTCTGGGAAGGCAATTTCTGCTCTTGGTCATTTTTAATTCTCTAAATATTTGTGCACATTTACTCCTTCTGATAGTAGTTATCAGATTGAATTAGATAACCCTGTAGTTCTCAGAGATCACAGATTCCCACCATCTATGACTCTTCAAGAGTACTCACACACACACCCCATCCCCCACATTGGACAGACATACAAAGGAGTAACGATTAGGAACAGACCTCTCACTCTCAAGGTTAATTATATTTCCTCAGTAAAGAGAGGAGGGTAGTGGTGTGCTGGAGCTGGCCCATATCCGATTGTTATTGTTTCTTGGTGTAGCTGAGTTTACTGAAATACATTAGGCACATTCAGCTACACGTCTATGATTACAGATCCCTGAAGGGTCCACTTTCAAAAGTAACTTTCTGTTCAATTTTAATAATGACTGTTTAGCAATTCCTAATTATTTTATACATATTACTGTCATCATGCTCTCAAAGTAGTTCTTGTATCTATCTCTCCGGTGGGAAAATGTCCCAGCTCTGCGCTCTTGATATCAAGTTCATAACTTGAAATCGGCCATGGTGGGAATATTCCAACCGTGATATTCAGCAAATACTGCAAATCAGGCCTCTTGAACCCAGAGAGCCAAATGTTAAACATTTACCAGCCAGCACTAGGGAGGGGGCTGTTCTCCCAGAGAATCACAAGCAGTGTGACTTTAACCACAGGTTAAACCAAAGTAAACATGGGCAGAGACACAGCTGTGAAACACCTGTGGGGAAGACAGATGCAGACAAGACAACATGAGGAGACAACAATGCCTGTGGTGGAGCTATAACCCAGGGAACTTTCTCAGCTGTGCCACCCAGACCTGCATCCCTGAGGTTGGGTCCCCATGCCACAGAAGGAACTCACTCCTCCGAGCTTTCCCAGACGCCCAAAGATATGACGTAGAACAGGATGGCAGCAGCCCCGCAGCCTTTGCCACTAGCAGAGAAGTCCAGTAGATTGTTTTGTTTTGTTTTGTTTGTTTTGTTTTTTCAGGGCCAGTGATTATATATTTTAATATGTAAATCAGTACATAATATTGGTTCTTTTTTATTTTTTTATTCATTTTTATTGTTCGACTTATTGGGGTGACATCTGTTAGCAAGGATTACATAGGTTTCAGGCATACAGTTCTACAGTGCATTGTCAACTTGATGCATAATAAGTTCACCACCTAATGTGAGTTCTCTTTCCATCCCTTATATTTAGCTTCCCCTCCTCCTCTCCCACCCCCTCCCCTTTCTCCCCTCCCTAACCCACTCGTCCCCAAATAAACATTAAACTATTGATTGTGTCCATGGGTTATTTGTTTGTTCATTTCTTTTTTCTTTGCTTTCAGTTTTATATTCCGCATATGAGTGAAATCATGCAGTTCTTTGTTTTTTCTGTCTGGCTTATCTCACTAAGCATGATGATCTCCAGGTCCATCCATTTTGTCGCAAATGGCAATATTTCATCTTTTCTTATAGCTGAGTAATATTCCATTGTGTGTATGTACCACAGCTTCTTGTTAAGATGGAAGGAAACCAGATTGCCAAAAATAATGCAGACACAGACTCAGTAAGCGCAAAACCCCTGTGATGTCAGGGTGACAGGGAACTGAGAAAGGTGGGCCTGGATGCTAACGGGCATGCAGCAAACTATATTTTAGGAATAAATGTTTTTATTCTGTTAACAATTAGGAGCCACTTCGGTATCGGAGGAAATAACCTTCAGTGCAGCATCGGTCTGATAGACCCTTTTGCACTGATGGGAATGTCCCATTCATACGCATAAACCTGAACAGCAGCCACTTTATCAGGCTGTTGAGCACTTGAAATATGACGAATGTGGCTTAAGCACCGAGTTCTAAATTGTGCTTAGTTTCAGTTACTATAAACGTAACTTCACAGGGCAGTGTGTGGTTAGTGGCTCTCATATTGGCCAAAGCAACTCTAGCAAAATTGGAAGCGTGGACACAATCAGCATTCAATCAGGGTAAATATAAGGAATAATGGTAAATAATAGAACATAGTTTTTTGGTGTGGCTGGCTTTACTGAAATACTTTCAGCACATTCGGTTACACATCTACGATTACAGATCCCTGAAGGGTCCACTTTCGGTAGTAAATTTCTGCTCTGTTTCTGAAATATCCAGTCTTGTCACTTAAACGTGCCACCTCAGTTAGCATCCCAGGAAATGGTCCTCTCAAGGTAAGTCAGACACCAGGGGTGGGCTTGTCTCTCCATAGTTTCATCAGCCTTTGGACGCAATCTATTCTCACTCTAGAGTCCACCCTGGCCAAGGCAGACAGAAAATCACATTCTCCAACTGGTTAAATCACCATGTCCGCCAGGTACTTACTGAGCTATGGCCTCCATCTGAGCCCTGCTGTGCTTACACTGACGGTGGGACTAAGTGCTGCCCACGTCCCTTGGTTCTCCTGTCTTCACTTCTTTGCTAGGCATAGAGCTCTGAGCAAGCAACCAGCCTTTGATGGCCATGAGAATGCCCCACCCTCAGCTTCTGGTGGGGTCCTCCCCATCAAATTGTACCAAAACAACACCTGGAGAATTGCAGCAGCATAGCCCACTCACCAGACCCAAATTCCTTAGGTTCTTAGGCTACCCAGCTTGTGTTTAGTGCACCCACGTGCACAAGATGAAATCGGACCTCGGGCCATCTCCTGGAAGGAGACAGGCTGTCTAATGCAGTGCCCTCCTTGGCCAGTGGGACAGAGTTGGCTCCAGGGAGTGACTCCTCATGCTTATCTTGAGGGCATTTCCACATTAACTTTCACAGTAACTCAGATGATTTTTGAGACTAAGTGGAGTTTTAGTTCTAATAAAGCATAATAATTGGGTTCACAGAACATAGAAGTCTGTATTTATTTTACTTCCATTATTAAATGGAAAGTGCTCAATTTTGATTAATATGTAACCTTTTTAAAGCTGGCATCTTTGTGTCCTTGTTTATTTCTCTGTAGTTATATTTATTAAGGTATAAATTGCATACAATAAAATTCATATGTTGGGGGCATACAGTTCTATGAGCATTGAAAAACACATCCAATCATGTAGCTACCACCTGAATCAAGATATAGAACAGTTTCATCACAACAAAATATTCCTTTGTGTCCCTTTGCAGTCAATCTCTCCACCTAATTCAAGCAACCATTGATCTGTTTTCTGTCCCTATGGTTTTGCCTTTTCCAGAATGTCATATAAATGGAATCATATAGTATCGAGCTTTTTAGCATGACATCTCTTTCCCTTAGAACAAGCTTGTCCAACCCACAGTCCACAGGCCACATGAGCCCCAGGATGGCTTTAAATGTGGCCCAATACAAATTCATAAACTTTCTTAAAACATTATGAAATTTTTTTGCAAATTTCTTTTAGCTCATCAGCTTTCATTCGTGTGACTGTATTTTATGTGTGGCCCACGACGATTCTTCTTCCAATGTGGCCCAGGGAAGCCAAAAGATTGGACATCCCTGACTTTAAATGATGCATTTGATAGTGAAATTTTCAATGTTGCTTTTTCACAGTCTAGCTAACAGTTGCAGGGCACTGTGACAAATGCTACACTGCATCCAGGGAGCGATAGAGAAACCCACCAACATTGCAAACAGGCCATCTCAGTCTTCTCAGAGGAAGAATATTTGATTTATGCCAAAGAAGAAGCCAAGCACCAACTGCTAAGGTAAGGAAAGAAACATATAGGTAGAGGAACCAATCAATGCCAAATGATGAGGAAACAAGCTTCCTACCTAAAACAAACAAGCTTCCTACCTAAAACGAGAAGCTACTAAATAGCAAGGGGTCCTATCTTTTAGTCTGGAGACTAAGGCAAACATAAAACTGCAACTCTAAGGCTCAAGTAAAAAGAATGCATGCATCTAAAAGTGAAAATAAGGCTTGCTTCTAACAGGCTAAGTTTCTAACTTCATCCCACATACATCCCCCCATTTGCTTTAGCATGATAAAGAAACAGAAATCTTTCAAGTTGGAAATCCATCAATTGGACAAACAAATTCTACAACATACCTCACCCCGGACTGAAGGTTTGGAGAGAGGCGACAAGGACTAGACAAGAGTTCTGAGATCCAGCTCTAAAATTTTCCCTGACATATACGTGGGGGGAAAAATCACTTATCATGTAATAAAATTATATGTCTATTAGCTTTCCCATGGTAATATTAACAGGACGAAACTTACAAATATAATCTGCAGAGTTGTGGCCAAGTGTTTCTAGCTTTGGGGGCAGCAGATTAACTCTGTATTTAACTGCTTTATCTTGGACAAGGCTCTTGGCTTTTCTGGTCCTATCTTCTTTTCTGTTATTAAAAAAAAAAAAAGAAAGAAAGAAAGAAAAAGAAAAGGAATGGAAAAGAATGAAGTTGAATTATACTATTTCAGAAATTCCTTCTAGCTTTCCTATTCCATGATTTTATACGTTGATGTCAAAACCATTGCACTCAGGGAAACTTGCAGACACTCAGAAATGGAGCTGGAATAAAGGGTCTGTTCATGGAACTAGGGCTCCGTGAGCACAATGAGGCTTTCTGTTGGGGTGGTGTGGTGGGTGGAAGGGTAGAGAGAGAATCTGGGAAGTTTGGTGTTCTCTCTCTCCACCACAGATCCCCAGTGAGTCACTACAAGTGTGGTAGCAATGGTGAGAGTGAAAAGAAAAGAGAAAAGAGAGCACCCATCAATTCCAATAATCTTCTACTGGGGACATCAGAAACAGTTCTGGAGGTCACTGTATCCGGCCAAACTCTGTCTTTATTAAAAGTCAAACTCAGCCACATCCATTCTCATCAGTTCAAATATTGTTCTAGGCTGTTTACCCACGAGCTATTGGAAACCCTATTATAAACAAGGCTAGAATCATGTGTTGCAGGCACCAGGAGACACAGAGCTAGCTGCTCCCAAGTGGAAAAATCATTCTCCACTTCTGCACTTTTACCACTGCCTCTCTGCTGCCCCACTCCCTTGTCTCTGCTCTGTGTCTGTCCCCTGCCCTACATATACACCACCACAAGCAATTCCAGAAGCTTCCTTGCACATGGGTGGGACTCCAGTGTGTCTCGGATCTCCAGGAGGGTGGAGGCTATGGTCCTCACATGAGCCACAGATTCCTGGCATGTCAGGCTAGAGGGGCCCCCAGAAGAACTAAGTTCACTGGTATTCAAACCTGTTTTCAAAGTAGAGCAAAGCCTCTTCCCAAGTTAAACCCTGCAAGGAAAACCGAAATGAAAAAAGTGACAAAAACTGTAGAAATGGGGCATAAAGGTGGAATTGAGAGAGGATGGAAATCTTAGCATGCTAAGTCCCTCACCCTCAACACATGCACACTTAAGTGCATATGTGCACACACATACACACATGCACACACTGTCAGGGAAATATAATTTTTAAAAAAACCAAAAAACTTCTCCCAATCTAGAAATCCTCTCCACAAAGTCAGTGGAGAAAGAAGACAGTTGTATTACTGGATAAGCATTAAACCAGAACGTGATGCACGTCACAGGCAACCTACTAACACTGCAAAAACAGAAAGAAAGCACACTCACTCTTGATTTATACAGTCAAGCAGACACAACCAAGCACATGCACATTTTCTTTTTTTTAATCAAATTTATTGGGATGACATTGGTTAGTAAAATTATAGAGGTTTCAAGTGTACAATTCTATGATACATCATCTATATACTGCATTGTGAGCTCACCACTCAGAGTCAGTTCTCCTTCAATCAGTATATATTTGACCCGCAAACCCTTCTCCACCACCCCTTACTCCCCTACCCTCTGGTGACCACCAAGCTATTGTCCTTGTCTGAGTCTTGGTTTGTTTCTTTGTTGTTTCAGTTTTATATCCCAAATTTTCAAAATAAACAATTAGTCCTCATGTGAAAGAACTTGATAGCACTACTGGTCATGCATGGTTCATCCTAACTTTACTTGGTAGTCAAGGTGACTATCTATGTTAGCTAAAAGTCTTTATCCAGAGGGAAAACATACTAACTCCTACCAGGAGGTGGTATCGTAACTCAGAGCTGGGTGCCCACTTAGCTAGACTCTTCCTCTTCCACAAAAACTAGGAGGTGGGAGTTCCTTGATGGTGTAATGGCTTAGGGCTTCGGCGCTGGCACTGTCGGCGCTGCGGCCTGGGTTCGATTCCCAACCAGGGAGCTACCCACATACCAAAAAAGCAAAACAAAACAAAACAAAACAAAACAAAACAAAACAAAAAAAACAAACCAAAAAAAAGAAAAACTAGGAGGTAAGGGTTTCCATTCCAAAGAGATGGCTCCCAGGTCCTTTAGAAAGACATTCTTGAGATCATAACACTGACTAAAGCCTTATTTAGTCTAAAGGTCAATGTTCTGACAAAAAGGGAGAGAAAAGAAATCTCTTTCCTTATTTTAACATGGGAATTAAGCCTTTTATTTTTGATTCGTATTTGTCCTTACAAACTATATACATGCACACACACACACTCTTACACTTCTCTTATTTAAATAATCAATAACCCTGAACTAAACAGACACTTCATGTTCTGAGACAATCCAGACTCATTCTGAGTGAGAACTTCATAGGCAGTGCTAAGGTCAAGGTCAGGGCCATATGACACACCCAGCCTGTCCACCCTCTCTGTTCTCAGTAGAGTTAAGAATTAAAGCAGTGACTCCCACCCTGGCAACACATTGGAAAAATGAGATGTTTGTGCCCTACACCACATCAATTAAATCTGAATCTCAGAAGGTGGGTGGGCCCTTAACCACTGGTGTGGTTTAAAGAGGAAACAAGTGATTCCAATTTGCATGTAGAGTTCAGAGCCACTGACTACATTAGACAGTGGCCCTCAGTCCTTGGAGACCACAATTCCAGGAAAGCTTATAAAACCCTGATGCTCAGGCTGCCCACCAGACCTAATATATCAGGATCTCTGAGGCTGGAACTCAAGTATCCATTTTTCTTAAAGCTGCCGGGATAAGTCCAGGAAGAGACCAAGGCCAAGACCCACTGGATGAGAGTTTACTTCTGCAGAGCAGCCTGTTTAAAGCCTGGTTCTATGGTGTGGACTCATGGGCAAGCCTCACCCTATCCCTTATATGGAGACATCTGTAGTACCTACTGAGTAGTGCTGTACTCAACAAATGACATAAGTTTGAATCATACTTAGTGCAGTGCATGTTGTTTGTTAATAGTAACCATTATTGTTAGTATGGGCCCATGTAATAGTTAAATAAAAATGTTAAACTTTGTTTAAACTAATTTTTGCTCTGGACATCAACTTGATTAATGGGAACTTTCCCTTCTGTGCCACTTTGTTGGCTTTGTATTTTTCCTTTCTGTCTGTATTATTGCTTCTGCCCTTACCTATCCGGGTCCCTCTTTTGTAATTTCAACTAAAGAAAAAATTTCCCCAGGCAAAGAGGACATCACCCTTCCTCCTACTTTGTCTCGACAGCCCAGCTCAGCCCTGCACATCTGGGCATCCTTAGCCCCTAAGACAGTGGTGCTTGGAAACAAAGAAAAATTTATTGGGGGTAAATAAGTAAAACCATTTTTCCTAGTGGTTCTCAAATGTTAGCATATATGGAAATCGCCTGGCGGGCTTGTTAGAACACAAAGTGCTGGACCCACTCTGCTTTAGTAGGTCTGGAATGGGCCTGAGAGTTTGCATATCTCATGTTGACATGAGAAACATCCAAACCTGTAGAGAATTTTTATGAGCTTATTTGAGCTAAAGTGATGACAATTGCCAAGAAGCAAAATCTCAACAGATTCAGAAAATGCTCTGGAGGATGGCGGTTTTGCAGCATATTTTATACATTAGAATCAAAGGAGGAGATGTAAGGAGGGTTACATAAAATCCACTGGTGGCATATTAGGAGGGTGGGAGAAAGTAAAATGGGAGTAGGGGAAACTCTAAGATTGGATACAAAGCAAAATGGAAAAACACATATTTTTTTGACATTGGTGGGTACAGGATAGTTAATATTTAACCTTTATAGCACATAGATATGGTACGCTGGGAATAAGATAGTGTAGTCTTGTGATCTGGTGTGTGGGTGTACCCTGAGGGGTCTAGAAAAGGAGATAGTACTCTGACATTTCAAAGGTATGTTATCTTAGATGCAAAAAGAAAATAGGTAGGCTCACTTAAAATAAAGATTGACCTTTGTCAAGGAAGCTACAGGCCTAGGACGTGACTACTGACCATGATTCACTTTTAGTTAAAATTGTTTTGTTCAGACCATCCCGTGGTTACTTTTGGTCTCTGAGTTTGTAAAGCCTACCATGCAGGCCTTCCCTGAGCTTGTCAGGTTTAGAATGTGGCCCCTTTTTCATCCATGTTAATGAGTTCACAAGTGGTACTGATGCTTCTTTGAGAACTGCTGGTCTACCCCATTCCTCTCTGTCATGCGAGCAAGGAAAGAACATTCTGGTGCCTTCCCCTTTGTTCTTTGTGTACCTCCATTACCACCCAAGCCTAGGAATGGTTTGGGGCAGCTCTTGAGATTTTCACAAGACTCTACTTCAAGGCAGCTTTCAGAAGAAAATAATATCTACATAAACAGACTTTGTGGTTTTGAGAAAGGTCCCCCGCCTGTTCACCACCCAATCTGAAAAGGCTCTTTGTAGCCAATCTGGGGAGAGAGGTTTGCTGATGGGGGCTGGTTTCAAACAAAATTCTTGTTTTCATTTTTCTGTTGTTTTTCATCTCCGCCCCCATATGTTTCTCACCACACCCTGAGCTAATTTTTTTCCTGCCCCAGGAAATTGTCTGTCACAAAACAGAGAAGAATGGGAGCACTTTTAAAAATGTAAATTTATGGACAAATCTCCAATTCTGTGGTGCACTACACGATGGTACATAAATAAGAGCCATTCCAAAAATACCAACAAATTTGAATTGACTTTAGGAATAAGGTTTTTTCTTTTGTGAGAACTGGAGGACACTGGGAAACCAACAATCACCAAGTCAAGGAAAAGATTATTTTATAAAATAAACAAAGGGAAGGCAAAGGCGAATGGAGGAGGGGAAAGTGAGGAGATGCAAGAAAATCAGGAACTGCAGAAGGAAGCAAAAGTAATTCTGACTCAAATTAAATGTATGTAAGATGGATTATAAGTAAACGTCTTTGCCAAGATTTCTGCCCCCTCAATGTTAACATTCTTTTATGATGGCCTCCAGATGTCAGCTCCTGCTTCTCACGAACCAGTTTAAGGTTCATTATAAGGTTGCTGGGTTTGATAAATGAAAATATAGGGTACTCCGTAAATTTAAATTTCAGATAGTTCAAATATCATATAGTACATACTTATACTAAAAAGTTTTTTTTTAATCTGAAATGAAAATTTAATCAGGCATCCCATACAATCACCCCACTCTTAATGTACATTTTCTATATAAACTTAGGCTTTGGGCTCAGCCTTTATTCTTTTTTTTTTTTTTTTTTTTTTTTTTTTTTTTTTTTTTTTTTTTTTTTTTTTTTTTTTTTTTTTTTTTTTTTTTTTTTTTTTTTTTTTTTTTTTTTTTTTTTTGGTATGTGGATAGTTCCCTGGCCGGGAATCGAATCTAGGCCACAGCCCTGACAGTGCCAGCAACGAAGCCCCAAGCCATTACACCACCAGGGAACTCCAAGCATTTTATTTTTAAAAAGTTTTTCTTTTCAATTACAGTTGACATGCAATATTATGTTAGTTCCAAGTATACAACATAGTGATTAGACATTTATATAACTTAGGAAGTGATCACCCTAATAAATCTAGTACCCATCTGACACCATACATAGTTATCACAATATTATTGACTATATTGCCTATGCTGTACTTTATAAACATCCCCATGACTGCTTTGTACCTACCAATTTCTGCCTCTTAATCTCTACCCCTTTTTTACCCCACCTTCTATCTGGCAACCATCAAAATAGTTTCTGTATCTATGAGTTTATGTTTAGTTTGTTCATTTATTTTGTTCTTTTGATTCCATATATAAGTCATGAGGCATTTATCTTTCTCTGTCTCACTCACTCCACTCAGCACAATACCCTCTAAGTCCATCCATGTTGCTGCAGATGGTAAGATTTCATTCTTTTGTATTGCTGCGTAATATTCCATTGCATGTATGTATCACTTCTTCTTTATCTATTTATTCATTGATGGACATCCAGGTGCCTCCATATCATGGCTACTGTAAATAATGTTGCAATGAACATATGACCCTAATGCACACATCCCTTCGAAGTAGTGTTTTGAGTTTCTTTGGATAAATACTCAGAAGTGTCTTTACTGGGTTCTTTTTTGTCTCCTTTTATAGATTTTGTTTTAAAGTCTATTTTATCTGGTATAAGAATTGCTACTCCAGAGGGGCTGGAGGGCAAAATGGCAACCATGGAGGAGGTCCATAAAACCTCTCCCAGAAAACACAATTAAATGGCCACCCAGGAGCCAAGAAAACCCTGAGTGACACAGTGACGACTGAGAAATCCATGCATCACAAGAAAATACCTGAAGGTTAGAGAGAGGGGGGCAAGCAGAAGAGAAGGCAGGCAGCAGAAACAGATTGCGACAGGACTCCATCGCTGCTGACTGAAGGAACTAGAAAGAAATCAGGGAGCAGCACAATACATGGGAGGGAGGAGGCCAAGAGGTGACAAGAGTGAAAGTCAGAGTGGTGGAACACTGGGAAACCATGAGGGAGCTGGACTTTAAAGCATTGTGTTAGGGATAAAACCTGGGAGCCAGCCTCTGAAACTCTGAAATAGCAAGAAAGCTGAATGAGGACTCTAAACAGCTGCAGGCGAAAATAAAGCCCCAGACACAGCACCTCAGTTCCCAGAGCCCTCGCGGCCCACAACACATGCATGTGCGGCTTCACCACAGGGCCACGGTTCCCTGCCCACCACAGAGGCCTGTCAGCCCCCCTCACACTGCCTGGCCGGTGACATCAGGCTTATGGCTTTAGACCCATGGCTGACGCATGCCCGGTGCCCTCAGTCAGCGCTCTTGCAAGACCTGGCCTATGGTGCATGCATACCCAGCACTCTGGCTCACACCTGTATTCTTTCAGGGACTGAGGATTCCGCACCTGGAGTTCACTCACCCAGGGCCCTCACCCAGTGCTCTTGCACACACACGCATCTTGTAGGGTCTGTGGATTCTGGCCCACACAGCACTCTTGCACCTCCTGCCTCTCCAGGCCAGTGCTGCATGCACTCCCAGTGCCCTCATGTGTTGCACACATGCAAACTAAGCACGAGCAGTTGCTATGGAGATGAATCGAGGGAACATGCCCCGGGTAAAGCACTGGAGAGGGAAGAGAGGTGGATTTGACAGTGCTTGCCCCAACCAGCCAGAGAGGCCTTGGCTTGCATCCCATCAGCCTCCCTCATCTCCCCCAGCTTCCTCAGCAAAGGAAGGTGGAGCCGCCCCAGTGTGCATTTTGTTGGCCTCTCCACTCTTCCCTATAGACTTCCCAATGAACTACAGGAAGTGGAAGGACTGTGGATCAATGTACCCTACCTCCAAACAAGGCTGGAGGCCAGAGATAAGGCTTAAACACCTCCCCTCTCTCCCCAAACTTGCCCTCCCCAGTGCCACCTAGTGTCTTCTCTATAGCAAGACACCGCAAAAATACTAATTAGAGAAGGAAAGAGAGCTCCTGGACTCTGTTGAATATAGCCCGCATACCAAAAAAGAAGTACACAGTGGACAATATGAGTATCTTAGGATTTAAAGCTTCTCAGAAAGAAGATGAAATATCTCCAGAAAAGGATCTCATAGACTTAGAAATTTCTGAACTAAGTGACAGAGATTACAATGTAACCATTCTAGAGGCTCTGAGAGAAATAAAAACATACTGGCAGAACACCATAGCTGAGAAGAATGACCTCAGAAACAAAAACCATAAACAAAAGGAAAAATTTAACAAAGAAATTCAAAACACAAGAAAGAATGAGATGGAAATTTGAGAGACGAATCATACAATAAAAAAAGTGAGAAATGAAATAACTGCCATAGGAAACAGGGCCAACCAGATGGAGAAAAGAATTAGTGATATCAAAGATCAAAACATGAAAACATCTCAAAAAGAGGAAGATAGGTTTGAAAGAACTCTGCAAGAACTATCTGACTCCATAAGACAAAACAACATCAGGATAATAGAATTAGATGAAGAAGAAGAGCACTCTACAGAAAACATAGTCAAACAAATAGTAGATGAGAACTTTCCAAACTTATGGAAAGATCTGGGACCCCAAATTCAAGAAGAAAATAGGTCTAGATACCTGGACCCTAGCAGATATTCTCCAAGACACATGGTATTAAAGATGTCAAAAACTAAAGATAAAAAGACAATTCTCAAGGCAGCCAGGGAAAAAAGAACTATAACCTTTAGAAGAAAACCCATCAGGTTGGCATCAGACTTCTCAGCAGAAACTTTACAAGCCAGGAGGGAGTAGAATCAAATATTCAAAACTTTAAAAGAGAGAGACCTCCAGCCAAGAATAAATTATCCAGCAAAATTATCCTTTAGGTATGAAGGAGGAATAAAGACCTTCTTAGACACACAGAAACTCAGGGAATTTGCAAGCACAAGGCCAGCACTTCAAGAAATACCGAAGGAGGCTCTTCGACCTGAAACAAACATCAGGACAAATAGAACAGAGTTGGGGCAACAAGAAAGAAACAAAAATAAAACAAAACAACAACAACAACAACAACAACTAAGTAATGGCCACAGGAAATTCTCACATAGTGATCATCACTCTAAATGTTAATGAACTAAACTTACAATAAAAAGATACAGAGTAGCAGACTGGATTAAAAAACAAAACCCATCCATATGCTGTCTCCAAGAGACATACCTCAGCCATAAGGACAAACACAGACTCAGAGTGAAAAGATGAGAAACAATGCTCCAAGCAAATGGTAACCAGAAAAAAGCAGGAATTGCCATACTGATATCTGATGAAATAAACTTCAGGTTAAAAAAGATAACAAGAGACAAAGATGGACATCACATAGTGATAAAAGGCACAATATAACAACAAGAAGATTTGGCACTAATATATATGCTCCCACCCAGGAATCACCAAAATATACAAAGCAACTACTAACAGATCTGAAAGGAGAAACTGACAAAAGCATGATCATTGTGGGAGACTTAAACACCCTCTTAACAACCATGAACATCCAAACAGAAAATAAATAAGGAAATACAGCTCTAAATGACACATTAGAGCAATTGGACATAATTGACATTCACAGGACACTTCATCCAGCAAAAAGAGACTACACCTTCTTTTCTAGTGCACATGGAACATTCTCAAGAATAGATCACATGCTGGAACACCAAAGTAGCCTCAGCAAATTCAAGAAAATCGAAATCATACCAAGTGTATTTTCAGACCACAAGCTTTGAAATTGGAGATCAACAGTAAGAGGAAAGCCAAAAACCCAAATATACCATGGAGGTTGAACATCTTATTTAAAAATGACTGCTAACAGATGTCACCCCAATAAGTCTAACAATAAAAATGAATTTTAAAAAATGACTGGATAAGAGAACAAATAAAAGAAGAGATTTAAAATATATAGAAACTAATGACAATGAAAATATAACATATCAAAATTATTGGGACACAGTGAAAGCAGTAGTAAGAGAGAAATTTATATCATTAAGGCCTAGCTCAAGAAACAAGAAAAATCACAAGTAAACACCTTAACATCCCATCTTAAAGAACTGGAAGAAGAAGAGCAGACAAAACCCAAAGTCAGCAGAGAAAAAGAAATAATAAAAATTAAAGCAGAGCTAAACTAATTAGAGAACAGAAGGACAATAGAAAAAATTAATATTACAAAGAGCTGGTTCTTTGAGAAAGTCAACAAAATTGACAAACCTTTGGCTAGACTAATCAAAAAACAAAAGCAAAGGACACAAATATCCAAAATTAGAAATGAAAAGGGAGAGATTACCACTGACACCACAGAAATACAAAGGATTATAAGAAAACATTATAAAGGACTTTATGCCACTAAATACAACAACCTAGAAGAAATGGACAAGTTTCTAGAAACTTATAGCCTACCTAGACTGAACCAAGAAGAACTGGAAAATCTAAATAGACCAATCAATAATAAATGAAATGACTATCCATAATCTCCCTAGAGGCAAAAGCCCCAGACCAGACAATCTCACCAACGAGTTCTACCAAGCATTCAAAGAAGAATTAACGCCTATCCTCCTCAGACTCTTCCAAAACATTGAAGGGAAAGCAATACTTCCTATCTCATTGTATGAGGCCAACATTACCCTAATACCGAAGCCTGGCAAAGACAACACAAAAAAAGACAACTATAGACCAATATCTCTGATGAACACAGATGCAAAAATCCTGAACAAAATATTAGTGAATAGAATACAACAATGTATCAAAAAGATCATACATCATGGTCAAGTGGGATTCATCTGGGAGCACAAGGATGGTTCCACATACGAAAATCAATGTGATACACCACATAAACAAAATCAAAGACAAAGACCATGTGGTCATATCAATTGATGCAGAGAAAGCACTTGACAAAATACAACATCCATTTATGATCAAAACACTAAATAAAATAGGTATAGAAGGAAACTATCTCAACATAATAAAGGCCATATATGACAGACCCTCAGCTAACATCATACTGAATGGAGAAAAACTGAAGCCTATTCCCCTAAAATCAGGAACAAGACAGGGATGCCATTATTAAAGTGGTGTATGAATAATCTGTAATATCAATGTTTCTATCTAGTCCAGATGAAGCCTCTAATTTATAGCATAATTGATTATTAACAGTGTTTTTCAAATGCTAATGCACATACAAATTTCTGGGGTATTAAAATGCAGATTGATTCAATAGGTCTGCGTAAAACTAAGGTTGGGTGGAGACAAGCTCCTAGATGATGGGATGCTACCTCTTCATGGACCACACTGTGGGCACCAAGGGACTCAACGTCACCTCAGTGGACTCAGCTTTCTCAATCGTGACAGTTAGTGGGTTCAGTTTTCTCAGCTGTGGCATTCTTCCCATTATTCACTTGTGTTATTAAGCAGTTAGGAAAATATAGTGGCTATAAGAACGTACTGAGAGTTCTGTGCTTTCATGTTGTTTATCTCCATTAAAAAATTGGCAACAATGCTTTGAAAAAACATGTTTTTTTTTCCTCATTGTACTCTAAGTTATCTCCTAAAAAACAGATGGCAGTGATAAGTAGTCTCAACATTTCAGTCTTCATAGTTTTGCCTCAGATGCTTATCTATGGGACTTCAGTAGCAACACTTGTATGCAAAGGAAAAGATTTACAAAATCAGTGTTGCTTTCTATCTTTTACTAACTTCACTTAAACATGGGTCTGTGGAAAACTCACAATTTTACTTTTGAAAAATAACCAATTCATGTTTTGGTGATGGTGGTGTGTTTTGTTTTGTTTTGTTTTGTTTTGTTTTGTTTTGTTGTTGTTATTTGCGTTGTTCTTGCTCGCTCTCACCTTTAAAATAAATACTTTTTCTTGGCTTGTGTCAGAATAAAAAATGACCGACTTTTCAAAGATGAATTCCAAGCTAAGAATGCAGGCAACTCTTGACGTCAAAATCAAGATGTCAAAAATGAGAGAGATGTTTGTTTGGGAAAAGACTGGTTGCCAGTGTCCTTAAATTCATTCTCATGAGTACTAAAAGAAATTTTCAAATGTCTCTAAAACTCTTGGCTATTGGTTTGGGAAACAAAAAAGAAAATGAGAAATATCACCCCTTACACAAACAAACACACACTCTAAGACACCTACCCTCAGTGCTGTCTGAGCATGTTACCATTCCTTATTTTTTGAAAGTTACCAATTTTTCAGCAACGACAAAGAGAATAATGTGCCTCCATTACCCTCATACAAACATCACTTTAGTGTTGGTGAATAGATTTATTGCAGTGAGAACCCCGATTTTCCACTCCTCCCTGTGCCTTTGGAAGTGACCTCCCACACTGACGCTAGACTAGAGTGTGTGATTTGGTTTGGCCAAGAAAAGAGTAGTAAACTTGATGCAAGCAGAAGCTCCGAAAAGCATGGTATTTGCTTCTTCTCTTGCTTCCCTGAGTACATGCCTTGTTGTCCTATCGGAGGCATATGAGAGATTCGTAGAGGACAGTAGAGTTATCTCATCTGAGGCAGACCTATACTAGCCATTATCCAGCTGAGCTCTCAGTTCACAACTGTCAACCTTAAAAATTAAACAGTTATTTTACCAGCAAACAAACAAACAAACAAACAAACAAAGGTCTATTCAAGGAATAACAGAGAACTGTATTTGGGACACGCAGGCAATGGTAAAATCATACGAAGTCTAAAGAATAAAGGAGAGGAATGTTCTTTCACTGAGGAAAGGGGAATTTGAAAGTAGCTGTTATAAACGAAGAGTCCCTTGGAGGAAACCAGGAGTTTGAAATGTAATGGCTTAGCATTGAGTGGGTTGTGACAGTCTCTCATTGGGTGTGGTGTTGCTAGGGGAGGAGAAAATGCTCCTTTTTTCTGCTGGGGCAGTAGAGTAGAAAAGATCTTCCTGTTGGAGAGGCAAGGCAGATCTTTTCCTGTTTGGGGTAACCAGTGGTGAATGGTAGGATGTGAGAGCCCCTTCTATAGACCCCATGACTCCAGTCCTTGTTGGAGTCTCCTTTATAATTTTCACATAACAAATACATGAGAGAGCCCAGTGAGACCAGCAGAACCCAGCCTATTTCAGTAGAATAGCCTGGCCAACTCCTAGACCCAGGAGAAGTAATATGTGGTTGTTTCTTAAACCGCTATGTTAGGGGTGGCTTGTTCCTCAGAAATACATACTAAAACCACATTTGTAGGCTGACCAGATGTACTGTTTTAAAGGGGACAGAAAAACAACAGTACTGTCCCATTTCAAATGGTACATATGGTCAGCCTAGTCTCACTGGGCTAAATTTGAGGTGTCAGTAGGCTGACCATATGTACCGTTAGAAACAGGACAGTACTGTTGTTTTCTGCCTTATTTAAAATGATGCGTCTGATCAGCCTTCATTTGGCATCATCCTCTGAGAGTGGTAGAGTCATGTTCTTTCTCAGTTGGAGGAGTCTTTAAGAGTCCTTTCAATCAAGGAGTCACAAACTGAAATACGTATAGACACCAGGCAGGAAATTTTTGAAGCCACAAGACAACAGAGTAGTAATGACAGGTGAATAAAAAACATGCAATATATCTAAAAACATTCACACTCAGTGTTGCACAAGTCTTAAAACACTGTGTGAGCCCAATAAAACCCATCAGTTACCTGAATATGGACTATGGACCCCAACATCTGAAATCTGATTTCTAGTTCAGTCTCTAGATTCAATGATGTAAATGCTTAGGCCGGATTCCCGTAAGTGGTTAAAGATCAATCCAGCACTTGCACCAGCCCTCTTTCCAGCACACCTAGAGGGGTGATTGCATTACCATTTTACTACTGTAAACTTTAAGGCTCAAAGAGTTTCAGGAACTACTCTAAGGACATATTGCTAGTTAGCAGATAATTTGGGATTCACACTCAGATCTGTCTGGTGACCACACCTACTATGCTCCGCTTCTGTATGTGAACTATGAACATTCCAAGAGTCCTGGACCAGAGGTCAGCCAACTATAGCCCACAGGCCAAATCCATCTCTTTTTGTAAATAAAGTTTTATTAAAACACAGCCACACTCATTTTTCTATGGCAATTGTCATACTACCAAGGTAGAGCTGAGCAATTGTGCCAGAAATCAACAAAGCTAAAAATATTTACTCTCTGGCCCTTTATGGAAAAAGTTTGCCAACTCCTGGCCTCAAGGCCTTCCTTCTTCTACTAGTGATTACAATAGACAGTGTCTCCAGTCTGCCCACTGATGGGACCTCTAATTCTGACTTACCATAACTCCAGGAACATGGCTGGCTCAAGGTCCAAAGCGGGCAACATTAGAAAAATAAAAAGACAGTAGATCATTTTGACCTAATACTATCTTAAAGTTTTGCAATCCTGAAGTTTGCAGCATGAAGAAACCCATTCCCTAGCTGCAAAATAAATAGCAGCTATAGATAGCATCAATATAAACACACCTGCCTGCTCCTTGGTGCTTGGAGCCTTTTGTTTTGCATCTCATTCAGATGTGGGAAGAAACCAGCAGCAGGCCTCCTAAAAGTTTCCTGAGTCTTTAATTGAACAAATGATCAGGAAAATCTGTCATTCTTACCGAAGAGTGAAGCCCCATTTTTATTAGGAAAGGAGACAAAATATTTTGATTTGAGCTTCTATTGGAGTGAAGGGGAAGAAAGCAGATTTTAAATAAAATGATGAAGTGTGAAAGCCCTATTCTACAATAAGACAAAGAGCAAAGTCACAGGTGCTGCTCACCCCTGACAGAAACATGTTTCAGCCCATTGTTCTAGTTTCATTATCCTGCTAGAGCTGGAAGATGGCTTACTAGGCCCCAAGTCCCTCTCCACCCAAACTGGCAAGCTCCTGTGAAGGTGCGGGTTGCATTCATTTGTTTGAGGGCATATTCCAAGCAGGATAGAAAATAAATTTGCTCTGGAAGGAAGAAGGAGTCCGAATCCTGTGAGTAAATATCCTATTTTCTCTTCCACCTTCCTTTCCCTGCAGGTCCGAGACTGCCCACAGTATTGTCAAACTCAGAGCTTAACACTTGGTTTCCTTGAGAATTACTTGGATAGCAATTTAAAAACATGTTTCCCTGGGCCCCACCCCAAACTTGCTGAATCAGAATTTGCAAAGGTGAAATGGGAGGTTTGGTATTTTGCAAACGTCTTTCAGGTAATCTTAGTCCATGGCCTGGTTTTGGAATCACTCTGAGAATGATTACCCCAAGGTCATAAATGATTTTAATGCAAACCTACTGACTCTTGCCCCATTTAAATTAAAAAAAAAAAAGATGGTGGGGTGAGGATGCAATGAGAGACAGGTTCTCCTTTGAATAAATACACAGAAAAATGTTGAGGTTCTGTTTAATGCAAATACTGAATTATCCTTCTTCATTACTTGTTAGCTGTTAGACTTTAGAAAATCATTTAATCTCTCTGGGCTTTATCCCTCAGCCGTTAAGTGGCAAGTTTAGCTGAGATGGCTCAAAAACTCTCTGAGTTTTATATATGTCTTGTACACCCAGTCAGGGAATAAACTCTGGACTATTTATTTTCATTTATCTCCTAGCTCTTACCCAAAGCTCTGCTACTTTTAAAATACTCTCCTTGAAGATGGATGAGTTATCTCTTCCCCTCTCATCCCTATGGCTTACCTGGTACCTAACACAGAAAGAAAAAAGTAAAGGAGGGAAGAGAGGAGAGCAAGGAGGAAGCAGAAGAGTTTTCACTTCTGATCCAAATTATTTTCTCAAGGTCTTCTGTCCCCATGGGTCAGCAATTCAAAGTTTTAAGTTTTACATTGCATAGGTTCAAGACACACAAAACTACTTCAAGAAAATCTGTAGATAATATTTGTTTGACTACAACTCGTGAACAACTAATTTCATTCAAGTATGTCATAGAATAATAAAAGCTTCAAAATGGCTCTGTAGAGTCTGAACTTAGTACATTGACAAGGAAAGTTGTATCCTTCTTAGAGGAGGTCAGTAGATGGCAAAAGGGAGAAAGTCCTCTCCAAATACAGAAGGATTCCAGAGGCATTTTGTGATTAGTTATAGAAGCTGATTGAAAAATAGCTATTGGGATTGGTCATTATTGCTGTATGATATCACTTGCATAGTATCATTTGCATTTCCAGTTTAATACTGGAGTGTAGTTCTCAGCCAGGTCTAATGTGGATTGCTGAAGGTCAAGCAGGCTTTGGTTTTGGCAGGGATCAATTCTTTCTGTGTATAGGCAAGGTTCAAGCAGAAATTTTCTTTATCTACTACAAAAGTGAAATAAACAAGATCATATTATATGAGTTTATTGCTTTATAACCTGCCTTTTGCACCTCATAATAGACTATAACAGCTTCTATGTTAATCTTTTATAAATATTATATATATTAATCTTTAACATTATTTTTAATGACTAAAAAGGATTCCATTGTATGAGTGTGCTATTATTTTCACGTATGCTATTGTTGATATCCAAGTTGCTTCCATTTCTCTGATACAATAGATACAGCTTCCATGCAAAGTCTCTGAGTCAAATACTGCAGAGATCCTCATTTATTTTCTTTAAGTACATTTCTAGAACGGCAACCACTGACCCAAAAAATGATAGGCATCATCAAAGCTATATTTACCATCAAAATTGTCCTCTAGAAACAGATTATTATTTGATATTTCCACCAGCAGAAAGCATATGCTATGTCCCTCAGGTGTGGAATCACAGGCTAGGTACATAGAGAATTGAGGACTCATTAGCCTTGGGGGTTTCCAGTTCTTCACCGATGAGGATTAGCTGACCCCTGGACAGCCTGCTTCTGTTTTAGGTAGAGTTGGTTACTGTCTCAGTTGGGGCTCCTCCAGAAGCAGCCTCTGAGACAAGAATTCGATTACAAGTCGTTTGGCAGGTGATCCCAGGAAATACTAACTGTAGGATGAGGGGAGGAGGAAAAGAGGGATGCTGTAAGACAGGGTATGAAAGGTACCAAATTATGGGTATCCTATCAGAAAGTTACCACTATGAGCAGCTGGAGATTGGAGTTTGCTGGGTAAATCTGGAAACATGGAGAAGATGCTCCTCAGCATTACCTCCTTGGAGGGTGAGGCAGCTGGAGTGTCTCTAACTCCTACCAGTCATTAGTTGAAGGCTTCTCTGGGAGGGAGATGATTCTCCAGCACCGCCAGCCTGCCCTGAGTATAGCCAGGCAAAGTGATGCAGAGCCAGCTAACTCTAGTAAGAGCCAGAAGGGCTGCAGTAACATTGTGGGCAATGCATGCATGGTAGGGCCAAGTAGGGCAATGACATACTGCTCAGCAGCTTCTAGCCAGTCTTCCCTGTCACCTTCCAACCCCTACACAACATAGCAAAGTTTTACAAAGCTACCATGAGTGTCCACCTCATGGACAAGAGCACATCATGATATCTATTAAATTATAATCTACATGAGCTAAAATGCACCTATTTGAAATTTCCCCTTCAGACAAGACCGAGCAACAAGGACCAGTTATACACAACCTCCACCTTGAATAACCAAATCACTGAACAAAATATATGAAACAATGGTTTCAAAGACTGGACAACAAACAGATCAGGACGGTGGTCCCTAAGAGAAGGAAAACAAGCAGGATGAGCCTATGATTTTCCCAGTACCATATGGAGAAAGTTTTCAGGTTTCAGCACAGGAAGGGAGACCATAGAGTGTCAGTGGAGAGGAGAACCCAAGGAAGTTACAGTCTACATAGAAGAATACAAAAGAAGAGAAAGAAGGAGAAAGAGAGACAGAGAGGGAGAGAGAGATCTCCAGAGGGTTCCTATTTAGTTTTTAACTGCATATTGATCACCCTATGCATATGCAGAAACCACCCAAGGCCAGGGAAAGAACCCCTGAAAAGGAGCAGGGAGAATTACTCAGAGCTCATTTAGAACTGAAAATAATTACCATTTCCAACCGCAGAATACAGACACCTCAGGATACACATTGAGTTGAGTACTGAGTACTCATCCCTAAAACTTCTCTTGTGTCCCTTTGCAATGATCCCTCGATCCCAACCTTGTGGTTCTAGGCAACTCCCGGTCTGCTTTCTGCCAGTACACATTAGATTTGTCTTTTCTTATGTTTGATATAAATGGACTTACACACTACGTACTCTGAATGTGGCTCCTTTTGGGTAAGTGCACCCTTTTTTATTGCTGAGTAGAATTCGAATGTATGGATGTGCCATTATTAGTTGATCCATTCACCAGCTGATGAGCATTTGAGTTGTTCCAGTTTTGAGTAATTATGAACAAGAATGCTCTGAACATTCACATACAGGCCTTTGTGTCAATGAGTTTCATTTTTCTTAGGTAAATTCCTAGGAATGCAATGATTGAGTCAAATGGTAATTATATATTTAACATAAGGAACTCTCAAGCTGTTTTCCAAAAGGGGCTATTTTATTTTGCATTCCCATAAGCAGGTATGAAGGTTCCAGTTGTTCCTCATCATTGTCAACACTCCGTATTGTCAGCCTTCCTCGCTCCCTCCCTCCCTCCCTTCCTTCCTTTCTTCTCTATTTTTTTAAATTTTTAGACATTTGAATAATCATGTAGTAGCATCCAGTATTTAATTTGCATTTTTGTGAGGATTATGTTGAACATTTCTAACGTGCTTATTTAAGTCCATTCATATACATTTGTTTGTAAAGTATCTATTCAAATCTTTTCCCCATTTTTAAATTATATGCTTTTTTTTCCCTTTTATTGAGCTGGAAGAGTCTTTATATAATCTAAGTACATGTCCTTTGTTAGAGATGCTTAGCAAATACGGGCTTGTCTTTTCATTTTCTTAATGGTGTCTTTCCAATAACAGCTTTTTTTAATATTTAAATTTCATTTTACTTTCAAAACAGTTACCTAGATGAGTCTAATATTGTTTTAATATCTCAGAGATAAGAGATCCCATAGGTTCATTGCCTTGTTCAAAGTCACAGTGTTGGTTTGAGGTAATGCCAATGTGAGACCTTCAGTTTTCTGACTCTAGATCGTATAGAGCTGGAGTGTATCCACTCAGGAACAATTCAGAGTTTCAGCTTCTTGAATGACATCTAAGAAAGACCTGTTTTATGTGGAGATCTGTTTCCCTGGTGGATGGAAGATTTCAAGACTCTAGCATAAATTTGCATTTAGCTGTGGTTGTGTCCTCCCACCCATGAAGGGAGCCACAGAGAAAGAGCAGGATCTCCTAACAGCTTCAAATTCCCTCAAGCTGAAAGCTATTTATTAAAACTGACAGATGATGGCGGAGCAAGATCGTATGCCCTCTCATCACCTCTGACCTCCCATCAACTCCCGTTCCCTTCTTTGACTTTAAAAAAAATCACTTTTTAATGATATCCATAATTCATGAAAATAAATGATAAAATCAAAACATATTACCACTGGCTTATAAATGCCAGTGCTATTAATTATTAACAGACCAAGAAGGAAGCTGGGAATGATCCAAAAGGTGAAAGAGATAAAGGCACTAGTGGGGGGAAAAGAAGTTGATTGGAAACCTTTGTGCCCAAGATTTCCAATTTGTACCCTGCATACTAAATGGAAATGTAATTCCTTTCCTTAAAGAGCAAGCAGAAATTTAGCTCAAATAGAGGCCTTAGCCAGTGTCTAATGAAAAGCCCTCCTGCCACAGATAGAAAAAGCCCGAAGCCCTAAGCAGGGCCTGCCTTTGTTGCAAGAGAGGGATGATAGAGCAGTGAAACATGTTTCTTTTTACAGCCAGTCTTCTTCTCTATCTCTGCCTCTTTCAATACCACAGGACATCAAAAGAGGATGTCAGTGTTTCCAAAATAAAGGGACTCATTGTTTGCAAAACCTAAGAATCAGTCCTCGCTTACACTGTGCCAAAGCTCCTCACCACTTCTCGAAGGCAAGTAGAATCTCTTCTTCCTCTGCTAGAGACAGCAGGTGCAGGGGCCTGCACAACTAGGGCCAACGTTAACAATGATGTACCTGAAGAACATCAATACCCTCCAGCACCTGGAACTTTTCTCTAAGGGATATGCATTCTTGAGGGGCATAGAGGTTGCTCTTCAAAAAATCCCAACTACCATGTAAGTGCTGTGGGACCTTCAGGCAGTGAGGACTCTGAGGCTCACTTCCTTCATCTGAGTAACACAACAAATGATATTCTGTATCTCACCATGTTGTTCTAGAATTAAAGGAGACGATGCACTAAAGGGCTGAACACAATCAGAGAGTTAGTTGAGGTTGGCTGGGAACCAGATGAGAGACTCAAGGGAAGAGAAGCGCCCAAGAAGCTTGGAATCACCAAGCAGGAGGTATGGAATAAACCAAAATCCACTGCAGCCTCCTGTACAATTTTGACAAGGACCGTGTGGTCTTGTGGCAGAGAATCAAACTTGCATTAAAAGACAAGCCTTCCACAGAGGGAATTGTTCTTTCTCCTTATGAGGACAGACGGATCCAGGAAGGTCTCTGAGGTGGAGCTCAGTTCACATTTCCTCTTGGAGGGAAAGGACTTGACTCAAGTAAGGAGCTCTGCAATATGCAGGGAACCCTGATTAGTCTCCTGGTCTGGGACTCCCTGGTCAAGCCAAATCATGCAATTGTTTCTCTTATTTTAAACAAAGGGACTTATTTTAATGGTGTCTCTAGCATTCTATTAGCATTTGATTTCCACCCAAATTCTAGAGAAGAATATAGTATTCAACCTAAGGCACACATTTTCATTTGAGTGTACAGGAAAATAAAAATTTTAGAGAAGCTAGATATGAGTGGCCTATTTAGTCAGAAAGCAAGGGAGTGGTCCTTTGGAGAAAACATCTGCTCTCTTCAGAGGCTAACAGTCTTGCCCATCAGTTCCTCCTTCCCTCTCCAGCAACATCAGGTACCATCTCACGTGTCTTCTCACCCAAATCCTGCTCCACAGGTGATCACGAGATGCTAGTATTATGTTTAGAGGTGTTTCAACTGTATAAAGAATTTAGCACATGGGCCTAGCCCAAACTGATTTACCCCTCCCCTTTCTGCACTTCCAACCCAAAGGCAAGATTAACCCTAGAAGTTTCCAACAGGAACTTAGCTCTCAGAGGCAGAAGAATGAGCTGTCAAAAGGACTTTCTGGCAGCATAAAACCTGTCTTTCACTTCCAGCTGTCCTATGACACCCTCTTCTACTTTTATTTTAAAAGTCAAAATGTGTTAGGTTTTTTTCCCCCTTCATGAGCTTTATTTTGATTTGGAAAAGTACACAAATATTTAACAGCACTTCTTTTTTCTTATTTCTTTCATGCACGTTTTATATTTTAAGAAGAGAAAACAATTGCAACTCATCATCAATAAATAGACACAAGTGTTAGATTGGGATGGGATACCCCACCACACCCCACCCCACCCTGGTTTCTGTGGGAGGCCTGGCATCAACTAGAAAGACCCTTACATTCTAGGGGAGTCTGTGCTTGGCTTTGGATCCCAGTGATTTCTACAGTAACTCCAAGATGGACTGTGCCTTCTATTTTTGGATTCACAGTGGGAAGCCAATTAAATTAAAAGGCTATTCATTTCACTATATTTGTCTCCAGGCTGCTCAAATAGAAATGCAAACGACTTGTATTTAGTGAGTTTTCTGCCTCAGAGAGAATGAGATTGTAATACCAAGTCCTTGTGTAGTTCAGAGCCTAATCTGTACTAAGGGAGAGAAACAAGAACCCCCACCCGTGATCCTATTAATACTTACAGGCTGCAATTAGAAGTTATCCTAAATGAAGGCACAGTCAGCTCCTGTGGCCACAAAGCAGTCCTTAGCACAGTTGTTGAAAATACGTCTGTGTTTACTGAAATGAACACAACTGGAAGGAAGGAAGAAGAAACTCTTTTTTCCAGATTACCTGAAAAGACTGGAGCAATGACAGGGCCTAAATATGGCAACACTGACTTTTTGGTGTTGCCTCCATTCAGAGGGTCTGCCACCTTGCAGAGAAGATGGCTACCAGCAAACCTTAGGCTTCAACCCCAAGTTTCAAATCCTACAAAAATGGGGACAGTTGCTGTCCCATTAGCTTGAACTAAAGGTCCAGAAATGAGTTTTGCTGGCCTAACTGGCCTGACTTATAATGTGTGGCCAGTGATGATAAGATCAGATGCTAAATTGCCATTGACTTCTTCTGTCAAAGGCTCATGTGAAGTTTTGAGAGGGGATTAACATGACTGGGTCATGAAGAGTTCATGAGAAAGGATCTTGAATGAACACTGGGAGGCTGACCCCACATGTCTACTATATGTCTACATGGGGAGAAAGACCTTGCAAAAATGGGTTAATTGGGGGCTTCTCCAGGAAAAGAACCAGAAGCAGCTAGAATTTGCAATTTTTTCCTTAAAACACATGAACCATGTGGGACGTTGGAGGACTGTCCTCCAGTAGTCCTTGTACAAAAGGAATTTCAATTTTGGACAGATGACCTTCTTTAGAAAGAACAGGACTTTCAAACTAGCCTGTTGTCTATGAAATAACAGCTTGCAACCTGCTATTTGTAGCTCATTTTGCATCCTGGCCAGTCCAAATTGAAACTTGCCCGTCAACAATGGCAGATGAAATGTTAGGTTGCCTCTAATGGCCAGGCTACCAGGGTCTCAGTGACAGAGAGGACATGGGCTAGGATGGCCGTCATGGCCTTCGTTACTGCTTATCAAGACCAGTCTGACAGGATATAATAAGCAACACAAAATTTGAGACAACCAAAATGCCTTAATGTTTATGAAAGCCCAAAACTATTTCCCAGAATAAAAAGCCCTTTAGAGCAAATTAAAATCACTTGACTTAATCTTCACTTTTATGGAAGAAAAACAACAACAACAACAACTCCTCATCTGAAGACAATTCAACTTAGTCTTTGAAATTTGTATCCATTTAAAAATGATTTAAAGAAAGGAAGGGAAGAAAGGAGGGAAGATGCCAGGGGAAAAGAGAGGGAGAGAAGGAAGGAAGGAGGAAAGGTTGGTACACAGAGCCCAGAATGTGAAGAACAATTTGACCATCCCAGCACTCTGCCTCTCAAATTTCAAAATACAATATTTCCTTTTGCTCATAAAATGGAGCAAACACAAACCTGAGGCCTATCCTTCTACCAGGTAAATTCTCTGAAAACTTGCTTTTTGGCAAGTGCCCCAAATAGTGAATTGGATCAAGGTAAATGAGTACTTTTGGGTTTTGTCATGTTCCTACTATCCCTTAAAAGAAAAGCAAAGCCATCAAAAAGCAAAGCCAAGCAAACATAGACCGGAATGTTCATAGCAGGTCTATTCATAATAGCCAAGAACTGGAAAAAACCCAAATGTTCATCAGGAATAGAATAGATAAATAATAGAATAGATACTCATACAATGGAGTACCAGCAATGAGAATAAACAAACTACATAGATGCAACAATAAGAGAATGCATAATGTTTAACAAAAGAAACCAGATGCATTGGAATAGTTATTATATGATTCCATTTATATTAACATTCAAAAACAGGCAACTAATTGATGGTGATGAAAACCAGATTAGTGGTTACCAATGGGGAGAGGGAACCCCTGGAGTTCTATTTCTTGATTTGAATAATGGATACACTTTGTGAAAAGTAAAGTAAGTCTTGTGGGGTTTTTTCTGCATGTATGTTTTACTTCAAATAAAAAGTTTACTTAAAAAAGAATATGATATGAGCAAACTTTGGAGGATGAGAGAAAGGTGCTATAGTTCAACCGTGATGGTGATTATGTGACTACACACATTCATTAAAACTCACGGAAGTATAAACTTAAAATTGGTGAATTTTATTGCACATAAACTATACATAATAAAACCATTTTTTTTAAAGTTTCATGAGTTTAGGGAAAATAATTCTACTCTTTACACACCAAAGCAATTTGAGAATAATGCAGAACAAAAGCAACTGCATGCATTTATTCCTGAGCTTTATTTTGTAGGAGAAACCAATAAATCAATGGCTCAAATGCTTAAATGTGTATAAACCACTAGACTGCAAATCCTCAAAGCCAGAGATCCTCTTTATATATAAATCTTAGTACTAGCCAATTGGAAAATTAAGGCTAGGGATTGTTGTTGCAATTCTAATTCATAATCCTCTAAATTTCTCCCAGTGTCACTAATGTGCTTGTGTCAGCACTTTATCGTGGCTGTGAACAATAATGCTGTGAAACAAACAACCACAAAACCTCATGTATTGCTCACACATCTGGAGTCAGCTGAGGGGGTGTGGTGGCTGCATAGCTCCGCAGATCTGCCATGGCTTATGCTCATGACTAAGTTCAGGCTAGCTATTGGCCGATGTAAGTTGGCCTCAGCTGGGATGACTGAGGCAACTGTGAATGTGACCCTCCAAGATGGTCCCCAGTGATGCCCACCTCCTGGTCTCACATGCCCACATGTAAAATAGAGCTGTCCTGTGTAACTGATCAGATATTCCAAAGACAACAGTCAGCCATGCCAAGGCTTGGTCATAAGAGACCTTGTAGCATCTGACTTGCTCATTTGGATCACTCAGATAAGTGGAAGCCAGACACCATGTTGTGAAGACCCCTGATCAGCTCTATGGAGAGATTCACATGGTGAAGAACAAAGGCCTCAACATCTGGCTTCAACTTGCAGATACCCACATGAGTCATTTTGAAAGCGGACTGTGCAGCCCCAACCAAGCTTACAGATGATCATAACCACTGAGCCAGAACCCTGGGCCAGAACCAATTCACTAAGCTACTCCTGAATTCTTAAACCATGGGAGCTGTGAAAGATAATAAATGCTTATGGTATTACACTGCTGGGTTTGGTGGTAATGTTATACATCATAGATAACTAATATACTTGACTCTATACCACATAGCTCTCACCATTCAATGGGCTATATTATCTTTGGTGCATTCTCATGGTGATAGCAGAGGCACAAAAGAAGAAGTAAATATGTTGAAGCACTTTTCAAATCTCTTCTTAAATCATGTTGCCTTAGATCCCTTTGGCCAAATTAAGTCAAATGACTCAGTTCAGAGTGGTGGGGCAGGGCAGCTTTGCTCACCTACTGTGGGATGGCACTGCAAATTTATATGGCAAAGAGCATAGTTTGTGGTTTTAAAATAGGCCCACAAATTCTTTGACCTTGCCCCATTAAAAAGACAGGGCCTATTTTCCCTCCCCTCAAATGTGGGCTGGACTTAGTGACTCATTTCTAATGAATAGGACATGGCAGAAGTGACTGTATGATGCCCAAGTTAGGTCATAAAAAGGATAGCCTCCACCTTGTTCACTCATTCTCTCCCCTTCTCATGGATTTCTTGCTCTGGGGGAAGCCATCCACTTATCACAAGGAGAGTTAGGCAAACATGTAGAGACATCTACGTGGAAAAGAACGGAGTCCAAATACCAACAACCAAGTAATCCCAACAACTTTCTACCATGTTGGAGGCGGGTGTTGCAGCCCAAATCAATGCTTCAGGTGATTGCCTTCCCAGCCCACATCTCAAATGCAACTATGACCATAAGCTAAACTACTCCTAAGTTTCCCTGACCCACAGAAACTGTGAGAGATAATAAGCATTATTGTTGTCATAAGCCACTAAGTTATGGTATAATTTATTATGCAGCAATAAATAATAAATACAAGGAAAGATGAAATATTAGAGCCTTCTTTTTCAACCACAGGTTCAGGATTCTTGGTTGCAAACAACAGGATCAACTTTAGATAGTTTAAGCAGAAAAGAAACATATTAATGAGTATTGAAGAATCTCCAGGAGGGCCAGAATATCAGGTCTTGGGGCTACAAAGTCAACAACAATGCTCAAAGCACTGGATACCTCTGCTCTAGCCAGGACCCCATTCTTGCTGAAGCTGAAATAAGATATTACAGCTTGCACCATTCAAGTTGGTAGCCCGATGCCTGACTATCCACAATTAATATCCTGGAAAGCTGGATGCCTTCACTACCCACTTCACCCAGAAATGGAGTCTGTGAAGTGCCAGCTTCATCTTGCTGTTCTCTTCTGATAAGAAGTCTTGCACAGGAATGTAAGATTGGTGGAGTCTCTCCACAAGGGAGGATGGGAAAGATGAGTTGTGAGCTGCATTCTTGGGGAGGTGTTGTCCATAACATAGGAAATATCCTAGTAATAGGAAGGGTGTTTGAATGGTGCTCACTTCTTGTTCCATGTAAAATTATTGTTAAATTACTAAAATGTAGATAATTACAGAAATTATTAATGTGTTTTCCTATTACCTGGAACTCAAATTGGTAAATGAACTTTATCTCCACTATTATTTTCAGTCAATTGTTAATGACTGCTTAGATTTATGTGCTAAGATTAACTTTAGGCTCAATTGGAAAAAGATCTGGGATCGAGTTGCAATGATGTCGTCTATGTATGCTACATATTTGGGTTAAATAATCGGTACCTGCAAAAATAAATGTCCTCAGTCTCTGTATTGTCTCTCCTTTCCTGCAAATAGGGTATAAAAATACCCCTTGACCTTTTGTAATTGTTTTTGTTAACACTGTTCCCACTGACCAAACCCTCTTTTAGTCATCTCTCTAAAAAGGCATACAAGCCCATTCCTATCCCAATTGTACCAGTCCAGTACTTGGTAGAACTCAGATACAGAAAACAACACTTTTGGCTGAATATAGCTTTCTGTTCTATCTCCTCCTCACCTTCCTCACCCTCATGTCATCCCCTGAGGGACCCCTCAAGGAACCCCAAATTCCAGAATACACAGTTTGAGTATCACTGGCCTGTGCCATTGGTATAACCTGCAGCTTCCTTCCCAGTGCTCATTCATTCACACTCATTTCCTGTTTGCCCTCCCTCAAATTCAGCCAACTGGCATGAACAAATTGTGGACAAACAGTCCCTACACTTCAGCCTTTCCATTTCCCTGTTTGGATGGTGTAATATTTTCCCTACGTGAGTCAATGTTTATAGCTTTAGAACTTGATGTGATTTGCTCATGTCACCTCACACAGACCAACTTCAGGACTGGCTAGGATAAGTCTATCTTAAATTGCTTCATCTTCTTCCTTGTGCTGATGGCAAGAGGCTTCCCTACCTAAAGACTGAGTATCACACCTATTGTGTAATGGTTTCAGTATAGCAGATTCCCCACCTTTCTTCCATTGTCCTCAGCCACCATTGCTCTGAGTGCCCTCAGCAGTTTCATGATTATGTTAGGACATAGGGTATTTGCTCATGCCACAGAGCAGTGCTTCTCAGACTTTAATGTACACACAAATCACTTGGACATCTGTTTGAACGCAGATTCTATTCCAGCAGGTAGGGCCACTATCTTCCATTCCTATCAGTTTTCCAAACGATGCTGATGCTTCTGGTTCATGGGCCACTCTTTACCCTCAATGGGAAGAATTTACTGTTTTTCCTAGAACTTTATTTGTGCACAATTTCTTCTTAGCTCTCACCTTTGGATCACATTCCTTCACCATCCATCCCCTAGAAATGGGTGTTCATTCCTGTTATGCCTGTGATCACATTAGCTATATTCATTCAATGAAACAATCATCATTGAGCACCATCATGAGCTAGACACCATGCTAGGCATTAGGGATACATCCATGAAAATGATTATCCCTCTTTACATGAAAATTATGGTATAAAATGAAAGACTTTTGACAAATAATTATTCAGCAATCGGTTGTTATGTTAAGGAATGCCAGGAATGAAAATTACAGGATGCTTTGAGAGTAAATAATGAAGAAAAATTAATCAAGGCTCCTGGGTCCATGGGATTTCTACTTTGTGTAATTTCCTCTGGTTTTGTGTAAACTCAGCCTTCTCTATGGTGAGAAAGAGCGTTAGACATTTCCCTCCTGACTATTTACCTTCCTCTTGGCCATGGCCATCAGTGTACGTATTGTGTTTCATGGCCACACTCACCTTTGGCAGGAAGATCATCATGGCATAGAGCTTATGGTAGGCAGGCATGTTCTGAGCTCCCGTAACTACGGATTAACATTGGACTGCCTGGTGTCATGCTTGCCCCGTGGCTCCCCTTGATAACGGTGCTGGCCATCTGCAAAGGCAAGGTGTTCCTTCCCAAATGACAGTCAATACTACCCTTTCCCTAAAAAATGACAGCAAATATAATGCCCTAATTTCTTCTCTCTCATGACATTTTCTGCTGATTTATTACCGAGAATGATGATGACTTGGCTACTGCTAGCAAATTACACTGATTAATACCAATGTCTTTAATATTCATTTATTTAGAAAGACAAGGTCTACATCTAGTTGCCCTATCAGAGAATCTGGCCCCCTTAGGCTCAAAAAGCTTCTCCAGCAGCAATATCTGTTCTCTTCAGTCTCTTAGGGTCTCAGTTGGGCAAGAAAAAGAGAAATGGCATAGAGATTGCAGAACCATTGTAACCTATGTAAGATAAGGTCTTGCAGAGCTTCTGCCCTAATGTTCATTTTTGTATGGAAATAGGGTGTTGTATTCAAGGAAATAATAATCCATCAACTAAACCATATCTACAGTGCAAGTTGAATCTTTCCAGACATCCCTTTAAAGGTCTTCCATTAGCCTATTTTAACGTTGAAGAGAACTTAAAGTCATTATTTCCTGATATTTGTCCTTATTTAATATTTCACATCTATGGTAGCTTCCCTATGTCTTCTCTCCTCTCCTTCTCTTAAGATTCTCCTAACTCTCCATCCAACCTGACCCATTCATTAAAAACTTCAGAAACTTTATCACTAACCTCTCCCCACCCCCAGCCCCACCGCCTTCCACCCTGGATTTATTCTGCAAAATCTTAAGAATGTTCCTCTCTTTCCAATGTGTATCGGCCCAATAGGACCTGGCCCTTTTAATCCTGTGACTCAGCCAAATGGTTTTCTTTCAGTTCAGGATCTCATGGAGATCTAGAATTCCCTCAACCAGGAGGAAGAGAAGGCAGGTGTACATTCTCCCACATTGTCCACACTTAGTTTTGTTTCTTACTGTCACATTATTAACCCAAGAAATTAATTCCTTTTATCTCACAGAAAAGGACCAGGGCAGTTATTATTAACACTCTGGTGTGTGCTGATTAAGAAACTAGAAAATGGCAAACAATTAATGTGAAATTAGTAAACATTTTTATTGAACTGACTAGCATCTACATTCAATTAAAAATGTGCACACGCACGTACATAGCCATTTAGCACATAATGACATTTCACTCAATGATACATCATTTATACAAGGGTAGTATACCATGCAGCCAAGGCGCATAGTAGGTTATACCCCTAGGTTTGTGTAAGTGTACTCTGCGATGTTCACACAGGGACAAATCCCTAATGATGCATTTGGCAGGACATGGCACTGTCACTAAGCAGCACATGACTACACACACAGACACACACACACACACACAGATTCAACTCCAATCCTGCCAAGAGTGACTCCTCCCATGGCTCCTTTATCATAAACCCTTCTTTCCTGCCCACAGGGGGGAACGCACAGATGTCTGTCATTTAACTTAATACTTATCACATATCACCCACCTTTTAAACTTTATCTTAACATATTACTTTTCTTGAAATCTCCCAAATATTTGAAGTTAAAGTAAATAAAACTCATCTTGCTCCTAAGTATGTCATAATTTGAGGACTGTTGGAGGGATGGAATCTAATCAAGCGTCTTGGACATGTATCTGACTTTTTTCCCCCATAAATCCTTATGCTGGGAGTCAGCTCTGAGACATTACTTGTGAATGCTAATTGTACACAACACGAACCGAGAATGTAGATGACACTGGCTTCCTAACCTGCAGCTTTGTTTCATAATCTGTGCTTGGCCAGCTGGGACTTCGACGGGGTATTTTACAGTGCAGCCTTTGCTACCCTCATGAAACATTATAATCACATAAAATGTTAAACTGTAGGACTGTAAGTAGCATAGAGCCTGCTCTTGGCATCTTTGCCTTAATCGCCTCTTTTCATCGCTTCACTTCCCACTTAAGAGTTTTTGGAAGGCTTCCTTCCACATGAGCAGGGGTGTGGAGTTTAATCAGGCACACCTGGTGTAGATATCCTCATTTCCAATTCTAGTTCCAATTCCAGTTCAACAACTCACCAAAGGTGGTGTCGGGAAGTTCTCTCAACTTCCCTGTGCTCTTACTGAATTAGCATTTCCTCTTCCATCATTTCCCTGTTTCAGGTATGGGACACTCTGGTATGCCGGTTGGAGATGCTCAAAGCAACTTACCACACACCAATCAAAATTGGAGCCAAAGGCCCACAGTTACCACTTAATCTGCTTTGAGTTCTACCATGCAGAACCTTGGCACCAGAAAATATCCTTGGAGAAATATTAGGAATTCGTCTGGGCCAAATAGCAGTCAATGGCATAATTCTTGTCCCTACCCAGTTCCATAGTGCCTATAGACAAAATAAATTCCCTGTTGTCTCCCTGGGTTTCTATGCTGACTCCGGTCCCAATGCAGACACAGCGTATACTTTCCGCTACTGTCTAAAGATAACCACCAGTTGGTTTCACCCAGCTTTCTGGTGAATGGAACAGTGATTTGTAGCATAACCATGAACAAGCCCATTGGTAGGGTGAGGAAGAACCAGGGTCCACTTTGAGCATCATCTTCTGCAGAAAATATAAAATGGGCTCACTCAAAGATGATGGGCTGATGTCACTATATTCAGGGACTAGCTCTGCCTGCTCCTGCTCCTGCTTCAGGCATCTGGTGGCCTTTGTAGGTGTTCTCCCAATGTCAGGAGATTGTGTCGCTGACATGGAGGAGAATCCAAGCACATACCATTGATGTGAATGATGTCACCAATGAAACCAGGGTCCCCTTGATTCAAAATAGACCATGTTTTCTTTATGTGGATGCCCTTGGTTTTGGCAAATGCAAAAACAAAACAAAACAAAACAAAAAAAAAAACGCAAAAGTCAATGAACAGGGGTAGAAAAAGAGGGATCAAACTCCTTCCCTGTTCATCAAGCCTAGACACCCTGGTGATCTTCCAGGTTTTCAGATGTTCAAATGCTAGATAGAACAGAATGGTGCCTTAGTCCCCAAATCTGCTGTACATTTCAACTCTCAGGGAGCTTTCAAAACCCCCAACACCCAACTCTCAGCCCACCCCAATTACAGCCCAATAATTAAGGGAGGGAGCCAGACACCAGTAGTTTTTAAGGTCTACAACATGAATGGACCTAGAGCTTATTATGCTGAGTGAAATAAATTGGGCACAGAAAGACAAATGCCATGTGATTTCACTTATATGTGAAATCTGAAAAACAAAAGAAATAAACACACAAAGCAGACTCATAGATACAGAGAATAAATTGATGGTAGCCAGATGGACTGGGGCTGGGAGATAGATGAAAAAGGAGAAAGGACTTAAGAAGTACATTCAATAAGGGGTTAATATCCAATATTTATAAAGAACTCATACAATTTAACACCAAACAAACAGACAAACAGACAAACAATTCAATTAAAAAATAGGCACAGTACCTGAATAGACATTTCTCCAAAGAGGACATACAGATGGCCAATAGACATATTAAAAGATGTTCAATGTCACTGTCATCAGACAAATGCAAATAAAAACCACAATGAGAGACCATCACACTCCTGTCAGAATGGCTATCATCAAATCAACAAACAAGTGTTGGCTAGGATGTGGAGAAAAGAGAACCCTTATGCACTTTTGGTGGGATTGCAAATTGGTACATCCACTGTGGAAAATAGCATGGGAGTTCCTTAAAACATTAAAAATAGAACTACTTTATGACCAAGAAATTCCATTTCTGGGCATTTACCTGAAGAAAACAAAACACTAATTCAAAAAGACATATGCACCCCTATGTTCGCTGCAGCATTATTTACAATAGCCAAGATATGGAAGCAACCTAAGTGTCCATCCAGATGAATGGATAAAGAAGGGGTGTTACATATATATGCACAATGGACTATAACTTGGTTATAAGAAAGAATGAAATCTTACCATTTGCAATAACGTGGATGGCCCTAGAGGGTATTATCCTAAATGAAATAAGTAAGACAGAGGAAGACAAATACCATATGATTTCACTTACATGTGTAATCTAAAGAAAAAACAAATGAACACACAAAAACAGAAAAAGACTCATAGACAAAGAGACCAAACTGATGGTTGCCAGGTGGGAGGGGGTTTGGGACGCTGAGTCAAAAAATTGAATGCATTAAGAAGTACAAATTGGTAGTTACATAATAATCACAGGGTTGCAAAGCACAGCACAGGGAATATAGTCAATAATATTGTAATAATTATGTATGGTGCCAGGTGGTTACTAGACTAGTCAGGGGGATCCCTTCATAAATTATATAAATATCTAACCACTATGCTGTACACCTGAAACTAATATAAATTAATATTTAATGTCAACTGTAATTTAAAAATAAAAAAATTTTAATATAAGTAAAAAAAATGAAGTACAAATTGTAAGTTACAAAGTAGTTACAAAGATCTAAAGTACAGCATAGGGAATATAGGCAACAACGTAATTACTTGTATGGTGTCAGGGGTACTAGACTAATTGGGGGGATCACTCTGTAAGTTACCACTACATTGTACACCTGAAACTAATATAACATTACATGTCAACTGTAATTGAAAAAAAAAATTAAGTAAATAAAGATCCCCAAAGTGTTCCAATGTGCAGCAGTTTGAGAACCACTAGCAAAGTGGTTCTGAGCACAGACCTCGGGGTCAGACTTGGATTTGAATCCTGGCTCCATGGTTTACCTGCTGGATCACTTTGGGCAAGCCACGTAAGCTCTCTGTGCCTCAGCTTTCTCATTTGTAAAATGTAGTACCTTACAAATAATACCAGTATTTACCTCATGAGATTTCTATGAGAATTAAATGGTGTGTCATTTGCAAAGTGCTTAGATAGTTCCCGGTACTTGCTAAGAGCTATAAACATTTGTTAAAAAAAAAAAAATGCACACACCAAACTCATTCTTGCCTCAGGCCCTTTGATCTTGGTGTTCTCTCTGTCTGAACCTTCACCTTCCCTGACTGTCACAGCCAATAAGCCCACTTACTTAGCTACACTGTTAGTGTCCATTTTTATTCTAATGTCTTTCAGTGTGTACTTATTGAGTGCATTTTGGTTCTTTGTTCCACCAGAATGTAAACCCAGTGAGAGCAGTGCCTAAGGAAATGAGTAAAGCAATATGACAATGGGGGTGAACTAATTCCTTGGACATGTGAAAGGGCAGGCTTTAAAGAAAAACATCCAGGCTTTTGGACAGAGACCCTTCCACAAGCTCCCACAGGTTCATGATTCAGATACAACCTTTGGGTTTATTGTGGGTGAGCCATCATGGCTGGGAAGAGGTACACACGTTTGCACCCCCAATTAAACCTTGTGCAATAAGAACTTTACCTGTAAACAAGTGGCCTCTCCCTGAAAATCCAGACCTGACAAGATTGCACACTAGATAATTACCTTATTTGCATTCTCTGATTTCATTTTAGTAAACAGTTCATACCTATTTTATTTAGTTTAAAGCTTACCTATTTCCATTTTTTTATTCATTTTTATTGTTAGACTTATTGGGGTGACATCTGTTAGCAAGGATTACATAGGTTTCAGGCATACAATTCTACAGTGCATTGTCAACTTGATATTTCCATTTTTATAAATTGCTGCCCCTCACCCCAATCAGGATCCCCATTTCTTGCTCATTATGTGGGTATAAGAGAATAACTTTCAAGGGTTTAAAATAGGATAAAATATAAGAGGACCATATCAAAGGTGGTGAAGAGATTTCTATATTATGAGTATCTTACAGGTAGCACGGTGGAGATTAGAAATAAGATTCCATAGGTACCAGAGTAGTGTCTGCATCGCATTAGTATTGTGCTTTTCCATTTATGTTAATCATCCTATAGGTGTGCTCCATTTCATGGACGATGGCATAACCTAACTTGGAACCCCAAGTCACCCTCACGATGATCTGAATTACAAAGTCGCCTCCCTTTGCAGTGAAATGCACGGTGGACTTCTGCAGATGAGAGAGCCTGTACCTCATAACTGTAAAGTCGCTAGGAAGATGGTGCCAGAAAACCTAAGTCAGGTGACAGTCCACTGGACATGACGAAGACTCTGAGTGTGTTTCTATGAGATTTCACTGAAGTTACTAAAATATTGATTTACGGCAATGTTTGGGGAGCAAGAATATAACCTAATTTGGATGTTTATCTCCAATTTTTCACAATGAAAGGCAACGTGATCCATATCGACTGGTCCCTTCTCTAGGGTTTGCGGAAGGCTGGACTAAATTAATCAGAAGAAACACCATGGAGGGTCCCCAGGTTTCAGTACAGGCTCTTCCAGCCCTGCCTTCCTGTACCTCGTTGACCTACGGTGCCCAGAACAATGATCCTTCTTCACTTTCGGACACTTAGCCATTAAGACAAGGCACCAGGAAGCTCACAGGTTGCTTCTATCTGTAGAAAGTTCCTCATTAACAACATTCAACTGCAAACCAAAATGTGTTCTAGATGGATGCCACAATGGCTGACAATTTGTCAGAGCTCGCAGTTTGAAGTTTTCTGTTAACCAGCATTTTGCTGTTAAAGATTATCTTGTAGATGTCAGTCGGGCAATATTATCCTTACCTTCATTATTGTCCACTGGAGGTCCAGGACTCTGTGCGCACGAAGCCACCAAGAAACATTGTTATTGATCTTAAAGCTGACCCATGGTTAGAGGTTAGGCTTTGATTTTTCTCTTGCTTTCTGCTCTGCACATATTTTATGATTATGTGTGCTTTGCTCGCCAGGCTAAGCTCTCTCTCACTTTGGCCTTCTTTTCTTCCTCACATGGCTGCTCTGTGGCCACATTTCAATCTTGGACATCTAGATGAGTGCTTCTCAAATATTAATAGGCACCCAAATCACCTGCAGATGTTTTTAAATGCACATTCTGATTTAATAAATCTGAGACAGTGCCTGAGACTCTGCATTTCTAACGGGCATCCATGGGGTTCAATGCTGATGACCTAAAAACCACACATTGACCAGCAAAGGTCTATAACTTCTGTATTTTTCCTCATGAAAGCCATAAAAATCTAATTGTTGAAAGTGGCTTTTGACCATGAACGTTCAACTGAGAGGGAAGGCTTCATATATTTCCATTTCCAGGAGTATTTCCCATTTTACAAGATTAAGAATGTTTTGCCAAAGGAGTGGTGGTATTCATGTGGAATTTTGGGACTGGGAGTGGTATAAGTTGAGCCCAAGGGGCATTCTTCTCAAATCCTCTGAAATTCCATCCATTAGTCTGTACAGGCATTCCTCGGAGATATTGTGGGTTCAGTTCCAGATCACCCCAGTAAAGCAGGTATTGCAATAAAGTGAGTTGTAATGTTTTTGCTGGTGGAAGCTCTTGCCTTCAATTTGTAAAAACCACCACATCTGTGAAGCACAATAAAGCAATCGAGGTAAAGCCCCAATTCTATTGAGCAGAGCTTCATGTCCGGTCCCAGACTCTAATATCTGTGTGGCTGAGGCAGACACAAAGGGGACCGCAGTAAGGACTTCAGCCTGATGGGACACAAAGTTTCTCTCCCTCCACTCAATCAGCTATCTGGATCTATGTTGCTGGTTTCTTCTACATGGAGACCCCAGAGCAGGAAGATAGGCAGTCATCTCCTCTACAGGCTCAGCTGACCATAAATTCTGCTTGAAGACCTGTTTCCTAGAGAGACATCACCAGCAGAAAAGGCAGCAGGTGGAGGGAAGTGGTTAAAACCAACTCTTTGCTTTATGATGCAAAGCAGCTGGTGGTGGTGGTGGTGGTGGTGGGAGGGGAGGGTAGAAGGAGTGAAGCTCTGACAACAGCTCTTTCTCCCTGTTCTTCTTAGGATTATTTTATTTATAGTTAGGAAAAAATAATTATCTCCAGCTGCACTTCTCAATAGCAGGGCACTGAAGGAGCACTGCCACCCAGAAGGCTGGTCCTCCCTGAGCATTCACCTAGGTGGAACTGCCATGTCCCCTTGTCTACAGCCTAGTGACCTCCCAGCATTTTCCAGACTTGAGTGGACTCAGGTGTGACCTTTCACATAAACCCTCCCTATGACTTGACTAGGGTCATTTATTTATCTCATTCTATTATCAGGTGAATAGTTTTGAAGAAAAATATCTCCCTCTGTGCCTTTCTTGGAGTTATGAGAGACCCTGAGTGGTGATTAATTTAGCAAACTTCTTAGTAGCTAGAACTCCAAACTGACTTAAGTCAAAATCCTAGGTTGCTGGTTCCTTAACTTCTGTTTCCTCATCTGTAGAGTGTGGATGATAATAGTACTAGCCCCATTGGTTCAAGGATAAAATGAATGCATGTAAAATATTTACTCACGTGTTTGAGCAGAGGAGGTATTCAACAAATGGCAGCAATTACTAGATGGGTGGTGGTGAGGGAGGGTTAAATAGGAACCATAAAATTAAAGCTGGCAGCATCCGTAGAGGTCACCTAGGTCAGTGCATTGCAAGGTTTGTAGGGTATAAAGATCACCTGAAGATCACAGACAGCAGGGCTCCACCCCAAAATGATTGGATTCAGTAGGTCATGGGTAGAGCCCATATCTAACAAGGTCCCAGGTGATATCTTTAGTACAAAGTAGCTAAACAAACTCATTTTCGGACACAAGAATTTCTAGGTCTACCCCTCCAATTCCTGTAAAATGTCTTTTAAGTTCTATTAGGCAACTCCTATGATGGTAGAAGGAAGAAAATAATTCTTTCTGGTGATCTATAATGAATCATGAACTTTAAATATATTACTTTATTCTCACAATAATTTATAGTTACTCCTAGCTTTGTCTTTTTTTTTTGTTCTTATTTTGTTGATTTCTTTTTCTAAGGTAATGAAACTGAGGCTAAAAATAACTAAGGTACCTAGACACTTTCACATAGTAAGGCATTGAAGAGTCAGGATTTAAATCCAGTCTAGGAGACCTGAGTTCTTGTGTCAATGATGTTGAGTTTTGTCTAAGAGCCCCTACCTCACACCACATTTAATTGTTGGGCAACTCTTAAAAGTTAGAATATATTTTTGTTTTTATACTGAGCTGAAATCTGCCTCAGTTGATTCACTAGTTTTAGTCATTGTTTCTGTATCTTCAGTAGAATTGAAAAGGACTTAATATCATTTGGGTAGAGAGAGGATAATCATTTACTCTATTGCAAACGTCGTAATGGTTAAGTATATAGCTCCCAACCTAGGGTTCCTTAGTTCAAATTCTGACTGTCCCACTTCTTACCTGTATGACTTTGGGCAAGTTTCTAACTTCTCTGTACCTCCATGTTCTTAAACCAGTAGCATAGGAATAGTATTGGGATCATCATCAGAATACTGAGAGAAGAAAACCATTTAATGCTTGTACAAAGTCACATGGCAATTTTAATTTTTATTACTTCAATCCCTAAAGCCTTTGTAAAATGTTCATAAAATTTTTGTAACTAAGATCTTAAAAATTGAAGAAACCAGACTTTTCTTTCCATTTATGATATAACTACAGTTTATCATAGCATTTAACAGTGTCTTCCTTAAAGTCTTTGCTGGTGATTAGAGGTGCTAGATAAAAAGAATATCAAGAGCAGCTGTGCATTTCACCAGCAAGCACCCCTGAATTAAACCAACCAAGTTGCTATGTAATTACTTTGTTTTGTTGTAGAGGTGATTCTGCTTCTTGTATTTTAAGGTTGAGAGATGGAGTATTCAAGGCGCTAAAGGCGATGACCCATATACATCTCAGCCAGTCTCCTAGCCAAAAGAGGGGAAGGTAAAAATACCTAACCATCAAAGAGTGGAAATTTTTAGTGCTTCTCAAAAGACATTCTTCAAGTTAAAGAAATAATATAAATGGTGGGGCAATGGAACTCAAATATTGTTTATAGCTAGTACCTTAGATTGATAAAAAAAAATTAAAAAGGTTGAATTCTCCTCCTCTCCTAGTATGGTTGCCCTTGGGAATGTTACTTTTTAGCCACTCCCATCAAAGGGTGGAGTCTATTTTCTCAACTCTTGAATCTGGGTTTGGCCATGTGATTTGTTTTGGTTAAAAGCCTTTAGCAGAAGTGATACTATGCCATTACCAAGCCTGGGTGCAAGAGGTTTTGCACTCTTATTGGAACTTGGCCATCATCTCATCAATAAGGCCAGGCTAGGCAGCTAGAGGATGACACATGGCCCAGGCATCCCCATTGCCCCAGACAAGTAAGTGAGGTCATTTAAGACCAGCTAGTACCCATCCGGTCTATCAGATGATTACAGGCTCATGAGTGAGCACAGTCAAGATGAGTCAGGTCTGGTCTAGAATACCAGAACCACTCAGCTGACCCACAGACCCATGAGAAATAATAAGGTTCATTGTTTTATCCCTCCAAGTTTTGAGATCTTTTTTCACAGCAATAGCGAAACCAATGTACCCACTGTGGACATGATAAGAATAAAACAGCAACAACAACCATATTAAAATTAATAATAGTGCCACTCATACAGTTTAAAGTGAAGAAAACTGTTAGTTCACCATTTTTGACTTACAAAAATAGGAATTTCATGTCAACCAACCTAACATTATTAAGTACATCTCACATGTCAGGCATTATTTTACATGAATTATCTCATTGAATCCAACCACTCTATGAGTTAGATACTACCATCTCCATCTTACCAGTCAGGAAATATAGACTCAATAAATATCTGTAGGGGCAATGTTTCTCAAAGTCACATGACCAATATCTGGTAGGATAGGAATTGGAGCTTAGGTTGGCTTGATTCCTCTGCCACGGCATTGTCTACAATGCGAAGCAGATGATAATGATATTTATCAAGTATTCACTAGGCATCAGGCTGTTCTTAGAACTTCACATGCCTTACCTCATTTAATCATCACACATAATTCCCTGAGGTTGGTGTGATTTATGCATGGGGAAACTAAAGTACTCCAGTGTTCAGGAATTTAACCAATGTAATATTGAAAGTAAATTGCCAGACCAGAATTTGAACCCAGACAATGCTCCACAAACTGTAGTCAACTATGGGTACGCCATTCAAAAAACTGAGGACGGAGAAATAGGAGAAAGAGGATAACAGAACCCTGCATCTCTGAATTTAAGTCTCTATAACCTCAGATTCATTGTAGTAAAAAAATGCCCTGGTTTTATAAAGGCTCTTTCTTCCTGAGAGAGCATACAAAGCCTTTTCTCATCTGTCTCCACATTACTACACGTCAAGGTTTGGGAAACCCGGTTAAACTCCTCATAGAGACACGGCAGGTAACTGCTCTGTGAGGTTTTAGGAGAAGTCCCACCATTCTCCACAAAAGTCGAACACTGTGGCCTGAGATTTTCTACCTTTTGTATCACGCCTCTGAATTAAGGCATTATTGTCAGAAAGTGCTTGTAAAAATGCAAATGTTTACCTACATAGGCTAATATTATGCAAACTTAAATATTAGGGTACACAAACTTAAGGGTGAAGAGAAAGCAACACATAAAGGAAACAATGGTAGTGGGCCTGGTGTAGTATGGGGGTGGGGGGGCTGTGGCACACTGCAGAGTACATTTCACCTGTAAATAGGGATGCCGTTGACAATGACAGATGTTTCTATTTTACCAAAGAAGACAAAATCTCTAGATATTTGGGGGTAATTTCCCTTTAAGATACCAGGGGAAAAAATTACTGATCTGTGGGCTGGAACTGATCTATCGGAGGCCAGTTTGAAACCTTGTGCTTAGATCTATGTATCACTTCCTTAAAGCAGAGCTCCTCCGAGTATGGTCATCAGAGACATCAGTATCACCTGGGGGATGGTTACAACTACAAGACCTTGGGCTCCGCCCAGATGTCCTGAATTCACGTCTCTGAGAGGATGACCCAGGTTTCTGGGTTTAACAAGCCTTCTAGGTGATGGTTTTACAATAACATCGAGATAGGAGGGGGCCAGACGCAACAAGAAGCAGATATGCCTCTGGTATGTGCAAGGAGGCAAGGACAGGGTCTGGAGCTGTTAGGATGGAAAGTCTCCTGTCCTCCAGGTGAGGGGAAGGAAAAAGGGTACTGACGAAACCTGAGAAGGCATCCTGGGAGCTCGGCGACAGGATGGTCACCTGTGGAGCCCCAGGGGGCCTTGTACAGACCCAGTTGCTCCTCCTTTAAGCCAAAATACCAGACTCTCTGAGCCTTGTACCTCCTCCCCACCAACTCCCAATGTTCCCCTATTTGGGAGCATTGTCAGGGCTACATCTGTTCTAAAGCATATCTCCCAAGTTGTCACCATTCCCAATTAAGTAGACAAAGACTTCCATCTGCCTAGGGGCTCACCACACTTTTCATATTACCCTTTTTATGCAAATATAGTGATTCTGGGGAGTAATGATGTCAAGCAGAGTGTTAGGTACCACATTTGAGCCAGAATAGCTATGTCTTTAACTCACATGCAATCTACAGAATCTCCAGAAAGGTCAATGTTGAACTAGGCTTTTGTACTGGGGCTCTTCTGAAGCTTAAAGATAACTTCAATTAAAGTCACCGGAGATGTATTTTAACTGTATGAGAAGCTGGCCACCAAGCTAATCATTCAAAGCACAGTTCAATTAACTTCTCCTTTCTTCCTCTTTTATTCCTCTCCATTTTTTGGCTTAGCCATGTAATTTTATTTTACTGTTTCCTTCTATATATTATTTGCTGCCTTTTTTTAAAGGAAGCTGAGTTATCTTTCAAGAACAAATTCCATTGTAGCAGTGACCTCGAGGATGATAAGGCAGTAGATTAAAGCCCCGTAGTAGCATGAAATGCCTGGGATGATTTGAAAGAAAGGATCAGCTGTCTAGTATTAATTCAGTAATAACTGAAGAGACAGTGTTCTCATTGCCTCCTTTCAGGCAGAACTCTCCAGTGTCTCACAAAGTTCAGTGTCACTGCAAGAGACAGTGAAATAATAATTGGACAAAGGCCCATTCCGACTCCAATAACTGACCCCATGTTCAGAGTTTACCTACACATATTTGTTAGGACAGCAATTAGGCTGAGGATTTAGATAATTTCCTGCCCCCTGTATCAGATAGCCATCGCTATGCACAACGCATGCCAACACTTAATGGTTTAAAACAATAACCATTGGTTTAGCTAACAATTCTGTGGACCTGCCCCATGAGTGTACAGATTTGGGCTGGGCTCCATCATGTGACCCCTTCAAGTGTTCAGCTGGTGGGTGGACCAGGGACTCAAGGGTCCAGGGTGGCCTCACTTTCTGAGGACCACAGCTGCCGTCATGGACTCTAGCTTTTGGGGAGACTCATAAAGATATGAAAGACCTCACTGGGACTTCTGCCCGAATTCCCAAGGACCCCTTCTGCTGGTTGTTTGTGTCTGTCCCTCAGTTTAGCAGCACTTTGCTGCTAGAAAGTGGTCCCTGTGACCATTTTCAGAGGGTTGCCCTTGGGTTAATGGAGCTTCCTTACGAACAGGAGAGTTAGAAGATGCTGAGAGTTACATTCTCCCGGCTGGTCTCTAGTCAAGAGTATAAAAACCAGCTCCTTTACATCGATGGAGAGAAACTCCGGGACATAATGAAGCCTCCAGAACTTCCACAGGATTGGGCTAAAGCTGGGAATTTGCCTGAAGTGGAAGATTTGTGTGGCTTCTTCCCAACCCTGCTTTCCTAACTCCTTCCTGGGAACACCACCTTAAGAGCTCATTGGCTCACGTACCCTCTCAGGGTCTGTTTCCAGTCCTAACCTAAGAAATACAGTCCAACTCGAATGTCTTCAACATGGGTGCAAAGCAGACTTACTCAACTGTGGGATAGGTTTCCTCATAGAAGTTCATATAAAGATAGAATTTCCTAGCCAAAAAGACCATCAAACAAACAAACAAAAATACCTCCTATAGCCAGCCTTCTTCTGTAGGTGAAAAGACAAACACAAAAAGAACTGAAGCAATGCACTGGAAGTCACACAGGCCCAGAGGACAGAACAAAGTCAAGGCTGCTATCTGAGTCACATTCAATTCTGTCACTAAATAGGGGGCTGCCCCTGGATTCCGCTGAGAGGCCACACCCCTGAGACGTGCAGGACTGTTGTGCTGAGCAGACAGCAGAGCATGGTCTGCGCCAGGGACCTCAGGCTTCAGAGCCCCAGCCCCGCCCCACCGTGTCCTCCGTTGTCCCTTCTTTCTCTGCCTCCTCACCTTCTCTCTCCCTCTCCATCTTGCCCTCTTCCCTTTTCACTCTCCCCCCTCCTCCTCCTCCTTCCCCTCTCTCCCTCTCTCTCCAGCTGATCATCTTCATCGTCTTCATGATTATCGTTTTCTTCTCCAATGTCCCTTCCGTCTGAAGCATTTCCTTCCTACTAATTTCTGTTGCATTTCACAAGTAAAGGCTGGTGAGCCAGCAACGGGGCCCAAATGCACACAGACAGCTGCGGGGTAGCTGCTCGCAGGCAGCGCCGTCAGCAGGAAAGCCCTCGCGGAGATTCACAGAAAGGCAGAGGCAGCCGCCTTTCCCCACCAGAGGAGCCGTATTAATGTTGCAGTTCACAGATCCTCAAGGCTTGATTTATCGAATGGGAGATCAATGTGAAAATACTGTGAAGTCCCTGGAACTGGGAAGATAGTTAGATCACTCCACTCACGTACATCATATTTATGAAAGGAAAAGGAAGTGGGTAGATGATAAATTAGAAAAAGCCTGGAAGAAAAAAAACTCCATCTTTTCCAAACTCGATCTTTTATAAACTTCTTTCCAAAAGGCTGAGCTCAAACTGTAAATACCTCCATTTGTTAAGTATGCCTTCATTTCTGGCTTCCAAACAGAGGCAGCTTTGAGGAACCCCACATGGGCTCCTCCGCTCTGCCTGTGCCCATTTCTGCCCCTTCCCGGGGCCCCGCCCAAAGGCAGCTGCCAAGTTCAACATTTATACTAATTGAGAGCTGGAGAAAGTCAGACAAATCATTGCTTCTCTCTCTTTCTGTAGATACAGAAACTGAGGTGCACAAGGGCAAGGGTTATACAGAGAATCCAGGAAATAAACTAAATAAACTAAGGGCCAGCCCTGGCCTGAGAGTCAGGAGTCCCCCGTGTGTGACCCACCTTCACTGTAAGTTTCTTTCGGGCCGTCACTGTCCCCTTGGAGCCTCAGTGTGGTTGATTTTAAAATGGTGACAGTCGTTTGAGCTTCCACCTCTTTGCATGTGACTGCTCCATCTCCCATCAAGGGGAGGAGCCTGTTTCCAGGCCTCTGAATCTGGGCTGGCCTTGTCATTTGCTTTGACCAATAGAATGCAGCAGTGTGCCAGCTCTGAGATGAAGGGGCCTTGCACCCTGTGGTTCCCTTCCTTGGAATCCTGTCCGGCTAGCATGTGCAAAAGCTCAAGTGAGACTTTGAGAGGATGAGGGACCATATAAAGTCCAGATGAGCCATCCTACATAGGCCAGTTCCCAGCTGAGCAGGAGCTGCCCACAAATGCAGACATTTAGCCCAGGGGACAATCACAAGTGCCCAGCCACGCCCATCACGAATTTGTGACCCAGGGCATCATGAACTAAATAAATGATTGTTATTTCAAGCCATTGTCTGAGAGTGGTTTGTTAAGCAGCAAAATTTAACTGACATTCTTTATCAATTTAACTGACATTTTCTTCATCTGCCCAGAAAGGGATGGGACACAGAGATCTCCTTTTCTAGGTGCTTTTTGAAATACCAAGTCCACAAAAGGTTAAGGCCTAAAGCTGCAATGTCCAATTGGGTCCCCGCTAGCTGCAGGCAGCAATTTAAAATTTTTAATTTAATTTAAATTAAGTAAAAGTAAAAACTCATTTCCTTCGTTGCACTAGCCACATTTCCAGTGTTTAACAGCTGCATGTGGTCAGTGGGCACAGTACAGACCAGCACAGGTATGGAAGCACAGAGCACTTCCATTGTCACAGAAAGGTACACTGCACGCTGCTAGTCTGGAGCGAGTGTCTGGGCTGAGCTGCAAGGAAAGCCAAGCCTCCAGCCTACCACCACGTCTACTCTCACCTTCCCAGCACACCCTGCGACTACCCTCGTGTCTCCTTGAAGTTTTCAAAGCTAAATTTTAAGTCAGCTGCTTTACCTCAAATATCTGAATCATCAAAGAGTCTTTGAATTGACCACAAACAAGCTGAGTATTTTATTAAGAGAGCAGGGAGAGGCTCTGAACAAGGTAGGAACGTCTGCAGACAGACTGAAGCTTTCCCTCCTTCCGGGGATTGTCCTAGTTTTTTTTTTTTTTTTTTTTTTTTTTTTTTTTTTTTTTTTTTTTTTTTTTTTTTTTTTTTTTTTTTTTTTTTTTTTCTAAGGCATCTTTTTTCCATGGTGGTAAGGTTGATAGCTGACTTTATCTGCATTCAATTCTTAAAGAGGATTGACGATTGATTTTTTTTTTCTGTGTGTGTATGTAGGAGGTTTCCTCCCAGGTCTCTTTCTACTTTTTTCCCCTCTCTAATGCCCAGGGCTTTCACTGACTTCAAAGAACTAGAAAAGACTCAGAGGAAAATGGGGCTCTGACCTAATTAAACATATAGATTGAGATTTTTCTCTGTTGGTTGATGAAAGATTCCTTTTTCTCCCAAGCCTCATTCTGATTTCCTGGATGAAGGAGATGTGGAAAACCACCCTTCTGCTGACCCTGGTGGAAGTATCATCCCTGCACGGAGCCCAAGGCAGGGGGAGCAATTAGAGCCTGTGGGACAGCAGAGGCAAGAGGGGACCATTAACAGTGATGGTTGGGGACTGCAGTGCCTGAGGTTGAATCCCAGTTTAGCCACCTTCTACCTGTGGTGGCTCTTGGTCTAATAACTTAATCTTGCTGTGCTTCAGGTACCACATTTGCAAAGCGAGGCTGGCGACTGTTCTTACCTGGTATAGGTTTGATGGATGACACAAGGGAAATCCTGAGAACAGTGCCTCATGGTAGGCAAATGGGACTTTTCAGTCCCCCATCCAGGTCCTCTGGGACACAGGGTGCTGGTTCTGGGTGCCCACCCTCCAGCTCCTGTGTACTTTGCTGCTAATGGCTTGCACCTAAAACCTTCTTCAGAGGCCTGTCCCTGGGCTATGGAAGCCACTTTACCTGCACAGACAAGGAGCCTGCCTGTCTGGTGTCATCCCAAGCAGAGAGTCGTGATCAGCCGTCAGAAAGCCTGGCTCCCTTGCCTATGGGCAGACAGACATCGAGTGTAACTCACACTCCAGGGCTTCCCTGGGGATCAGGTGGGGGCCAGGGCTTGGCTCAAAATTGCTGCTTTGCTTGGCTCCTTCCCCCTTTCTGTCCTGCTTCTTTTACTCTCAGGTTCCTCCTGAAAGCACATGCACAATAAATCACTAGCACATGAATCCATGTCTCAGGCTCTGTTTCTACAAAACTAGTCCTAAGATGGTAACTATTACAATTAGAATAATAATAATTATTAAAACTATGTGTTTTATTTCAGTTATGCCATAAAAGGTATTCTTGATTCCTAAGTGAGATGATGATCATAATTTCCAAGTTTACAGAATTCAGCACTTTTCAAAGCACCTTCCCTTTAGCCTATTTGAGTTCATTGTTGTTAACTAGGTGCTCCTAGAAACAAGATACTGAATACAAAGTCCAATCCAGCCTTTCTTCTTCTCTTCTCTCCCCTCACTCATAGCACAACCAGAGCCTCTTGTGTAAGGGTACGGACATATCAGTTCCTATCACTAAGCTTGATCCTGCCCCAACCCTCTTCCAAACAGCTGTCTCCTGTGCTCCAGGCTGCACACATTCCAGCATGGTTCACCCGTAGAAGGAAAATCCCTGGAAAAAGACTCCTGCAGACACTGGGTGGAATGGGTCTCCATCTTAAGCTGACTTCAGTGTCCTTGGAAGGCTTGTTGGAACATGAATTCTTAGGCCTCACTCCCAGGGGTTCTCATTCAGTCAGTGTGTGGTGGGACTTATAACTTGGCATACATAGCAAACACCTAGGTGATGCCACTGCTGCTGTTTTGCAGACCCGGTTGGAGTGACATGGGCCTAGAAGACCCCTGAATTCATAGGGAGAAGTAGAGCTGGAGGAAGGACAAAGAGGGACTGTCTCTGAGGTGCTGAGTCCAAAGCAGGGCCTGCTTGCCTGGCTTTTGGGGTGGTAATGTTCTCAGCCATGCAAAACCCTCCACAGTCATCCCAGGGACGTATGAAAGGCAGAGTCTGCAACATGGCATGACCATGGTATATCAGTTAACTATTGCTGCTATAACAAATTAGCACGAACAGCAGCTTAAAGCAACATGTGTGTACAGTGTCTGGCAGACGTAATGCCTGGACTTGACTTACGATTTTATTACAAAATCCTAAGTCATGCTTATGATTTTGTAATAAAAGACTGGGTATAGATTAATAGGTCATAAAAAAAAAAGGGGTTATTTGTGCCAAACCCTGTATATGACAGTCCTGGAGGTCCCAAGTCTGAAGTGGCTATTATGAGGCTAAAGTCAAAGACTTCATTCCTTCTGGAGGCCCTCTGGGAGCATCCATCCCTTCCCTTTTCCAGATTCTAGAGGCTGCCCACATTCCTTGGTTCCTGGCCACATCAATCCAACCTCTGCTACCATCATCACATCTCCTCTGACTCTGAGCCTCCTACTTCCATCCTGCCTCTAGGTATAGGCTTCAAACTTGGGCCAGCCACCATGAGAACCCACCTGGGCTAGCCTGCTGGAGGATGAGACACCACATGGAGTAGAGATGAGCCATCCAGCTGAGATCACCCTAGACAAGTTAGCCTGCAGATGACCTTACAGGTGTCTACAAAGGTTTGTGTGAGCCTAGCCAGATTTATGGGAAATACCCAATATCTATTATATTATGCCACTATATTTTGGGGTGGTTTTTTAGGCATAATGGGTAATGGATATTCACCCTGATTGGAGGGACTATTGGGCAGCTTGGTTTCCTTAAACCAGGTCTAGCCTACAAATGTCTCTTACATGGCTACCACGGGATGTATTAAAAATCAGAAAAAATTACTTTAAGTGTCAGACTTTCAGATTATTTTGAAATATTAGAAGTTATAACTGAAAAGGAGCATTTAGGAAGCCTTGTGGGATGTTCTCTTTCTTGATCTGGGTGCTGGTTGCACTAAGTGTACTTAGTTTGTAAAAGTTCATCAAACTCTACAACTTAAGAGTTTACTCTTTTCTTTAGTTATGGAAGAGTTTAATTAAAGTAAAAATAAAATGAAATATTAATTAATTAAAGTAGGGCTCTTGTTCCGTCTGCACCTATGACGTGAGTGGAGGGGTCTGATGAATTTAACTAATTTCCTGCCCCAGAAGCCTGAGATAGAGAGTTAAACACTCGCTAATTATCCACACTTCTCCCTTTAATCCCACTGACCAACTTGACTCATGATATTAGTTGCCTGTTTCCTATAGGCATCGGAGTTTGCCAATTATTAAAAGAGGTTTCTTGTTAAAGCACACTATCAAAGTACCGCCTACTCAAATTATTATCTGTTCAACTATCTCTAAGTTTCTGGCTCCTTTTTTTTTCAACTATTGGCAGTAACAACTGACTTCTTCTTTCCTAGTGTGCAGTTCAAAGGCAGCTGCCTAATGAAGGATCTTATTTCCTGGCTTCCCTCACATCTAGGTGTGGCCATGTGACCAGGTCTCCCCAGTGGAATGCGAATGGAAATGCTGAGTGTCCTTTCCCTTCCAAGCCTGGGGTTAAGAAGCAGTTGGGCCTGATCTACAAAGACACCAAGGTCCAAGTTCTATCAACTGGACAGAGCCTGAGTCCACAAATCAGCATGTGGTGGAAAGTCATCTGCTGACTGAAACGGCCAAATTGAACTCTTAGGTGAGTAAGCAGTAACATTGTAGTCTGGTAAGCCAGGGAAATATGTCTGTTTCTGCTGCTAGAGCTACCCTGATTAATATGTCCTTTCATGCTGTGGTTACTCATGCATCACTCATTAAATAAATATTCATAAAATCTTCTCATATGCCAGGCAATGTGCCAGCTTTCTGTCTGCAAGGATCTTCTACACTGGCTTAAAAATAAGGACAAGTTATCAATGTCTATTGACCTTACTCTGTGTCAGAACATGTACAAGTGCCTTTACAGATATTATAACATGTGATCTTTACATTTACTCTACAATGTGGGTGTAAGAGTTCCTAACTTATAAATGAGGAACCCAAGTCTTACAAACTCTGGGGTACAGGACTTTCTGATTTAAACACCTCTATTTCCCCCAAGACGTCATCCTGCTTCCGAGAAGGGAGATAAGATGCATACACCAGAACTGATCAGCATGTTACTCAGCATGCACTGGCATGAGAGAGCAATGTTGAAATGCTGAGAATGTTCAGAGATCACTGTTTTGATACTCAAGCTTTTCTCAAGCAGTGCTGCCCACTGATACATCTACCTTTGTCTGGCTGGTGTTCTGACTGGGCCCCCATCTTTGACTTCTCTGATATTTTTGGGGCCAGCGATGTCCAGAAAAGTCCACATAGCCACCAAAGTGCAATATGGCCAAAAAGCACCATATGTAAGTATTCAGTAAGACAGTGACCACTGTGTCCCTGCAGCACTGAGTGCTCTTTGCATTGCTCTTTACAAACTCCCTCTCTCCCTCTATGGAATCATCTTGGTCAAGGCTGGCTGGATGAGACTGCATTTGCAATGTAGAAAACCATGGAGCAATCTTACGAGTTATCCTCATTCATTCACTCAAAAACTAATAATTCAATACGTCCTCTGTTCTCAGTGATAGGCCCTAATTTTCTCCATATCATAATTAATTGGACGTGAATATTCTCGGCATCCTAACTTGGCTGTAACATCAGAGGCTTTGCATTGCCTTAGATGTAAATACCAGGGGGAAACAACTGCATGCAGTTAACAGCACACAAAATCTTCAGATCTGACACCTTTCCTCGCAATTGGTTTGGGGTCTGCGAAAGTGGACAACCCATAGACTTCAAGGCCTCCTGCCTTCATTAAAAGAGATACAAATTGCTTCCCCAGTGCATCTTCTCAGGGTAGCAGCTCACAATAAAACGCTGAGATTGCATGAATCCATCTCCATGCAGAAACCTGAGGCAGATGCCATAATTTTTTCATGTCATTTTAATGGGCTTGCTTTTAAAAAAAACCAGCGGCATGTTTTTGCTGGGGTCCTCGGTATTTTAAATTGGCTTCTGTAATGACTCTTTATGACGGCAGAATACGCCGAGTGAGAACCAAATGTTACTTAGACATTTCACAAGAGTTCCCTTTCACATAGTTTTTTCACATAGTTCCCTTCTCTTCTGACGCACGCCTTGGCTTTGTGCCCAGCTCAGAACAATCTCTGTTTCCTCCACTTGAGAGGCAACAAGTATCTACTGAGAACCTGTTTTCTGCCAGGCTCCAAGCAGGAACTGGGGATATGGTGGTGGAAGGACAGCCCTGCTTTTTAAGAGGGCTGCTTCTCAGGCCATGTTCTCATAAAGATGCCTCCTCATCCTGTAATGTGCCCATGCCTCTCCTAGATAACAACTCCTTGAGGACGACCTAAGTCTCCTCTACCTCAATGTCCCTAGTGGACATTATTGTGCCTGGCTTGTGGGGTGAGCTCGGACTGTATCATTGAATGAATAATTGAATGTTTGACAGGAGAGTTTGCCTGGATATTTTAAAAGGAACAGTCTATTTTTCACTCAAACAGCCTCAGTTTCATTGCTTGGGGCCTGGAGATGAAGAATAAAAGAATTGCAATACTCTCTTAGAAACTCTTATTTCTGTTCTACAAGGGAAAAAACATTTGTTCATTCCTTCACTCAACAACTGTTCATTGACTGCCTGCAATGTGCCAACACTGTTCAGGTCTAAGACACACAAGTCTCTAATTGTGAGTAGGGATGACAGGTTATCAATAAATACTCAGTAAATAAACAATGTAGTTTATGACAGTGATAAGTAATAAGCCTCAAAGTCTTTCACATTGGTGGAAGCTTTGTCCATGGATGAATAGTTGTATTTATGTAGGCAACGTTGTGAGCAAACGTGAGTGCCTCAGCAAAGATGCTGACCTTTGTTCTGTGACAAAACCTTAACATATGATGTATGGACAGTGAGCATCAGCCAGTGGTCAGGGGCCTGAGAAGCAAACACTCTCTTGGCCTAAGTAAGAAGAAGCCTCAGGAAAGGCATGGGGAATGCTGAAGGTTCTATGCAGCTTGTACATCTAATGGTCACCTGAGGAAGGTAGTTCAATGCCCACAGTCCATTTCAACCCATGGTCATTGTATCAGTTATCTATTGCTATATAACTGACCTGAAAACCTGTGGATGAAAATAGATATTATTTGTTATAAGTTTGTGGGTGTTTCTGTCACTCTGGGCTTGGCTGATCTCAGCATGGCTTTCTCATGTGTTCACAGCTTGCTAACTGACCAGCTGGGGACCGGCAGCTCTAAACTGGCCTCAGCTAAGATGACTCGCCTCTTTCCTCTGTGTTTCTCAGATGCCTCCAGGAGGGTAGCCTAGGCTTGTTCTCTGAGCAGTAATAGAGACTGAAGGAAAAATAGAAATGGACACATGCTTTTCAGGTCTCTGCTGGTGTCCCATTTGCTATTGTTCCATTGGCTAATGTGGATTGCATGGCCCAGTGCAGAGCCGGTGTGAGCCAACAAATCCTGGATCCTGTTCCAGTTCTGACCTAGCCAACTGAGTGTCATCATGTTTAATTCCCTCATCTTTAAAAGGGAAGAGGAAAACCACAACGGCAGGCACTGAGTAAGTGCTCAGTAAATGATAGCATTTCCCATGATTATTATCATCTGAGAGGACAACATAAGTCTTCCTTAAGGGTGGAGGAATAAAAAAAAATGGGGCAAATAGACTCCATTAGCAGTGACAGGTATTAGGGAGAGGATTTATTGGTACTGGGAAAGGCTTGATGAATATTTAAGCAAGGCTTTACTGGGATGAAGAATCACTGCTCTCAGGAAGGAAGGAATTGCATGGACTTGGCTGATGACAGCCCAAGGAAGGAAGAGGTGATTGGTGGATTTGGGATGGGTGCTGCCCCTCCCTGTTTCCAGCTCTTTATTGTCCTGCCTCTTCCGAGAGCCTTGATGAAAACAGACCTCAAGAGCTTGGGTCATTAGCCTTGGGGCAACTAAGGGGTAATGATGTTTCAGGCCCATTTTTTCCTTAATATGGAAGTGCTTATTCTAGAAGACTGAACAGCCAGAGCAAGTAGATATACAGCTTCTAAAATTGGACAGGACTTGTGTCAACCCAATTCACAACTGACATAAGGGGCTTGAGTGAAGGGATGTCACATAAAGGTGTACACATTGTGTCTGCTTAAGGCCCAAGGGGGCCATTCATATCACCGATTATGTACAGTATACAAACTGCACAACTGCACGTGGCTGCCCTGCTTAGATGGAAACCGGTGAATTATCAAGGTAATGTGGAAATTCTCAGACATCCTTTGATAGTCATCCTTTGTCTTTGAAACATCAACAACTCTCTCTAATGTAGGCCTAGCACGCACTTGATACAAAATTTGGGGTGGTTTTGCAATCAAACTAATTTTTCTACCTGAAAATTGGGGTAGATCTGAGATCATGTATGAGTTCCCCTACCCTTTTAGTGTTCCCCGCCATGTTTGATTTCCCGTCACAGTAGAGTGAAAATGATACCCTGTGTCTTCAAAGTTATCACATGGTTTTACTGCTACTATTGATGTTAAAGCTTTACTTTACACATCTTGCATCTTGAGTTCAAGTCAATCAAAAGTGTTTCTTCCTATTTTTCACTTGCACTTGCCGAGGTCTGAATACATTAAGATGAAGCATGATTCTGATTTAATTAACAAGGGAACTGTCTTAGGAAGTGCTTATATGACTTGCTTAATGCTTCACAGAGATTTGGTAGCACAACTGGGTTTAGAAGCGATATATCTGGGCTTCTTCCCAGGGTTCTTTCCACTGGAACTTGAAATCACTAATACATTACCTGGCCAATGGTGACTACACTAAGCTTTATATATCCATTCATTGTTTAAATGAATGGTGAATACAGTAGACACTCAACAGTTGACAAAGAAAGATATGTCCCAAGGTCCTTTATTGATTCATAATTTTTCAAATACTATGAAAGCTATAATTGTCAAACTGGGTGAGAAGGGTGTGAGTTCAGTGCCCTCTTCCAAAATTTTTGTTGGAATCATGAAGGATTGTGTATAATTTAAGAAAAGCATATTTAACATACCAATAGTATTTTTAACATAAGCCATGGAATGCAAAGGTCAACAAAATCTTGACTGGTGGGAACAGAGAAAAAATAAACTGAGAGAGCATTTCAAAAGACATATTTAAAAAAAAAAAACAGCTTGAGTAACTGTCTACTGAAGCATGTAATTTTTTTCCATAAGAGACAGTAAATTATAACTGAAATTTTTAAGTGACCCTTTCAGACTCTTGAATACTCCAAAAATATAGGATTAAAGTCACAGATGTGAATTTCTGTTGAATAGGACATTTTACTTTCATTTATATGAAACTTCGACTTTCCGACTAAGAACTGTACCTTACATATCTTTGCATTCTCTTCACTTCCACAGAAGCACCAGCAACTAGCTTTCTTGGGGAGATGCAATTTTAAAGGAGAAGAAAAAGTTATTGTTTTGTGGAAGTATCATTTAGGTGTCCTTTTGTTTCAGAGAAAACTCCAACCACCCGGGCTGGAATGATAGCAGAATTTACTGGTGTTAGTATCTCTAAAGTCCAGGGGAAGTGTTGACTTGATCCAGATGTCCACATGATCAAGAGGGCTGTGGCATTTTTCTTCTGCAATTCATTTGGTTCTGTCTTTTCTGTGGGTTGTTCTTGTCCTCACGTTGGCTTCCCTCATGATAGCAAGAAGTCTGCAAGCAGCTCTGAGAACTTCTGTGTGCTTCCTTTTTGATATCCAGAAAAGAGAGGGAGAGGGAAATGGAGACTCTTCACTGACATTTCACTCTGACTCTGGTAGACTGATTATAAAAATACTCCTAATTCTCCTCTTCTCCCTGAAACCATACCCTTTGCAATGTGAGCATGTAGTTCTTCTCATCATGAAGTGAGTCTGTTTCCCCACCTCTTGAATTTGAGCTGTCCTCATAACTTGTTTCAGCCAATAGAATATGGTGGAAGTGATAAGGTGCTAATTCTGAGCCTAGGCCTCAAGAGAATCACACGTTTTCATTCTCACTTGGAGTCCTATCCCCACTATATAAAAGCAAGCCTTAGCTACCTTGATAGGTAATAAGAGAACACAGGGAGCAGAGACAAGCCATCTCAGTTGAGCCTAACCTAGACCAAGCTGTAGCCAACCAACCTCCATATACATGAAGGTCCAACCTAGAGCAGCAGAGATACTTCCTCCCTGGCAGCTGACCACAGACACATAAGTAAGCCCAGCTGAGACCAGAAGATCTACACTGCTGAGGTGCAGAGTAGCTCATTGATCAAAGCAACTGAGATTTGGGGTGGTTCTTCACATAGCTATAGCCAAATGACACACAATCTTCTAAGGTTGCCTTGATTGCATTGTTTTAAGTCACTGTTCACTCTTAAACCAATCACTACGTTTGGATCTAATTCAGTCAAGGCCCACATTAAACTGTGATGGAAACCTAAAAGAACCTCAGTGGTTATTAGGAAAGACATAGGAGAAAGGTGGGGAGTGGGTATGGATGCAACCGTTGTGGGCAAACAACCCATGTACTGTCACCACTTCAAAAGAGTTCCCAGTAGGTGACGATGGAATGAGATAAAGATGATGAAGTGGTCTCAATGGGTTGAATGACTCCTGCCCAAAAGTCAGCTTCATAGCACATTCAGATAGTGTCCTGCCTTAAAAAAAGAAAACAAAAGAAAATTATGTAGTGCCCTGAAGTTTCAAGTTCCTTGGAAATTCTTGACACTGCAATGTCAAATCCACCAATATCAATGTTTTGAGTACAAATGGTTTTTCACACTCCACATAATCAATATTAATAGACCAAATCTCATGCCTTTAAGCTCAGAAGCCTTCAGAGAAGACAGTTGACTGCACTTAGTAGGGCACGTTTCCCCATGAGTGTCCAATGTAGACTTTCAAGACCTGAAACAAGCACACCATTTTCTCTAGGTGCTTCTGCTAGAAGGTATTCTTCCCCTTACACCTATCAGTGTCATAAAACAACTTTGTAGCTGGAGTTCAGTTAAAACACCATCAATTTTTGCTTAAATATGCTTTTCAAATTCTGTGTTCTAAGATTTTTTTTTTTCTGAAATGCAACTGTAAATGGATTAAAATCATCTTTAATTAAAGAAAAGAACAAAAAGCCCATGTAATACATGAGTATGCTAACCTGACAGGTACAAAACCAGTCATGGCAGCTGGACTTCAGGGGGCCAAGAACTACCACTAGGAAAGGGGAACACAATTTCCTTCTGATTGGAAGAAGAGGTAATCATGGGGTTTCTGTCAGCAAACACTCTGCGTTTTCTTTTTTGAATATCCCTTCTGCTTTTAGAAGAAAAAGAGCTGAAGAACGTGTGTTCTGGGAGGAGGGATCTGCAGTCCTAAGAAAATACTTCAATGGCATTTCAAAAATACTATTTGTAAGCAGTCAGGCTTTTATTAGGAGACAGCCTATCAAAGCTTAGGGGAAGCCTCTGGCAGCCGATGAAAAGAAGGTAACTCCAAGGGATTTTGGTGTTAAAACTGGCCAAGGAGATTGGAGGGGATTTAACATGAACAATTCTGTGTACATTTAAGGAATCACTCATTAAAACTGAAGGAAAATTGGATTAAACAGCAGTGGAAAACAGGGACATGTGAATAAGGGGTTTGTCATCCTGAAATTTTTCCTATGACTTTACATATTTAAAGCAACTTTAGGAGATTGCTGTGATGCACTAACCATATTAATAGCCCCGGTTTATCACAACTGCCCATATCCGTACCCCTGAGCATTACTCTTCCAGGAGGCTCTGTGCTTGGACATGTGATTTTCTTTGGCCAATGGGGAAGTGGCAAATTTGATACAAGTAAAGGCTTGAAAAGTGCTTACGTGTTTTCTCTTCCTCTCTTGGATTTCTGTCACCCTTATATTTACAAGCCCAGGCTAGCTTGCTGGGATCACATGAAGCAGAGTAAGTCCTCGGAGACTGGGAGGGTTGGAAGCCATGAGAATGCTGTACTCATAGAATCTGTGAAAAGATAGGTTCTTAAAATCTTCGAAGCATCTCTAGTCTGACTTCATTTCTGGTGCCCAAATCTGTATTGGTTATCTTTGGGACATAACAAATGACCCTAAATATAGGTTCTTAAAAAAGTAATAAACCTTCATTATCCCATGTAATTTTTGAGGGTCAGAAATCTGAGTGAAGTTTAACAAGGTGGTTCTGGTTTTGGGTCTCTAATGAGGTTGAAGTCACGATGTGGGCTGAGGCTCCAGTCAGCTGCAGGTTTGACTGAGGTTCTACGATTAGATTAATAAATGCTTATTGTCTACTCTTGTATCTCCAGTACCTGAAAATGTGAATATCTGTTGAATGAATGAATGAGGAATATGAAACCATGGAACCAGAAGAGATCACTCAGGAAGAAAGTACTAGAGGAAAGACTACAGGGTTCAACACTGATCCCTAGGGGACACTCCAAAATCTAAGTCCTGATAGAGGGGGAGGAGACAAAACAAAGTTCTCTCCCATGGATGCCCTTGACCCCTTGTGTATTTGTCAAGGCAACATGCCTACCTAGAACCCATGCATCAATCTGTGTATCAGGTAGGACCTGAGATCCTGGAATTTTCTGTCTTCCTGAGCTCAGGCCCACTTCTTCATGAGGACCGGCCACACCCCAAGAGTGGCCAAGGGGTGGTAGCTCTTTGGTGATAAATTGGCATGAACAGAGTTGAATATATGGGATGAGGAGACATAAAACCATGGATTATAAGAGGAAGGGTGTGAGCTATGGGCAGGGGCCCAGGAGCCAGGGACTACCTCCTTTTAACCACCACATTTCCTGGGTGTAGGGCCCTAAGGGCCAGGATCTGAAGTTTGAACCTGGCCTTCTGGGTTACTAGAAGTCACATTTGTCAAGATAGAAATAGACCATAAAATACTTCATTTAGCAGTTTTTGATTTATAACTTATACTGTTTGGACATGTAATGTGTAGGTAGCCATTTGTACAATTACTCTGGATCCTGGAGCTGTTAGGGTCGGGCATGGCTAAATGGAAGATTTGAAGTAAAGGGATGGTGGTGCTCCTTCCAGAAGCCAGGGTATCTCAGACTCAACTCCAGTCCACATAAACCCTTGCTGCACTTGCAATTAAAATTTGCTAAAATTAGATTATGTTGTGACCAGGGGAACTGTAAGAATGCCCTAATGAAATCAGGATCTAAATATCCAGGCTTCTCTCAGATATAATGAGCAAAGATTAAGAATGTATAATGATTTTGCCATTTAATTAGGAATTTTATGAAGTAGGAGTCTTCATTTAAGCATCAATGTCAATCCCTGCATTTAAGACGGTGCGTCATTTAAGATTTAAAACTCAGAAGTCCAGCATTTGTGAAAGCTTACGTTATATGATGCCAGTTACATGTTATACGATGCCAGAGGCGGGCTGATCGCAGAGAACACTTTGTCCACACGTGTGTCTACCACAAGCCAGGCTTACTTTCAAACATGCTTTCAGCTGTAAGTTACTGGAATGGTCTCTTCTTAGGAACTCCATGACACGCTACAAGTTCTTTGGTCTAATTCCTATCACAATTTAAAATAATTGTTTACTATGAAAATTTTCAAATATACAGAAACATAGATTGTACAATGAGACCCATGTGTCTCTCATCCACTTCTTCAACTATCAACATTCCCTTCAATTGTGTGTTTGGTGGTAATTCTGCAATAGTCTCAAATCAAAACCACATCTTCACTAAAGGCAATGTGTTTCTTCTAGGTTTGGGCTTGTTCTTATTTTATTTCTTACTTTTCTTTATTTATCTTGCTACTAGAAAGAGATTCATCCTTCTTCTTTGTGTCATCTAGAATGATGAGGGCCGGCAGATAAATGGGTGCATTGTCCCAGTTAGAGGTTTTCACAGCCTTCACGTCTGGCCACTCTTCTCCCCTGATTATTGTGCAAATGTTTCCATTGTCAACCAGAAAGGAAAATGCTTCTGGGAAAAAACTAGAAAGATGACATCAATTTAACACTGCCTTTTGGGGTTAGCACACAGAGACAGGACAGCGTGAAGCCGTTACAATGCTTCCCCTGACAAGAGAAACTAAATGATCCTGAGAGCTGCTCCCAATCAGGCATGCTACTGAGGAGAGACCAGCTCTGATAATGACCTAGGAAACACCGCATTCTGGCCACACATGGTCATTCGTGTTTCTAACCACGATGTCTTAGTCGGAGTTTGGGAAGATTGCCTGGGCCCCTGTGTAGATGGAAGTCACGTGGCAAAGCCCAACAACTGGCTCATTGTATTTATTTAGGCTTAAGAAACCACTTGTCTTTTCTTGCCTATGGGTCAAGGATTGGGTATCTGGCTACATTCACCAAGATGTTCCCACCCACCTTCATCACTGTGATCACGTGGTGTCCACGGGCTCTTCCACCTGCTTTGTCCCTTGCTATTCTCCCACCTGTTGTGAAGTGGCCTTTTAGTTGTGAGGTGAATGCAGTCATGCAAGAGAAAAGCTTCCTTGCTTTCAACATGTTTGCTGATGAATGTGGGAACGGGGATGGGTCAGGAAGTGGATTGCCCAAGTTCAAGGACTATAGCTGGAGGCTAGTGAGCAGCAATGGGATGACTCCACTGAGGCAAGAAGGGTAGAAAAGGAAGCAGGGATGCATGCAAGCCAAGAGGACCTCTGGTTCTCCATGTGAGGTCGACTTGACATGGAATAGTAAGGAAACTGTCAGCATCCTTTGGACTCAGGTATGTCTGAGGTCACTTCGAGCAAGACTTGGTTCTTTCTAACAAAGGAAAAGCACATCTATCTGTTCAGCTGCTATAAGACCTAAGGGCAGTACTGTGTGGAGAGGTGACTGGGCTGGCCTGGTTTCCCAATTCACTCCTCAACCCTGAAAGGCTGGTAGATCTGGCTTGCACTCTGGGCTCGATTCGGAGGTCCAGAAACTGAAAAGCTTCCAATAACAGACCTGAGAAGGTCATTCATGGGACTCTAGTAAAAGGCTTGGCAAACCTACAAAGGATCCTTACAGAATGTGGGTGAAAGATCAGGGAAGTCTGGGAGAGCCACCACCCCTACCCATCTATGGCTTGTCACTATTGAACGTCACATTTTTACCCAAAGGAAGACCCCTCCTTTCCTTCATTCTTACAAAGACTTTGCATCACAGAGGAAATAATGAGGGAGCGTCTCTCTCTTCCCATCCCCCACCTTCCTTCCCTGATTTATTTTGCCTGTTTCTAGTCACTTCCATGCTCATTTCTGAAGCTTTCTTTAGTTTGAGGCCAAGGGGACTTGCATATGAGGAAATTTGGTTTTATTACTCTAATAACTGAACATGAAAACAGGGGTGTTTTTTTGCACTTACAGGAAAGAACTCAGCTCATTCCCTTCCTGACCCTGGAATCCTGTCTGAACAAATGAAACATTGAAGAATGGCAATAAATCCCACCACAAACATCTAAAAAACACCCCCCTATGGAGTTTTCTTGTACATACAGTCTGTGCATTGGACTCATTAGGAAACATGCTGTTCATGCTGCTTGGTTATAATGTCCTGGGGAATGGTCTTCACAGGGAGATGCTTCCCTCCCCACGGCCGTGGGAAGAGGCGGGCAAGGCGGGTGAGAAGCTTGAACGTTCTGCAGCTGCTAAGGGTTTGGCCTGGGAGAGGCTCACGTTCAGCCCTGATTGGGGTGGTGGCAGAGCCAGCACCTGGGAAGCCATCCTGTCACATGGCTCCCATTCACACCGGATGTTACTTCCAACTCAAACTATACCTACCATCATGGGATTTCTCAGCGAGTAACAACAGTAATTAGTGAAAATGGAAATGCTCAAAGTATATCACAATTGTTCTATTTTGCATTTCTTTTACTTAAGGAAAACAAATGTTGGAAGCCTAAACGTATGAAGTGACTTGAGCTGCTTCTCTCCACGTAAAGTCATGGGGCAAATAAATCTGAAATTTGGAGGAATGGAGTGAAGGAAGGCACTCTTTCAGCCTTGGAGATTCTGACTGCTTACTGACAGGAAACAAGCATGATTCCTCCGCAAGCAATGCAGGACATGGGCCACTGCATCAGCTAAAACGTTCTGTACTGTGAGAGAGGAACAGAGAGAAAAGGAGGATGAAGGCCACCGTCATTTCCCCCAAAAGATCAGAGTAAAGAGCTGACTTCCAAAGGCCTGTGTGAGGTGACGAAGCTGTGTTGAAAGGCCACATTAAAATCCTGTTCTGTTGATGTGGCCTTGGTCCTATGGCTGCAAAATGCAGGGCAGGTTAAACAAGTCCTTGCCAAACAGACCTGAGGAGTACAGGCCCATGTGCCTGGGGCCACCTGCTGATAGACTCAGACACCCTAAACTTGTCCACTTGCTGAGCTTCCTCAGGTCAAGCAGTGCAGGTGGGGCCCAGGTCAGGGATTCCTGAAGGGACGAGACTGGGGAGGAGCTCCTGGCAGAGAGGCTGGGTGAGGCTTCAGCTTCCCTGAGACCCCTTCATTTCTCCCTGCTTCCGTCATCCCCCTTCTTTCTTAGGTCTCCCCCCCCCCCCCCCCCCCCCCGCCGGGCCCCAAGGGGTGGCTGAGCTGTTACATCAAAGTCCAACTCCCTCTTTCCTTCCTGATACTCTAAGGGGCCACACTTGGTCTCTCCCGACCTCCCTGTACCTGGAGGAAGCCCGTGGACCATCTAAGCTTCCCCGGGAGTGTTCCTTTAAAGGTGATGAAGAAACACAGAAGGGGAAGACTCCTTCCTATCCACCTCTGCAACCTTTTCTTCCTTGTAGGGCCTAGTTTTCTGAGTAAAACTGTATAGGTATGCTAGCAGAGAGGTAAACAAGAGAGAAGTGATGTGACAAGGCAAAAACATTATGCTAACGAGGCATGTATAACTGCAGGGGAAGGCTCTAGTTTGAGAAGCTGGAGCTACGCGATGAGAGGTGGGCTGTTGAGGAGACACAGCTGTGTCTGCAGTTCTGGGGCCAAGAAGCAACTCTTGTCAGCAGAACTATAGTAGATTCTCTGTTAACTGGAAATCAAGCAACTGGCAAAAACCTCAAAAACCTTTTTGCCGGTTGCTTGAGAGTCTACTGTAGTAAAATGGGTAGAGGAACTGCCAAAAGGATATTCGGGCAGTTTGTGCTGAGTGTGAGCGCTCCCTCTTCCTCTCCCGTGCAAAATCTTCAATAAAATCTTCATGTCCACTATGTGTTTTGGGCAAGTAGATCCTCTTAGGTAACTTCAAGTGCTATCGAGTCTGGGGTCCAGATTAGACAGGAGCACAGGGTCGCCTCCAACGCTCAGGTGAAATGCTGTGGCCTACCAATGCTATAAATGGCCCAATACCACAGTCCTCTTTGTTCACAGCCCTTGCCACGTGGCTTTGCCCGTGCTTCTCAGTCAATACATCCAGTCCAATTCCCCATTCCATGCGTTGGGTGGCCTGTGACTTGTTTTGGCCAACAGAACACAGCCTAAGTGATGGTGTACAAGTTCGGGGCCCAAGCCTCAAGAGGCCTTACATGTTTCCTCCTGTTGCAGGTGACTTTATTTTGCCGCGGTCATAACCATGACACCACGCCCAGGCTAGCTTGCAGGAGGATGAGAGACAGAGCAAAGACACCCCAGCCAACAACAACCAACCCTCCAGGAATGAGCCAGTCAAGTCCACAGAGCAGACAAGACAACCCACAGCTGTTCTAGGTGTGGGAACCTAAGTGTATTGCTGTGAACTATTGGGGTTTTATGTGTTCATTATGTGTTATCTGGGCAACAGAAAGCTGTCACAAATGTATTTTAAGCATACCATTCTAGGGGCCAGGTAGGAGGTAAGAAGAGAATAGGAATAGGGAATACTGAATAGGGTAGGCGGGGGCTCCATCAAGACCAGTGGGTGGGAATACCACCCTGGGTTTGCAGGCTGGGAGAGGGGAGACCCTGCAGGCCACGTGGGCATGACTAGACTAACTCATATCTGAAGGAAGTAAGAGTGTTAGAGATAGGGCTCAGAACTGGAGTCCTAAACATGGGACACTGAGGCCAGCTAACAGTGATTGGAATGCAAGCGGGTACATGGTCAAGTGGACTAGAGTTGGGAAGAAGACACTGCTGAAAGGCTTGGATCTATGGGCTTTTGAGGTGCAGATGGAGGGCTGGGGGTACAGGGTAATGACAAGGTCAATAAGCAGAAGTCAGGGTCAAGAAGTTAGGCAGTCAGAGGATAGGCCTTCTACTACCCCTGGTTTTTCATTCACTAATGCAGACTGTGATTTTTGTCTGGGCAGTTCCAGGGTTCATGGGTTCAGGGCATAAGTACCAGACTGATGTCTGGGAGTGTGTGGGGCCAGAGGTCCCAGCAGGAAACAGGGTGCTGAAGTGAGGTGTCTGAGTGGTTGTGAGTAAAGGCTCCAGGTTTGTGTACACCAGTGGTTCTCAACCTTTCAAGTGCATCAGAACCCCCACATACCAGCTCTGAGCTTCATCTAAAAGTGACTGGTCCCTGGAGAATCCCTGGGGAGTGAGGCTCCTAAAGGCTTATTTTGCAAAAGAGAGAATCCTGAATGTGGGCCAGAAATTAACTTCCAGGAAACCAGGGCCCTGGCCAAACGAGGCCCCTGCACTGGCTCACGACAAGGTGAGCCCGCAGATGGAGGGCATCCGTGGGGAGGGAAGAAGGAGGTAAAAAAGTAATCGGGAAGTGCCAAAAGTAGTGGGGCACATGAACTCAAGAGTTTGGTAAACCTGTGTTTACCTGAATTAAAAACAACTGCCTAGCTATTCAGATAATCTAATCACTCATAATAACGGACAACTCTGCTTTTCATCCCCAAGCTGATTTTACATCCCAAAATACTTGGAGAAGGGGCTAGATCCAAAATTGTCCAAGGCTGTAGGCCAAGAAGAAACCATATTTTGATGCTAGCACAACTAGTAACAGGGCTATTCTGTTATCTGCAAAATACTCTTGGAAAATGTCTTCAAACTGTCTCTCAAGCACTTATGTGCTCTCATGGTCAGCTCTTACAGAGTAATTTTCTAAGAAATCCAAGATAATTTCCTAGCACAGAAGGCATCCGATATGCTAGAATCCACTTACATCATTTGTCTCATTAACATGACAGCAGTGACAGAAATTCAGTTAAAATATGAGAATTCTTCAACACTACAGCTCTTTGTAACTTTATAAACTCCCTAGCTGTTGACCATCGTGTTTTAAAAGAACAGTAACAAAATGACTTTTTCTTTATCTGCATTGACTTGTTAAAAAA
>PVJL010001692.1:192867-241590 GCA_004026885.1 Lyroderma lyra | reverse complement strand
GCACACTCTTGAAATCTGCGTGCTCTTTGGTGATAGGAAATTTGGAAGAGCCATCACACAGCCCTGAATGTCTAGGCTCAGTTGGGATGAGGACCGAAGTAAGGGACAGGAAGGCACATCTTCTCCTTCCACACTCTAATGGGGCTCACCGTCTTAAGGCTCTGGATTTCCTAGGTGCTAAAAACCCATAGGAGGTGGACATGCACCTCGAGACAAAGGCAGAGTGCTGTCCTCCATGTCCAGTCACCGTTCACACAAACCTGCCCTCATCTCCATCCTAGCCCCCCGGCCTGAGCCTGGAGGTGGCGCTCGTGGGCGTCCTCGTCTCCTGTCTGCATCACGTAGCCTTGCTGTTTGGAATCTGGGCTCATCATGGCATGTGGTCTCATCTGCATATGATGCATGGTAGCACCACTTTCAAAACACTTGTTTCTCATTTTTAGGTGGTTCATATAAGGATGGTTTAATGATAAGAAATATATTCATCTTATAATATTAATAAGCCAACTGTAAATGTAAGTATATGATGAATATATCTTTAATTCATTATGTATTACTGAGTTCAAAAAAAATTTTTTTATACTTTCCCTTAACATAATTAAAGTAAAACATGTCCTTGTTAAGTATTTTATGCTTAAGGGTAAAACAATGAGACATTCCCATTAAAATCAATAGCACAATAAGGTTTCTTGGGATCACCACTCTTACTCAACATTTGTCTGGGAGTTTAGTCTGTATGCGGACAACAGCAGGAGGTAGGAATTATGAATACTAGACAAGAAAGAGCATAAATTTTATTTAATATGAATTTTAATTCTGGCCTTACTTTGAAATGCATAAAAATGAATTCAACTTACTTGGAAACAGATATAAATTAACATCATGGATATAAGGAGAGATGGGTGAAAGTAGTAAACCAAACAGCAAAATGTTCTAAGAAAAATACTGTGTTGCCCAAAAAATGTATACACAGTTTAAGCAATGTTATCTATGTATTACTTATTGAAGTTCAAGTGAATTACGGGAACAATGTATAGTATGAAGTTCTCTCAAAAGGTGGCGATAATCAAATGAATGGTAGCGTCACCATGTGACAGGCAGGACAGTCAAAGAAAATGGCAGAAGCACGATTGCTGTTCGAGTGGCACAAGACCATTTTGGAGTGGTATTTGAAATTCAAAAATGTTGTTTGAGTTTCCCCCATGTTCTCCTGACTTAACACCCCTTGACTTCTACCTATGGGAGACCTGAAACGATGTGGTGTACCCTAGAAAACCAGCTACACTGGTGGTACTTCGGGAAAAAATTGAAATGGCATGGGCAGTGATACAAGTGGACACTCTGGTCAGTGTTGCTCAAGCAGTAGTTCACTGTAATCAGAAGTGTCTGGATCCTGACGGTAACCACTTTGAGCACCTCTTGTAATTGCAGATGTCAAACGTGCCTTGTAGTCATCTTTTGTTACTGGTATGTATTGAGTATTACAATTATAATAGTTTTTTCCTTTCTTAAAATGTGTGTGCCTTTTTTTGGCACCTCTGTAGTTTTAAAGTTCAATAACTTTTTTGGTGGTGTTACATTCATTGGGCTGACATTGGTTTGTAAAAATTTCATAGGTTCTAGGTTTACAATTGTACATTACATCATCTATGTGTTGTTATATGTTCATCACCCAGAGTCAGTTCTCTTTCACTAACGTTTTTTGCATAACATCAACCCTCAGAATATATATCATTGAGGAAATGTTGACAATATCAATAATAACTCATTTGAAAAGCACCCAAGTATAGATTTACTTTGCTAGACACATCACCAAATTCATTTATTATATCCCTTCCTCCCATGTGACAGATAGCCTGGGCCATTTTAGAAAAAATAACAAATACTGTGATGAGGGATGCCACTCTTGGGCAGCTTTTTCCTGATGGAGTAGGTGAACTGGATCCATAGTGCCCACCTTTCCCCTCTTGGGTCAGCTTGGTGCTGCACTTTAGAGCCAGAAAAGCCTGGGCAGAGGACCTTTCTGCCATGGCCCGAACTAGTGCCACTGATCATTGTGCTTTAGTCTGAAGCACCGTAGCCTGAGGCCATGTTTATGTGACTCAAGGAGGGGCAGAGGGCCTGGGTTCCCCTCTAGATTTGGAGAGGTGGAGTGGAGATTCTCAGGGAGCTGGAAAGGGATTCTGGAGAATGTGGATGCACAGAAGGGCCAGGAGAGAAGATGGAGCAAAACTGAGGTGGCCTTCCCCATCTTGGGCAGTATGCTAGAACTAGCACATCCGGTCACATGTCCTGGTCCTCTTACTTGGCATTGCCCTGGCCTGTTGTGCTGGCATCTTCTTTTTGCTTCGCTTCCTTCCCTAAACTGACTCTGCCCTGCTCGCTGTCCAGAGGGCTGACCTGCATAGTTAGCACAGCAGGCTCCCTTGTCCTCTGGTTTCCTATGGGGTTCAGCAGTGGGAGGAGCCCCGAAGGCAGGAGGGAGGACGTGCCTGCTGCCTGCAGCACTCTCATTAAGTTCAGGAAACCACCTTACCACTTTAGACCCAGGTGCTGGCAGCCCCATGTTACAGCTCACGCCCTGCACGCCCCCTGATGTTTCTGACCCTACTCACACCTGTGTAACTAGTCCCTTTACTACACCTTCCTCAAATCATCCTAGTTTGGGTGGGCCACCCATTTTCCTGCTGGGCCCTTATCAAACACACATGCTTACTTGACCTCTCAGTAAAGCAGCCGCTCACATCTCCAGCAGAGTTCCGTGGGAGAGTGATTTGGGAAAGGCAGGTGAAGTGGTGCTTTGCCTGATTACCTGGTGGTAATCCTCGTAGTAAATGAATTTGGTCACGTGTCTAACCAAATAAGTCTCTACTTGGGTGCTTTTAAAATGGGTTGTTGTTATTGCTATCGTCAACATATCCCCAATAATATATACTCTAACTGATGGCTGATGCTACGTAAAACATGTTCGTGAAAGAGAACTGCCTCTGGGTGGTGAACACGACACATGACACGACACACAGGTGATGTACTGTAGAACTGCGCACCTGGCCAAGGCGGGGCTTCCCCCTGTGAGCCAACAGGCAGGCAAGCGCCAGCCAGCAGACACCATCGCAAGTGAGAAACCACGTTCCTGAGCACCCCTCATCGGGCACACAGGTAACCACCTCTGCCCTCATGTGGACAGAGTGAACCTGCCCCAATCAAATACAGAGAATGCTCTAGATATGTACAGAGAAGGCTCTAGAACATCGGTTCCCAAGTGGTGGTAAGTATACCCCTGGGGCTTATGTGCTGGGCTGTTCAGGGGTACGCGAAAAATAATCAGGAATACCGCAAATGCAAAACGTTAGCTACAGAACGATAAATGTTAAGTTTGAAAATTAGATGACATTAGGGAATGAGGATGGGTGAGGGCGTGGCTATGAACCCCTCTCCCAAACGCCCTTCTAACAGTCATCACCCAGTTTCAGAACAATCCATTTGCGACGTTTCTAGAACTTCCCCAAACATATAAACACGTCCAGAGCCAGACTGATCAGTTTAGTTACTGAGTAAAAGTGTGTTGTCTCTAATTGCGGTCTTTTCAAGTAGTTTTTTTATTTAAATGTTTAAATACTTGATTATTATCAATATTCTACTGCTAGGAATATTGTAAAATGAAATCTGTGGTTTGTACTTTTAGTGTAGTAATTTTTCTTTCCTAACTCATCACCTCATTTCCACTATTTTACATGAAGATAGGCACTGAACAAGTGTCAGTGTTTAAAAACAGCTGTTTTAAAAGCAAGGATTACAATTTCTAGAAATTGTTAATTAAGAGGGGTACACAAGGGGAAAAGGTTGGGAACCACATGGGTTCTGCACTCACTGGCAGTCGGGGAGAGGAAGGTGCACTGTGGGTGACTTTTTTCTTTGTTTATATTTCCAGATATTTGAGAGAATGTACATGTTATTTTTATAATGAGAAAACAATAGTTTTGGAAAAATGAAAGAGTGGGTAGGGCTGTGGCAAGGGTGGTAACTTGCTTCCCCGTGTGAAGGCTTCCTGCCTTACCCGCCCCACAACCAGCCTAACTTCCCACGTGACGTTAGACTTGGCGTGTGTTCTCTCTGCACCATTTTGCACCGGATCAGTGAGGAAACAAGGTGAAAATCATAGAAAATGCTGGACAGCTGTGTCAGTTACTTTTATGATTCCCGTGCTCTTTGGTCCGGTCTGACAGTCAGAACTCACCCAGCAAGCCTGCCTTGTCAGGCTGACCACTCTGCCTACCCCGGCACTCACCTTCGTGAGCTCTCCCGAGTGAGTGGCCCGTCCCCGAGAAGCACTGATCCTGCCCAGCTGCCTTGTGCCAGGGAACGTCTAGACCTGGCTTTAGGCCTTGGCTTTGTCCTGACTCACTGTGGGACTGGGGGTTAGTACTCTTGCTCTTGGGGCCTGTTTCCCTCCATGTACAAAGTGGAACCCAACCCCCAGCCCCAAGTTTGCTGGATCAGGGAAAGAAATTCTCTAGGAATGATCCCTCTGCTTTCTCTTTCCCTCAACGGGCAAAGCACAACGCAAGCCCCTGCAGCAGTCGGAAGGCGGCTCCTGGAGCAGGGCCTCCCGGCCCTTTGAGAAACAGAGCGCCCTCTGTGGGAACATGTGGGTTTGACTCCCAGCAGCCTGGGTTGAAGGAAAATCAATCATACAAAGAAAAGAAAATGTTTTCTCTGAGGTTTTTTTTGTCAGTGCCATCAGTGTTGCTGGTGGATGTAACTTCGCCCAGTGGAGCTGAGACAGACTCAGGCTGAACCCTGAGGAAGGGCACCAGGCCCCGGGGAAGCCTGGCACCGGCCCGGCTCAGTCAGTGTTTCCTCAGAAGGGTCAGGATGTTCACAGGAGGGAGGGAAAGGAAGGAAGCACAGCCTGGTAACAGGACCGGGGCTGCTCTTGAAGGTCTCTTGGATATTGAAGGTTGACGGACACCGTTACATGCACACCAGAGCTATCTGGGGCAGTCAGTAAAGCTGGGAGGGCAAGAACCGAAGTTTTAGATGCCTCTCTGGTCAGACATTTAAGTCTGTGATGTCCCATTTCCCTGACACCTCCTGTCCCTCCACCCCTTTCCAACTTGTTGGCTCCACTCTTCTGTCACTGAGGACCCAGACATTCCTGTACGCTTGCTCAAGCCAGACCCTCAGCTCAGAATGCCTCTCCTTAAAGCCATCTCGCAGATCCGCCCTATTTCCATCAGGCCCAGCTCAAATCAAACCCTAAGAAGCCATCCGTCTTCTTATAAGACTTCTTTCTTCTTCACACCTCCCGTGACACATTGTCTGCAATTACTCCTGTCTTGTACAGGCAAATCATAACTGAGGGCAGTGCCACTCTAAGCTCTTGAGTGGCTCTTTCTAGAAACAATATCCCTCAGCTTGTACTGAAGAAATGCTAATGACTGTGGCTGATGCCAATAGTGACACCATGTTAAGCTCACTGACTCACTGAGAAGTGAGCCTTGCCTATGTTTGGGGCAGAGACCATACCTCCCACCCTGCTCTACTCTAAGAATTAGTCACTCATTAGCCTCGGCTGAAGGAAGCAGAAGAGGCCTTTCCATTGGCTATGGGACCAAAGTTTTAAAATAACCAGCAGAGAGGCCTGAGAAATGAAACGAGGCTATTGAAATAACTGGAGGTAAGTACTACAGTTACGGACCCAGACAAAGATGGTGCTCTGGGGTTCCACTGTCTAGATGGAAACGCGCCCATCTAGCACAGCTGGGGGCAGCTACTGGAAAAAGAACCGCTTTCCTATTTAAGCTCTAACAAGATTGCAAAACACCCTTTTCTCCCTTCATTAAGGCAGGTGCTGTTGGCGGCCTTAGCATTCTCACTTGCCCTCCTGAACCCTGATTTGGTTTGGGCAGCAGTGTGTGCAGTGCCTGACTAGCCAGCTGTGGCCATCTACTCCCCTTGGCCAGTAATTGGTCTCAGGGTGGGGATATAACCTGCTCCTGGCCAAGGAGGTACAAGGGACGACTGGAAAGGGGATTTCTGAGAAATGCTTTTCTAACTCATAAGAGGCACTGGTTGCAAAAGGAGAAGGCACTGTGACTTTTGTCTCTTTGCTTCTTGCTTAGAACACTGTGCTTGCAGCTCAGGTTGGAGCTGAGGCAGCCTCCAGGAGACCATGAGGACGGAACTGTGATCTCTGTACCATGGACATAAAATGAGAATTTGGTGGCACAAATGGCATGCACTGCTGTCCCTGACCTACAGAAAAGTGACTTAGGAGAGACCACCAGTGACAATCGAGCCTTCAGCCTGTGTCCTCTGACCTGGAGCCCTTCGGAAGCTCCCTGACAGACCTGGCTCTGGAGTTAGGGTGTCCAGGAGGTAAGCAGGTTCTTCAAGTGGCCTGCTGCTTTTTGCACTGATTTAAAGTTTTTGCACCCATCACGGTCCTGATTCTGTTACCATTTTTGCTCAGGGTATCAGTTATTATCAGTCACTTTGGAAAATTTCCTTTTTCAATAGGTCAGTCATACAAAGCACCCATTGGTTGTTACTGGGCTCTGGTGGCTGATGGGTACACCACCTCTGGGTGTGTGCCCAGACTGAAGGTGGCGCATTGCTGGATGCACAGGTTGAATTGGCTTGGGCCTGTTAAGAGAGATGTACATTCCCCAGAGCAGCAGCGTCCAACCTTTTGGCTTCCCTGGGCCATGTGGGAAGAATTGTGTCGGGCCACACATAAAAGACACTAATGATAGCCGATGAACTAAAAAAGAAAAGTCACAAAAAAATCTCATGTTTTAAGAATTTGTGTTGGGCCACATTGAAAGCCATCCTGGGCCACAGGTGGGACATGCCTGCCCTAGACGATATATCTAACAGCAGGCTGCTTCTAGGAAGAGTTATTTCCTGTGAGAAATCCATCCTACCTGGTTCAGATGGGGCTGAGGCTCCCCTAAGTTTTCTTCTCTGTCACAGAGGTGGGTATGTGACCCAGGCCAGGCCTATGATCCTCCGTTTCCACCCAATAACTTTCTGTGGACTCGACAGGGAGCTAGTTCATGTTTTTCCAGGGTCTTGATTTCATTAACCATGGTCATAGAAGCCTTCTGAATGTTTCTCTGGAATCCACTTTTCATGTACATACCTCACCATCTAAATTGTCCTCCTAAAGAACTGCTTTCTCCTAGACTTCCAGGCCCTGGCAAAATTATGGGGGCACAGAAAACTCACGTCTTTCCCCTCCACCCCATAGCACCAGTTGTCTCCCACAGGATCTTGATTCAGGGCCTCTACCAGCCTGACATACTTGGCTTTGGGCAGAATCTGGAGAGCCATCCAGCAGGGGTCCATCCTGCTCTGATGCCAGGAAGCCCCTGATACCTGTCCCTGTGGCAGCCTGGGTACACTCACGATAGCAGCTGGCAGGTGCAGAGCATTATTTCCTTGACCTGACCTGACCTGACCTGGGCTTGTTTTGCCCATAATCATCGGTGGAGTTCTCAAGAGATTGTGGCCTCAGAGCAAAACCAACCTTTAGATCTTTCTTTCCCTTGATATCTCCCTCCTCCAAACCCAAACATCTCTCTTACCTCTCTTATTTCCTTCCCAGACCATGAAATTCTACTGCTTTTCTAATAACAAATTTAACCCTGGCTGTTGTCCTCTTTTGATCAGAAAGAACCTCTTGTAGTAGACTGTATTATTCAAAATACTCATGGTCCCCGCCCTCCCCAGCTCTTTCCCTATCACCCCCCCCACACACACACACACCCCTCGCAGACTACAGACACATCCTTACCTTTCAAACTCAGGAGTGACCACATAATTTGCTTGTGAGCCAGTAAGACACAGGCAGAAATGAAGGTGTTACTTTTGAGCTGAGACCTAAGGGCCAGGTGTGGTTCTCTGTGTGTTTCTACCCTTTGTGGCAACACTAGAATGGGTCATGGAGTGAAGATGATGTAGAAAAAAAGTGCAGCTGACCCACAGTGGACGTGTGCTGGGAGCAAGATATGAGCCACCGCTGTTGTCACCCACAGAGGTTTTAGGGCTTTAGCCTCAGCTGATGGGTAGAACCTCTCATGCCCTGATCACCAGGCCCTGTCTCCACAGTCTAGAGTCCTCACTGCCCAGGAGCACCCTGGAGCTGGAATACCAGGCCTCAGGCAGCGGGGAGTAGAATTGCTTAGTCTTTTCCTGGGTTTTGGAGGATCTAAAGCTTTCTTGGTCCTGAAGGCCTAAAGCTGGAGTCCTTGTACTTGACATTCCGCCACTGCCTGCCCTCTGAGGGTCTGGTCCAACCAGCTCTTCCAACTGCTCCACTTTCCCAGGGCCCCTGGCTTGGAATAACAACACTCCCATAACTTCTTATTCCAGAACAAAGGACACAGCTCACCCAAGAGGGAGCAGCGGTTTCATTTTAAATGTCCACATTTAAAATGCCTGGAAGTACACATAACCATATAAAAATTATTTTTATTAAAATAGAAAAGCTTTCCAGTATATTGCATTGAAGACATTTATATAGAAAAAGCAATTGCAACAAACATGCTACATCAGCACTGAGAAATTCTGAAAGATTAAGTACCCACTTTTAAACAACTTTTTGGTATAACAAGCATATCCTTATATATTTCAGAGGATACATATAATACTGAAAAAAATACTTCATGTAAAATCTAAGTTTAGGTGCATACAAATAAGTATTACATTGAATAGCTTATTTTAAACTGAAACACATTCAAAATATTTGATTCCTTAGACAACATGCAAACATTTTATTACTTAAGACTGACATTTTTAAATATATAAACCATAACTCTTTATAATTCTATATCAGAAAGACAGAACATTTATCTACACTGTGCATGTCACAATCAGCAAATGTGTCTTCATGAACGGAAAGTACTGGGTTAACACATATGATTGTCACTTTACAAATATGGCTATCACCTTCTTCATAATAAAATAGAAAAATCATGTATTATTTACATGAACTACTAATTATTTCACTTTTTTGGCAATTATATAAGTAGCAGCAATTGGTTTAAAGGTTGATGTTTAAAAAGTCTAAATTTAACTTGGATGAATACTGAAAAAATATATGTCTGGTTAATATAAAGATGCACAATGCAAGACGCTTTGATGCAATATAACTTCTCCCTTACACAAAAGTCACAGACATGTTTGTAACCACTGTCATTTACAGTATATCAGAGTGCCATTTAGTTAGCTTGCTTTTGCTTAACACAATAGATGGGTTCCTGAATTAGAATCCTGTAAGTTAAATTTCCCAATGATCCACACAATAATAGCAAAGACGGTTTATCTCCATTTCATACTCCAATGGCATGGCTCTTCATTGTGACCCCTAGCTTCTAGACAGAGTAGGTAATGGCCTGTAAACACACACACACACTAGGGGCCCTTTAATACTTATAGGAACCCTGAAATAAAGTTTCTGTGATACAAAGCCCATAGTAACGTGAGTTAGCTTTCTAAAAAGTGACCATCTCATCTATCAGTGATATTGAGTATGTTTTAGAGTAGGGGACCTATCTAATGAGCAAAATGTAAATTGTAAAGCAGTAATCCACCAGAAGGAAACATCTTTTCACTAGTATTTGGAAGAACATATTTTAAGATTTGTAAAAATAAAACAAAAACCTTACTAATATTAACAGATTAAAAAAAATACTGTGTGGTGAGCAGAGGTGACAAGTGCTTTTTCTTGGTCACTATTCAACTATAAAACAGCAGTCCTGCATGTCTTTCACAAGGCAGAAAAATTAGATTGAGCAACTCTTTGCACTTTTCATGGGCAGTCAGTTATGCATCCAGACTCTGTGCAAGGCGAGGCCCAGGCTGAGGAGGAAGAGGCAGGAGTGGCACGGAGTTTGGGCCCGGGTGCCAGCTGACGGCACACTGCTGGAGACCTGTACCTGGGAAATGATGAGAGCAGAGAGAGGGACGTGGGATGCCAGAGTAGGGCTGTCGGAGTTGATAAGGGATTCAATCTTCTCTGCTTCTTTATTGCAGGCCTCAATCTGGGAGAGGAAAATCAGATTCTGTTTAATATAAAACCACACAACCAGTGAAAAGGTCAAATAAATTCCACATGTATCCAAACATAGGGAATACCGTTTCTCTTTATCCTTTTCTTAGCCAAAGTAACAATTATAGACTTAATTTATTACATAAATTATAACAGCACCAATGGAAATTGATCCACAATGCCACTGCCCTTTGTTTTTCCACAGTCCCTTCACTGCTTATCCACACTTAGACTTCATCTGTACACGGCTAAACAGACAAGGGAAAGGACTGCCAATGCCCACTGAGGCACCAGGAGAAAAGCGGTTAGACTCAATCAGCTTTCCAATGATGGCAGCCGATGGGCTGCTTGAATCCACCCCCTCCCTTTGCTTGAGCCCTTACTGTTTTGATGCTGAAACTTGGACCCACATGAGTGAGTTTTCACCCTGAGATTATGAGGGAAAAAAACTGGAGCCCACGAGACCTGCTCCAATGGGGTCCTCCTCCCCAGCGGGAGCACGGGCCTCAAGGCGCAGGCGTCTATTCCGCTCTGTCGCACGATTGGTGTCACTCCCTTGCTGCTGGGCCTTGCCTGCCGCCTCCGTGTGATGAGCAGACACCTTCCATCTCTGCCTACCCTCTGCCCTCTCCCTTTCCTTAGCGTTCTGCTGATGAGTGTGCCCCTGGCCTCCGCCACCCCGGGAAGGGCGTACCTGGTGCAGCCCTGCCTGGCCGTGACCGCCGTGCCCCTCCCGCTCCTGCCTGCCCAGATGCCTACACGTCCTCGCCCCGCCTGCTGTGTGCCTGCCGCTGCCAGCTGCACCGCACTGGACGCTAACAGGTTAGCTGCACAAGGTGTGCTGCGCCCCACCTGCAGAGCTTTTGGGTAATGATCGACAGGAATGATCAGGACCACAATTTCCGATTCGATGCTGAAATAGCCAAACACATCACACTGTGGGACAGACACGTGTGTGCGGATTTTCTGAAGTATTTCCAGGACTGTTATTGGCTTTTTGTTTGTTACCTAGAAAGAGAGGAAAAATTCCTATTATCCAAAATAATAATAATAATAACAACAACACTAATTCTTATCACTGCCGAAACTGCCTCGGCGCCTTGCCCAAGCCCAGGAGTCTCTTTTGACCAAGGAGCCCCGAAGGGCCGGGCACCAATAGGGCCTTGCCAGCTGACTTCTAAGTCCCCAAAGTCCATTCCAATGGGGTTCCGCCTGACATGGAGCTTTGTAACCAAGCAGACACTCACAGAAGTGCTTTTCTTAAAGTGACTGCTCTGAGGAGGAGACCACAGGGAAATAATTAAAGTCTTCCTGTGAACATACAGGTGTTTTAATCAAAATGGGGATAATTTTCCAGGTAGTGGCAAATGATGGCTGCTACATTTCAGGAGCCCTGTCTCCACAACAGCGAGCAGCAAAAGCTATGGTACAGAAAAAGGGAGGAGGGGCGGTGGCCGGCTCTGGAAGCAGCCCCCAGAGGAACGCGGACCACGTGAGGGCAGGCACCTCCGAAACCATCTGGGCATCTTATCTATCTACCAGTCTCTGGCTGCTGGGTTTTGCCTTTAGCCCTGACTCTGCTTGCTGTGCCATGAGGGGACCTTTTCTAAGAAAGGTTCAGGCTGTGATACAGAGAGTGAGGTCACCACACAGCCAGGGTGTGGAGGAAAGGAGCACAGGATCGGGAGCTGGACAGCCTGGATTCAAACCCTAGTTCTACTGGTTATGAGCTGTACAGCCCTGGGCAAATGGCTTCTCTGCACATCAGCTTCTTCATCTATAAACGGGACAATACGTTCTACTCTGTAGAATCACTGAGAAGTTTATCAGTAAGGTTTCAATAGTACCTGGCATATAAAGCAATTTACCTTAGCAATAGTATCCAGTTTTTCTTTGTCAAATAAAACTCTTAACATCCCAGCACATAATGGGCAACAAGCACCTGTATGACAAAAACCATTTGATGTGTGTTCAGAATTAAAAGCAAGGAGAATACAAAATAGTTGGTGATCCTACTGGCCCTTCATTTTGTGCTAAGAGAGTTACAGCTGGCCTTCCTGCTGAGTGCACATTGGATATACGAGGGCTGTCCGGAAAGTACCCAGCCATGTAATATGAAAAATAGAGGCATTTATGGCTGGAGTTTTTTTCCCGGATGCCCTCATATGTACCCTGACCAACTGGGTCTTACAATTTTATGCATTTACCAAAATCCTTCCTCCATCTGCTTTCATCCTTTACCCCTTCTCACGATAAGGCAGTTGTGGTGTAAGACAACACAGAGAGCTGGACTTTCAGGATCTGTGAGGCCTAGACCCTGCCCCGACTCAACACTCACTGCACAACCCTGGGCAAGTGATCTCCTGGGCCTTTGATCTCTGCCTGCAAAACAAGGGAGCAGGCATTTCAGGGATTCCATTGAATGTTTAACCCTAATTTAATTTTTTACATTATTTTAAATAATTAAAAAACAACAAAATATCAGAACATGGTCTCCAGGAGAAAAGAGGCTTTGTTTTGCCCACTGTTGTGTGCCCAATGCCCAGAAGAGTATCTGGCACATAGTGGAAGTTCAATAAACATTGGATGAATTCACAGATGGAGGAGTGAACTTGGTAGATTCCAGACTAATCTGTTCTGTGCAGACGTGGCAGAAAGTCTCTTCTGCCACAGTATAAGACTCTTAAGTTTAGCTGTTCTGAAAAACTGTTACTGCTTATAACCGTCTGTAGGAAACAAGACTTTCTTGATCATATGCAACAAAACAATTAAATTAGATGCTAAGGCCAGTTTAAAACAACTATCTTCTGTTTCTCAATTTCCAATGTGTTCACCAAAACTACTTCAATTATTCATTCATTAACTACTAATTCTATATTCATTAACTTTATGGTGACATATACTTTTTAAAGTAAACATTATGCATTTGAACTAATAACCATAATTTTAGTATTTAAGTACTGCTCTATCTGTTTATATATTGGTGTTTGGTATAAGATTTTGCTTGAAAAAAATTTGCCATATTATTTAAAAACCGCTGGACCAGATGATATCTAAGGTAATCCATAGCTTTTTAAGGTCGACCCAGAGTAATGCATCTAATCAGCAGCAGGTCCAGCTAAGCTTTCTGAAAAATTTAAATAAACTAGTCACTCTCTTCTCAGTGATTCATTCTCTGGAGGCAGATAAGCAAGGTTTCCCAATCCCATCCCTGCCCCACCCAAAACACTGCCAGCCTACCAGGTGGGATGATGGGTTTGCACTCAGTTGCTGAGAGCGAAGGACACTTCACAGCAGCACACTCTGCAACAGAACTATATTCTGAGAGGACCCCGACGGCCTGGCAGGGCCCATAGTAATCGACTGCTACACGATCTGAATAGGCAGCACACACGCTACTGTAGGTCTCCCCGTTGTGCCCACAGATGGGTTCTGTGGCTCGGCAGAAGGGCTGAGGGCAAATAAATCACATTTAGCCTGGAAACCTATATGGTGCACTTTTCCTAACCCAGAACACACATTAGGGCTCCTGTTTTCAGGAAAGAAAACAGACAGGTATAAATTCTGGGAACCCTCTTGATTAAGCTCCTGAGGTGGGTTAAACATGGTGGCGGGGGAGTGGAGACAATAGTGCTGTCTCATGATGAATTGAAATTACTTTTCTCAACCTTTCTGGGACTTGAGTGCTCACTCTATGTGTACCAGAATGAGATCCCTCCTCCCTAGACTTCTATTATTCCAGAAGTGCCTGTTTGAAGAAAACAAGTTCAATCTTCATGCAAATGTGGAGGCTTTATCATTTCACATTGTGTAAGTGATAAGAAGAAGGAAGAGTGGAGAGATCAGTAGGGCAGGTAGACTCTAGATCCATTGGGTAGGTTAGGAATATGTGAGCGAAAATTTGTAGCTAGGAAGAGGGAATGAGGAGGAAGAAAAGACGGGATTTAGAATAGTAGGTGTCAATGCAATTGGAACACAAGTGCGAGAAAACAAGCCTAAGGAAACAAGCTGAAGAAGGGATTTTTCTGACAATAAAGACCAGGAAATGAGAAGAAATCATGTCAGGCATCAACTGGTTGTGGGTGGGTGATGCTGGGCTCAAAGATGGGACAGCACACAGATCAGTGGTACATCAGTGGGGTTGTCCTTGAGGTAAGTTTTCAAACAAGATTATAGATTCCACAACCTTAAAAGACAAAGATAAACTAACATTAAAAAGACATTGTTGGGGGTTCAACAAGATGGCGACCAGAGAGGAGGTCCCTAAAACCTCTCCCGGAAAATACAATTAAACGGCTGGCAAGGATCCAACATGGGAAACCGTGAGTAGCACAGAGACAACTGAGAAATCCATGCATGGCAAAGAAAACACCTGAAGGTTAGAGAAAGGGGTGTGAGCTGGAGAGAAAGGAGGGAGCAGAGACGGATCGTGACCAGACACCACTGTGGCTAACTGACGGAACTATAAAGAAATCAGGGAGCAGCATGATATGGAGGTGGGGAGGCCAATCAGCGACAACAGTGGAAGCCAGAGCGGCAGGAATGAGGGGAGACTGTGAGGGAGCTGGACCCAAGAGCAGTGTGTTAAAGATGAAGCTTGGGAGCCAAGCTCTGAAGTTCTAAATAGCAAGAACCCTGAGCAAGACATTGAACTGCCCTAGACAGGATTGGGGCCCCGATATATCATGGTGGCTCCCGGTGCCCTCACAGCTCAAGGCACACGTGCAGAAGGAGCCCTCGCACGACGCCCCCTCAGCAAAAGCTGCCCAGACCAGGTGCCATGGTTGCGATGAAAATGAATCGCCGAACCACAGCTGGGGGTAAAACGGTGACAGGAGAAAGGCGGATTTTACAGCACTCGCGCCAATTAACATTAACAGCATCAGCCTTCATCCCATCAGCCTCCTCTGTCTTCCCCAGCTTCCCCTACAAAATGCAGGAGGCAGAGTGGCCTCGGCTTGCATTTTTTGGGGGCCTCCCCCTTCTCCAGCAGCTTCCCCAGTGAAATGCAGGAAGCTGAGAGACCGTGGATTGCCACATCCCGCCTCCAAAGGCTGGTGGAGACCAGAGATACAGCTTAAACACCTACCTCACTCCCAAAACTTGCCCTCCAGTGCCACCTAGTGTCTGCTCTACAGCAAGACACCACAAAAATACTAATCAGAGAAATAAAGTGATCTCCTGGTCTCTGCTGGTAATAAAGCCCTCATGATGAAGAAGAACAACACAACAGACAATATGAGTACCATAAGATATAAAGCTGCTCAGAAAAAAGATGAAAAATCTCCAGAAAATGATTTTATAGATCTAGACATTTATGAACTAAGTGACAGAGAATATAAAGTAGCCATTCTAAAGGCTCTGAAATAAATGAAAACATACTGGCAAAACACCATAGCTGGGATGAATGATCTCAGAAAGAAAGTCCATGAACAAAAGGAACAGTTTATAAAGAAATTCAAACTATAAGGAAGAACGAGATGGAAATTTGAGAGATAAATAATATAAGAGAAGTGAGTAAAAAAATAACTCATAGAAAACAGGGCTAACCAGATGGAGGAAAGAATCAGTGATATTGAAGACTGGAACATGGAAACATCCCAGAAAAAGGAAGCTAGGGAATTAGAACCAAAAGGATTGAAAGAACTCTGTAAGAACTATCTGATTCCATGAGACAAAACAACGTGAGGATAATAGGATTGGAAGAAGGAGCAGAGCACTCTACAAAGAGCATACTCAAACAAATAGTAGATGAGAACTTTCCAAATCTATGGAAAGATCTGGAACCCCAAATTCAAGAAGTAAATAAGTCCCCTAGATACCTAAACCCTAGCAGACTTTCTCCAAGACACATTGCACTGAAGATGTCAAAACTCAAAGATTAGGGAAAAAAGGACTATAAACTTTAGAGGTAAACCCATCAGGCTGGCATCAGACTTCTCAGCAGAAATTCTACAAGCCAGAAGGGAGTGGAATCAAATATTCAAAATATTAAAAGAGAGATACTTCTGGATAAGAATAAATTATCCACAAAATTACCCTTCAGATATGAAGTCGAAATACAGACTTTCTCAGACACACAGAAGCTGAGGGAATTTGCCAGCAAGAAACCAGCACTTCAAGAACTACTGAAGAAGACTCTCCAACCTGAAACAAAATATTAAAATAAATGGAATAGAGTTGGGACAACAAAAAATAAAAAAATTAATAATAAATAAATACATTTTAAAAAGGAAGTAATGGTCATAGGAAATCCTCATCTATCAATCATCACTCTAAACATTAATGGACTGAACTCACCAATAAAAAGATACAGAGTAGCGGACTGGATTGAAAAACAAAACCCATCCACATTCTGCCTCCAAGAGACACACCTCAGCCTTTGGGACAAACACAGACTCAGAGTGAAAGGATGGAAAACAATACTCCAAGCAAATGGTAACCAGAGAAAAGCAGGAGTTGCCATACTGATATCTGACAAAACAAACTTCAGGTTTAAAAAGATAACAAGAGACAAAGATGGACATTACATAGTGATAAAAGGCACAACACAACAACAAGAAGACTTGACAATAATTAATATATATGATCCTGATCACGGAGCACCAAATATATAAAGTAACTACTAACAGGTCTGAAAGGAGAAATGGACAAAACACAATCATTGTAGGAGACCTAAACACCCCCCTTAACAGCCATGGATAGATCATCCAAACAGAAAATAAATAAGGAAATATCAGCTCTAAATGACACATTACAGCAACTGGAAATAATTGACATTCACAGGATACTTCATCCAACAAAAAAAGACATTACCATCTTTTCTAGTGCACATGGAACATTCTCAAAGATAGACCATATGCTGGAACACAAAAGTAGCCTCAGCAAATTCAAGAAGCTCAAAATCATACCAAGTGTATTTTCTGACCACAAAGCTCTAAACTTGGAGATCAACTGTAAAAGGAAAGCAAAAAAACCACATATACATGGAGATTAAACAACATCTTATTAAAAAATGACTGGATCAAAGAGCAAATAAAAGAAGAGATTAAAAAATACATAGAAACTAATGTCAATCAAAATACAACATATCAAAATTATTGGGACACACTGAAAGCAGTAATAAGAGGGAAATTTATATCACTACAGGCCTATCTTAAGAAACAAGAAAAATCACCAGTAAACATCTTAACATCCCATCTTAAAGAACTAGAAAAAGAAGAGCGACAAAACCCAAAGTCAGCAGAAGGAAAGCAATAATAAAAATTAAAGCAGAGCTAAACCAATTAGAAAACAGAAGGACAATAGAAAAAATTAATGCTACAAAGAGCTGGTTCTTTGAGAAACTCAACAAAATTGACAAACCCCTGGCTAGACTAATCAAAGGGTGAAAGGAAAGAACACAAATATCCAAAATTAGAAATGAAAAGGGGGAAATTACCACTGATACCACAGAAATGCAAAGGATTATAAGAAAATATTATGAAGGGCTTTATGGCACTGAATTTAACAACCTAGAAGAAATGGACAAGTTCCTAGAAACTTACAGCCTACCTAGACTGAACCAAGAAGAACTGGATAATCTAAATAGACCAATCAATAGTAAAGAAATTGAAATGACGATCCACAACCTCCCTAGAGGCAAAAGCCCCAGACCAGATGGTTTCACCAACAAATTTTACAAAGCATTCAAAGAATTAATGCCTGTCCTCCTCAGACTCTTCCAAAAAATTAAAGATGAGGCAATACTTCCTAATTCATTCTATGAGGCCAACATTACCCTAATACCAAAGCCTAGTAAAGACAACACAAAAAAGAAAACTACAGACCAATATCTCTGATGAACACAGATGCAAAAATTCTAAACAAAACATTAGCAAGTAGAATACAAGAATGCATCAAAAAGATCATTCATAATAATCAAATGGGATTGAACATATGAAAGGATGGTTCAACATATGAAAATCAGTCAATGTGATACATCACATAAACAAAAGATAAAGACCATTTGATTATATCAATTGATGCAGAAAAAGCATTCAATAAGATACAGCATCCATTTATGAATAAAACACTGAATAAAATGGGTATAGAAGGAAAGTACCTCAACATAATCAAGGCCATATATGAGAAACCCTCAGCTAATATCAAACTAAATGGGGGAAAGGTGAAGCCCATTCCCCTAAAATCAGGAACAAGACAGGGATGTCCCTGTCACCACTGCTTCAATATAGTACTGGAAGTTCTAGCCACAGCAATCAGGCAAGATAAAGGGATAAAATTAGGAAAAGGTATCCAAATTGGAAGAGAAGTAAAACTGTCACTATTTGCAGATGACATGATCCTTTACATAGAAAATTTCAGATGCCACCAGAAAACTATTAGAAAAATAAATTTATACAATAAAGCTGCAGGATATAAAATCAACATACAAAAATCAATTGCATTTGCATATACAAACAACAAATCTTCAGAAAAAGAAATGAGAGAATCAATATCTTTTGTGATCACAACAAAAAATATATCTAGGAATTAGCAAAGAATGTGATGGACTTATACATGAAAAATTAAAAGATGCTATTAAAAGAATTGAAAAGGACACAAAGAAATGGAAAGATATTCCATGTTCATGGATAGAAAGACTTAACATTGTTAAAATGGCCATATTACCCAAAGCAATACACAGATTTAATGCAATTCTCATCAAAATCCTACAAAAATACTCTCAGGAAATAGATTTTAAAAATTATCAGATTTGTATGGAACCACAAAAGACCTCAAATTACCAAAGCAATACTACATAAAAAGAATAAGGCTGGAGGTATCACACTCCCCAATTTCAAGTGATACTACAAAGAGTCAATAATCAAGACAGCTTGGTATTGGCAGAAAAAAAGACACACAGACCAATGGAACAGAATCGAAAACCCAGAAATAAATCCACAAGTATATGGACAAATAATTTTTCATAAAGGAGAGAAAAATATACAATGGGGAAAAGAAAGCCTCTTCAGTAGATGGTGTTGGGAAAATTGGAAAATGATATGAAAAAGAATGAATCTGAGCTGTGAACTCTCACCATGTACTAAAATTAATTCAAAATGGATTAAGGACTGCCACATAGGACCCAAAACAATAAACTGTACAGAAGAAAACATTGGTGCTAAACTTATAGACCTCGGGGTCAAGGAAGACTTCGTGAACCTGACCTCAAAGGCAAGGGAAGTAAAATGAAAAATAAATGAATGGGACTAGTATCAAACTAAAATGTTTTTGCACAGCAAAAGAAACCATCAACAAAGCAAAGAAACAGCTAACTGAATGGCAGAAAATATTTGCAAAAACTTTATCTGTAAGGATCTAATATCTAAAATATATAAAGAACTAGTACAACTCAGCAACAACAACCACAACAAAAAAATTAAAAAGTGGGCAGAGGACCTAAACAGACACTTTCCCTACTGAGAAATACAAATGGCCAACAGATGTATGAAAAAAAATGCTCATCCTCATTAGCTATCAGGGAAATGCAAATCAAAACCACAATGAGATGTCACCTCACACCTGTGAGAATGGCTGTTATCAACAAGACAAGGAATAACAAGTGCTGGAGAGGATGTGGAGAAAAAGGAACTCTGGTACACTGCTGGTGGGAGTGCAAACTGGTACAACTCCTATGGAAGACAGTGTGGAGGTTCCTCAGGAAATTGGGAATGGAGTTATTATATGATCCAGCAATCCCCCTTCTGGGGATCTACCAAAAGAACTTGAAAATCTTAGTCCACAAAGACTTATATACCCCAATGTTCATCAGTGCTGTTCATAGTGGCCAAGACATGGAAACAACCAAAGTGCCCTTCAATAGATGACTAGATAAAGAAGCTGTGGTCCATATACACAATGGAATATTACTCAGCTATAAGAAAAGATGAAATACTGCTCTTTGTGACAAAATGAATAGGCCTAGAGATCATCATGCTAGGCGAAATAAGCCAGACAGAAAAAAACCAAGAACCATATGACTTCACTCATATGTGGAATATAAAACTGAAAGCAACAAAGAAAAAACAAAACAAAAAAACTCAAGGATATAATCAATAGTTTAATGGCTATTTGGGGACAAGGGGGAGGTGGGAGAAGAGGGAAGGGGCGGGAGAGGAGGGAGGGGAAGCCAAATATATAGTGATGAAAAGAGAACTCCACTGGGTTCTCTTTGTAATGCAACAAATAGGTACACCTGGAACCTATGTAACTCTTGCTAACCAATGTCACCCCAGTAAGTCTAACAATGAAAGTATTTTTATCCAAAAAAAAAAAAAAGACTTTGTCATAAAGAAGTGAAAAATATACAATGGGGAACAGAAAGCCTCCTCAGTAAATGGTGCTGGGAAAATTGGAAAACCACATGCAAAAGAATGAATCTGAGCTGTGAACTGTCACTGTATACCAAAATTAACTCAAAATGGATTAAAGACCTCCACACAAGACCCAAAACAATAAAATCTATACAAGAAAACATTGGAACTAAACTTACAGACCTTGGATTCAGGGAGGAATTCATAAACTTGACCTCAAAGGCCAGGGAAGTAAAAGCAAAAGTAAATGAATGGGACTATATCAAATTAAAAAGCTTCTGCACAGCAAAAGAAACCATCAACAAAGCAAAGAGACAGCCAACTGAATGGGAGAAAATATTTGCAAACAATGCCTCTGATAAGGGGCTAATATCTAAAACATATAAAAAACTTCTACAACTCAACAACAAAAAACCAAACAATCCAATTAAAAAGTGGGTAGAGGACCGGAACAGACACTTTTCCTAGGAAGACATACAAATGGCCAACAATTATATGAAAAAAAGTGCTCATCTTCACTCACTATCAGGGAAATGCAAATCAAAACCACAATGAGATATCACCTCACAGCTATGAGAATGGCCATTAACAAGACAAGGACTAACAAATGCTGGAGAGGATGTGGAGAAAAAGGAGCTCTCAGACACTGCTAGTGGGAGTGCAAACTGGTACAACCACTGTGGAGGACAGTGTGGAGGTTCCTCAAAAAATTAAGAATAGAGTTACCATATGACCCAGCAATTCCACTTCTGGGTATCTACTCCCAATGTTCATCGCAGCACTACTCACAGTGGCCAAGTCATGGAAACAGCCAAAGTATCCTCTGACAGACACTTTGAAGCTGTGGTACCTATACATAATGGAATATAACTCAGCCATAAGAAAGACAAAATAGGGCCATTTATGACAAACATGGATGGACCCTGAGACCAGCATGCAAAGTGAAATAAGCCAGAAAGAAAAAAACCAAGAACCACATGATTTCACTCATGTGTGGAACACAAAACTGAAAGCAACAAAGAAAAACTCATGGACACAATCAATATTTCAGTGGCTTCTGGTTATCTGAGGGTATGGGGGGAAGTGGGGTGGAAGAGAAGGGATGGCGTCTCAAATATATGGTGATGAGAGAAGAACTGACTCTGGGTGATGAACACATAACACAACACATGGACAATGTATTGTAGAACTGTACACCTGGAACCTATGTAATTTTTACTAACATTGGTTAGTAAAAATTAATTTAACAATAAAAAATAATATAAATTAAATATGGGGAAAAAAAGACAATATCATAGAGAAATTTTCTTATTTTTCGGTACTGTGATAGGAACTTCAGTGGAAAGAGTGGGACTCTTTTCTTGGCTGTTTTAACTTGCATTCTTCATGATTTGTTTCCTAGTGAGGGCCCAAAGAACTGTGGGAAGTGGAAACGGTGCTGATTCATGCCAGCAGTATAAAACTTTAAATTTTCTTGGGAATGGGCGGTTAAGACACCACTCTCTTTTCTTGCTTGTACACAAGATATGCAAACGTACACATATCATCAAGGAAGTCCTCCAGAATTAGGAGGAAAAGACAGTTGGGATCAAGCATTTCTAATGGAGGGCTAAGTTCTCTAGATTTGACAGGATTCACAGAAGATCTTTAAGTGGTCTTACTGCTGATACATCTGTAAAAGACCATAAACCAAATTTATGCTCCCTGTACTTGGGTTTGTCAGCTAAACAACTGTACCTGGCATGGGCCTTTGTATAAGAGGCTTTTCCCTCTCTGGTACAAAGTGCAGAGATTGTTGTGCTCCATGTGGTTTGTGTCACAAACAGGATCACGGACCTGATCACAGGTGAGCTGTCTTGGCAAACACTCGAACTGGCTACATCCAAATTTATCAAAAGTTGTCAGGCAGACTTGTGGTTTGGGTATACATCTGAAAAATATGAATGTGGCATGATGAGTTGGGAGGGATCACGGTGGGGCCAGTAAAGCACTGACAAGGCGTAGGAGGTTGAGGAGAAAGCAAGAAAGACATTGGAACAGTCCCTGTCCCCAAGAGTGTAGAAAGTCAAGCACACACATAAAGTAGGCTTTCAAGTAGAAAATTACACACAAATGCTGGTGGTATGAGTCATTCTGACTGAGGAGCCTGGAGAAAGCAGTGGTAGAAGATGGGGTTTGGGCTGGAATCTGGAGGATAAAGGAGGGCTGCATACGCCTGTTAGGCTGAGGGAGATAAAGGCATGATGTTCAAGACAGTGGTGCTGGAGCAAAGGGCAGGCGACCCCAAGGGCAGGAGCAAAAGATACATGGAGTAGAGGTGATATGAGGCCATCAAGCGGGCTAGGGTCTGATGCTGGAGGCCTTGTAGGTAATAATAAGTGAAGTATTTTTCAGGGGCTTAACTTTCAGCTTGGCTAATATGAGTATCTCTTAAGAGAAGGCTTCATAGTGTGTGCTGAAAACTGGTTTCTGTGCTTACAAAACTGAGGCTCTAATGCTGGCTGGCTGTGAATCACTGAGAGGATGCCACTCCACGAAGCTGGGTTTTCCTAGTAATATCTGAACCTTGCTTCATTCTCAGTTCCTGAACTTCTTCAGAGGGGTTAGTGATGATGGCTTTTCTCTTCTTCAGACTTTTCTGCTTCTCGCCTTTCTATACATGGTATTTATATCTCTCCACAGGAAGATAAGACCTATTAAAATGTTTTGCTTTCGCTGGGTCTTTGAAATAACTAGATCTACAAATATAGTCTGAAAAATAACAGGAAAAAATAGCTTCCACTCTTTAGGGATGAGCCCTCTGCACTGAAATCACCACCACCAGCATCACTACTACTATGAGTGTTGCCTTTCCCATGGGACTTAAAATTAGACTACATGTAGTTACGGTTTTATGGAAATGTAAGACATTTGAAGAAAAATAATGGAAAAGCATATTTAGAACTTAATTATCTATTAACATGGAAGGGATGAGAACCAAGAATATCAGGAGAAATTTGGTAATTTTAGAAGGAAAAACTGTATCAATTTGAATATATAGAAATAAGGGAATCAAAAGGAAAGATTAAGAATCTGGGGAGTAAATTAAAGTAAACATAATCGGGGAGGGAATCTGTCCTGCTTACTGCCGTGTCCTGGCGTTTAGACGGATGCCTGGTACATCAGCACATACATGATGAATAAATGCCAACTTTTTATTTCTTAAACAATTATTTTTGAATGGATAATACAAGCCCGTGGTGAAAATGAAAAGATACAAAATGATACACAAGAGGAGTCTCCCTCCTACTCTTGTGTCCCAGATACTGAGTTTGCTTACCCAAGGGCAACCACTATTACCCTTTTTTCCCTTTACTTACCAGATTACCGATTTATTATAAAAGGATGTAACTCAGGAACAGCGAGATGGAAAAGATGCACAGGGCAGGACACAGGGAAAGGACACACAGAGCTTCCACGTCCCCAAGCACACCACTCTCCCACTACCTCCATGTAGTCATCACCTCGGAAACTCTCCCCCAATTTCTTGTTTATTCTTCCAGACACATTTTATGTAAGTATAGACATTTATATATACTGATTCAAAGAGTATGAACATTTAAAATTTTGGTAGACTTGGCCAAACTGTCCGCCACAGAGGATGTACCAATCCTCCCTCCAACCCACTCTTGTATGGGTGTGCTTGCTTCCCTACATGATGTTATTAAATTTTTTATATTTGCCAATCTGGTAGATGAAAAATGGTACACGACTATAGTTTAATTTACATTTCACTTAATATGAGGAAGGTTAAGTGTATAGTAGATTAGTGAGAGGATCATCACATTCACTTAATTTTTCTTGCTGAGCACACACCTAGATAACATTTCCTAGTCTCTGGCAGTTAGTTGTGGCCAAGTCACTGCGTTCTAAACAACGGAATGTGGCTGCAAGCAGTGTGCCTTCTAAACAACAGAACGTGGCTGCAAGCAGAGTGAATGCCACTTTTAAACCTGACCCATAAAAGCTTCTCAAGAGCAACTTCCGCTACCGCCCTTCTCTTATCTGCCGGCCAGATCCAGAAGATACAGAGGACAAAGAGGAGACCCGAGGAGCTGGCAGTCACTAGATGGCAGGACCCTAAGTCTCTGAATGACCATATGGAAAGCCACCTGTTGAACACCGAAATGGACCATGTTTGAACCATTACATTAAAGTACTGCTATTTTTGAGTTTGTATACAGTAGCTAGAGCTACTCATCCTAATTAATAAAAGCATCTTTTCAAGTGTTTAAGAAACATTTGTATTTTTTTTCTATGTCTATGTCCTTGGTCCATTTTTCTAATAGGTTATTTATCTTTTTCATATTGATTTGTAGGGGTTCTTTATAGTATAAAGACATCAATCCTTTCTTCGTGAATATTCTTCCCAGTTTGTCATTTATTACCATGCAGAAAATTTTCATTTTCATGAAGCGGTATTTTTCAGTCTTTTATGTTGGTTTTGTATTATACCCAGAAAGGACTTTTTACTTTGATATTTTATTTTTTTTATTATAAAAGCAAGACAAGAGTATTCAAAAAGGTTAGCAAATAGAGGAAAACAAGGAAATACCTAAATAACCTTCAATTCTACCTTCCAAGACAACTATACCATTCTTTTGGTTTATTTCTTTATCTTTTTGTCTTATGAACATCACCCTGTCTTTTTTTCATAGGAATTTTGGGGGCTTAGTTTTCATGGTATAAACTTTGCCAGAAGGGTGACCAATTTTCTTTGCCTTTTCTTTTAACACATGTGAAGAATCTTCCTCTCCCTCCATGCTGCACAAGGGTTTCAGGGATATAGAGGCAAGTGCTATTTTCCACAGAATCCTTCATAAGGAAAGGACTGTGGTACTGAGATGTGTCCTGCTCAGGCCTCTCAGGCAGCCAGTAAAAATTCCAGTTGTAGAAGGTTAAACCTAAGAGAGTCAGCAGGACACTTGCCCTGTGGCCACCACACACAGAAACCAATCATTAAGGCTATGTCAACTGTACCCTGAGCTCATAAGGACATTGCAGAGAAAGGAGACCCTAAACAAATAATTTCAAATAATATTGAAGTTGCATTTTCCAGAGATTTCTCAAGCCCAATCCCTAAAATGGAGGTAGAGAAATACAAGAAAATGTCCCATTACTATCAGGCATAAATAGCTAATAATAATACATTCATTTCTGTCGTCTCATCTGCTTCCCCTCCTTGCCTCATACTTTCTGTTGTGAGTCTTACAAAACTGCTGTAGCTCCCAGCATATACCACACTATTACCTCATTTCCAGCAGCCAAGGTCTTTGCTCCTGGTACTCTCTCAGCCTTCACCAACACCTCCACTGCAAAGCTTACCTGCAATCTCCTACTCATCTTTGCAACTGAGTATCACATCCTCTAGACGCTTTCCCAGGCCTCCCCCAGGCTGCATCAATCACTCCACTCCAGCCCCTCTAATCGCAACATCTTACTGAGCATCTCTGCATGGCTTTTCCCCTCTAGACTCCAAACTCTTCAGGGCAGAGACCCTCTTAGTTCAACTCTATATTTTCATTCTCTGGCACATAATAGATGCTTAGTAAGGGCTCATCTTCAGTTGAAAAAGATAAAGGCCATTTGACTTACCTTTGGTTTTTTGGGCAGGGGTTAGGATTACATGGATTCTTTGAGATGCACGATCCAAACTCAAACTGATGGTCTTGCAGGCCCACACAGCGAGCAATGCAAGCACTGGGGTAAGTGCGTCCATTCTGCCCACACACGGGGACAAACTGATCTGCACAGTTACAGGGCAGACCTGAAGGGAGGAAACAGCCTCAACGATGTGTACTGTACATTTCCCTTTCCCTCAAATTTCCTTATTGAAGCAAACCATTAACAATCATGTAGAGGTCTCGAGTTAAAATAGAACTTTAAATTAATAACAAACAAAAACAAAAACCCATCTTTCCAATCTCTGAGTGTTTTTAAAGGTAGCAAGGCTCTGAAAAACCATTTGTCTGCATAATGGCTTTCCTTTGTTTCATTTATTGCCAGATAACTGAGGACCTCCAGACCTTGATGCCAGTGGTAGAGAACCCTATAAACAAAACTATAGGTAGGAAAAGTAAAGACTGTTTCTCCCAATCTGGTGTATACAATCTAGAATTTAGAATTTTAAAATCTGGCTTGGGGATTTCTGGAATGCACCTACCTTACATTTAAGCTAAGTAGAAGAATATACACTCACAAAAGAATACCAAAAACAAGACAAAGGGCAAAGCCTGTAAACTCCTTGTATAAGTTCTTTCCAGCTCCTTAGAAAACGGATAGAACAAGGTGACTTGGGAAATTTTTGTGGTTTTGAGACAAGATTTTTTTTTAAATCACAACAGAAACAGGCTTTATTTCAACCAGATAATTGAATACTTCAATTAACATAAACTTTCTCAAGATGTGAAGACATGGAAATTAAAGGTGGAACTCAGAAGGCAGAGAAGGCAAGATTCAACATGGAGCAATGTACTGCCTTTCCAAAATCCCTTTCAACAACACGCTCAAGAATTTTTATGAACCTCTCTCTCTGTCATGTTTGGACTGGGACACAATCTGGGTCCCAAGAAATGTACACTTTGCGGCCAGTAAAATTTCCTAGAGTCTGCTAGCTAAACAGTCATTAATTGAATTTATCCCACGACACACTATAGGGAAATGTGTCCTGCTAGTTGTAAAGTTCATCTTCCAAATAAATAAATAAATAAAATATATTTAAGCAAATAAATAAATAAAAGTCTTTCAGGTAAATCTTTAGTTCACTCTTCATCCCCACAGGAGTTTTATGGTTTCTCTAAGCAGAATAAATTGTCTTAATCAGAGCAGAGCAGATAAAAGGTAACAATAAAGGACAACCACCACCACCACCAAGCAGCAAAGGCTGGTGCTCATTAGGGTGGATATAGGGTGGAGAGGAGTTACTCCTGCCTCTATGTCCCCATAGTCTGCTGTTTGCTTCTTATTTCCGATGGGCTGGCAACACAAGGCTGGTAAATCCCTACTCTCACCTTCCCCACTCCGTGTATAATACTAACTGCAGGGAAAGAAGAACCAAGTTGCTGCTACAGCAGCATAAAACAGGACAAGGGAAACTGACGGGGGCCTCTTTACCCAGAACCAAAGGTATTTCAGATCTGGGAAGAAGCCGAGACCAGTAGATACCAGTAGACTGTACTGTTGCTGTTGACAACTGTAGCTTCTTCTCAAGATAAGAGCAGCGCATCTCACCAGACTTTTCTCTTACTACAGCTGGTGTGAGCATAATACTAGCTCAGGAAGCATACGAAAGTCAAAAAAGTAGAATCCTTGACTGATTTTTCAGAAAAATTCTTAAGCCTCAAAATTATCATCATTTCCAAAGTTACCTTCTTGGAGAAATGCCTAAGGAAACGAGAGGGGAAGAAACCTATGTAAGGAGTTTACAACCTCCATTCTTGGTCTAAAGATATTAACTACCTTTTAAGTTTTCAGAAATCCCCAAGCCAGACTTCAAGTACCTAAATTTTAGACTTTATACACCATATTGGGAGAAACATTCTTTACTTTTCCTACCTATAAGTTTGTTTATAGGGGTTTCTACCTATATGAATCAGGAGGCTAAGGTAGGTCAAGGAAGACAGTGGTGAGAAAAACTACAGGAATAAACTTAGAAAATACATGGACATTTTAGACCATAACAGTAGGGGTAAATGGAATATTTTAGCAGGTAGAAAAGTTCAATTTAACTAAAACCATCCCAATCACTGGCTGTTTTTTGTTTTTTGTTTTTTTGCATGGAATTTCAGAATATTAGTGCTGGAAGAGCCCTAAGAAACCATTTAATTTAATGCCTTCAATTTATAGAGGAGGAAACAGACCCACAGAGGGCATCTTGCTCTCATAAATACAGATTAGGTATTTATTTTACCATGTGCATCTACAGTTAAGGCAAGACCAGAGAAGTTGCCTTGAAAGGACCCCAGTTACCTGTGAAGGTGCGACGGTCATCTTCTGAACTGTGCTCACTCAGGCACAGGCGGGTGGAGCACACCAAGTGGCCAGCAAAGCAAGAACAGACGTTGCAGTCGATATTAAAAGATGTTCCATGACCTGAGAGAAATAAGATGTTCTATATCATGCATTTATAAAATTTTAAATTTAATAGTTCAAAAAGTTTAAAAATAGAAATTCTTGAAAAATGACTTCTGAACATACACATTTTGGAGTTTTATCTGTAATATTTATACAAGGGCTGTCTGGAAAGTATCCAGCCATGTAATATTAAATGTAGAGGTATTTATGGCTGGACTTTTTCTGGACGGTCCTCACTTTTATATTTACCTCCCACCACACTGGTCTCACCAGAGAGAATGTTTCTGACTCCCCTTCTGCCTGAAAGGCTCCTCTTCTCCTGGAATTCGTTTATCTCTCCAGGACCAACACTGATGCCACCTTTGGATCACAGACTCTCCCAATGTCTGGCAGGAACAACTAGCTCCTTTTTGTGGCTCAAATTCTCTTCCATCTTATCATGGAAAGAATGACCTCAATCCCCCATCTCCACAAGGCACTAGTACGTTCTTTTGTGTACAATAGGCGTTAATTAGTGAAAGTTTATAAAAGGAATGAATTTGTTTATCTTCAAATATTTTCTATGATACGAGGTACCTACCTTACATTTTAGCTACACAGAATATGGACAAAGAAATAAACACCTGACTTACTCTAGGGCAGAGATTTGCAAGTTCTCTTTTGGCCAAGAGTATACTCTTCTTTCAAATGAGCACTCACATACAAGACTTAACATAGTGCCTGGCACACAGTTAAGAGTTCAGTAAGTATTAATTATTGTTAGCTATTAGTCCCTTTTTGAGGAGGCTTCTAAGAGAGTTCCTTAGAAGTCCTAATGTCCTTGTAGAGTATAGTTTGAAAAATACTGCCCTGGAGTATCAAATTTGTAGATTTTACTATCTAGTGAAAATCCATTCCAATATTCTTCCTACAAAGTTAACTAATTTCATAGTAAAAACAAAAAAAAAAAAAAATAAGGTTCAAGACTCACTTTTTCTTTTTCCTCCAACAATACAAGATTTCTGAAGGTCTATACAGTGCATTTCCATGCAGTTTTCTAAGAGTCCACTATGTCCACATGAGCAAATTTTGTAACAACCAACTTCCCCTGCAGATGATGGCACCTGGATTAGTGTCCCTTGACGGACAATGAAATCAGAGGCTTCTCCCAATTTGCAACCTGTACAAAACCAAAAATTAGCTAAGAGAGATGGTACTGTTCTATATACTGTTTTATGCAAGTCTTAGAGGTATCATGTGGCTAAAGATTATATAAGAAAACTTTCACCAATCTAGGGAATTTGCTGGGTTCACTGGTCAAAAACATATCTCTCAATTGAAAATTCCATGTTCTATGAGATGGTGGATATTAAGGACCTATACTTCAAAGTTAGCTACAGTTCTGTACAAAAATGCTATAAGGTATGTAGTTTTTAAATTTCTTTGGGCTTATCAAAGATATTTAAAAATCACAGATATTTTTAAAATAAAGTATGAAAACTGACAGTATTTTTAGAATAATCTTGGTCAGAAAACTTTTAGTGATGGAATATAATAAGCACACCTTAAATTTTAAAAAAAAGTTGAATACTTGTTTGAGCTTCAGAAAATCAATTAATTTCCTATTACTCTATAATTTCTATGACTCTATAATTAAGGTATTACACAAATATTATAGATGATCCCTTGCGACATCATGCTTATTTAATTTAATATTTTGTTCCTTTTTATTTCACACTTATTTAAAAATGTTGATTCTACCATGATAAAAAAAACATATTCAATTGGGAAATAAATAAACGGAAGCAAAATGTTGCCACAACTATATTCTAAAGGGACCCACAAAAAGATTGAGGCTACCAAAACTCTGTAAGATAAAATTTTTTCAGCCTTAAAATCATATGCATTTCAGTACAACATTCAATTTATGGAGATAATTAAAAATCCCATTGAGAATGCCATTTTTCCACATACTACATAAACACACACACACACACAAAAGAAAAAACACAAACGTGCAGTAATATTCTCAAACATTACAACATGGAAGACAAAGTACAAAAAGATGGCTCAAAGTTTACTTTTCTTTTGTTGTCAATAACCCTGTAACTCATTTAGAGTCTGGTTTTGGATTAATACTAATTTGTAATCTAAATGACTTGAAAATTACATTTGTCTTTGTCATTTTCTGCTTATATAAATGACACATGTTTATTGGGAAAACCTCAAACATTATAGAAAAACAGAATTTAGAAAATAAAGTCCCTCATAATCTCATTCCTAAGATAACTCCTCTAAGCAACACCAGCAGCACACACCCATGCCCATCTCTACCTCTCACCTTGAACACAGGAGTATGGAAGGCAGGGGTCTCCAGATAGACACCCTTTCCGGTTCACCTCACAGAGTTCACTAGCAGGGCAAGGATTGGGGTTACAGGGATGAGTCACTTCTTCTACAATGTTACCCAAAGTACTTGGCCCTGCAAAACCAAAAACAGATCAGTTTAACCAACTCAAATGAGTAACAGAGGTCTGTAAATTATGTGAATTAATCATGTTTGGAATAAATGAACAGCTGATTTACATAAAGTGAGGCCTGATTCTAGTAAGCTATTAAGACACTCAGATTCTCTGTTCATCTGTGAATTTAGCACACATATCCATTCATTAATTCGTTTATTGGGTACAAGCAATATGCCTGGCAAGGTTTTAGGTACTGGAGATACAAAACAAACAAATCTCTAGCATAAAGTTTACATTCTGATCAGGAAAAGGACAATAAACTGTGTGTGTGTAAATAAAAAGTCAGATAGTGATAAGTAATAAGTAGTGGAAGGGGATGGAAAATTATGGGTGTATTTTGGATAATGTGGTCAAATAGAAGCTTATGTCCAAAAGGGATAATATAGCACATTTTCCCATAAATGATAATTTATTATGGTAAGATGGATCCCATACCATGATTATATTTGTTAACTTGTGAAATAATGACCAAGGAAGAGTCTCAATATAAAGTATATGTGATATTTAAATAGTATTCAATTTAAAACAAAAGCACTTCTTTAAGTTATCACCCACTGAAATAGTTTTCTTCTACACACATATATGTGACTACTGTAACAGAGTCTAGGATTGTGATACATTCATTTTTCTTACTTAATTTTAGGCCAGACTCGGGCTCTAAGGCTAACAAAGGTGTAAGTTTATGTATCTCATCCAGCCCATTCATTTTATAAACAGGGAAGCTGAGACTCAAAGATGTGATCTACTCAAAGCCTATGATTCTAGTGGAATGCCCCCTTTTTTGTATGCTGGTTACAAAGGCTAAGGGACATAGTTTGTTGGTCTTGAGGAAATATGGCAGACATTACTAGCTGCAAATCTAGCATTCAATCTTATTTTCCTGCTTACAACTAGAACTCCAATTTTACTTAGAATGGCAATGGACCCACAGCTAAAAAGATCATCTTTCCCAGTTTACCTTACAATTAGGGGTAGTCTTCCCTTACACTAGGATATGGTGACTAGAATCCCAGTAGCCATGTTGTGATGATGAAGTACACGAGGTAACTGTGAGGACAGAAGCCAAGCACTAAGAATGGTGGAGAGGGAGTTCCCTGGTGGTGTAGTGGCTTAAGGCTTTGGCGCTGGCGCTGTCAGCGCTGTGGCCTGGGTTCGATTCCCAGCCAGGGAGCTACCCACATACCAAAAAGCAAAAAAAAAAAAAAAAAAAAAAAAAAAAAAAAAAAAAAAAAAAAAAAAAAAAAAATGGTGGAGAAAGAAAAAGCCTAGATTTCTGATGATCGAGCCACCATAACTGTCTTGGACGATTTATTTCTGGGCTTTCTTTTATTCTATCTGTTGTTCAATTGTTTACAGTGGAACTTAATCCATCTGACACAGCCAGGTCATGGTGCTACCACCCCATGATGGCAGCCTAAACACTTCCCTTCCCCTAACTACTGGGTGTGCAGGAGTTGTGCTTGCTGTCCTCTGCTTTTTACTATTCACAGCCACTTCTTGCCAGGAAGCTCAGGTTCAGGATCCCTCAGCTCTTGGGAGAAGTATTTGGGAGCAATAAAATTTCCATTTTCATGTACTAACACAGACCATTATTCCTTACTCTCTCTGGTGGGTAAGTCCAAACCAATGCCTGCTCAGGTCCACTGAACATCTGATGACAGCAAGCTAAAGACTCCCTGGGGGAAATTCTATTTCTGGTCAAATCATGGCAAAGAAACAGCAAGACAGGAGCTGATTATCTGAGAATGCTGGCCCCTGATTCACTGCTTAGAATTCCTGATTGACAATAGTTCACTACCTTCTCAGACTGTCACAATTGCTTCTGCTTACATATTTTAAGATGACAATTCTTTCCTGGGTCAAAGGGCTGAGCAAACGTGATAAAAGTCTGTAACTGAGATGGTATCATTAAACCACATATTCTCAACAGGCAGATGCTTATCCAAAGCAAACATCAAGGGCAGAGACAGAAGGGAGAAGTGTTCGAAATTTTAAAAAACAAAATACTTACTGAGGTATGTATCCAGAGGTATACAGTTCTCCAAGTCATCTGTAGGCGACAGAAGCTCACAAATACTTTCAGCTGTGTGGTCTTCAGGGAACTTGTTCTGGTCCCCACATTTCTTGAGAATCTCCACACAATCTGATCTTAAAACACACACACACACACACACACACACACACACACACACACACAAATTTAAGATTGGAAGGCCCCCTCACGTTGTCTAGTCAATATCCATTCCATTTCTTTCTTTCTTTTCTTTTTTTTTTTTTAGTGATTCCCTAGCTGGGAATCGAACCCAGGCCGCGGCGGTGAGAGCGCTGCAGCCTAGCCACTACACCACCAGGGAACCCCCCCATCCATTCCATTTCTGAAGCTTTCCAGAAAGTAAGTTTTAATAACTAACAATGTTTCACAATTGGTTGGGTGTAAGTATGGCAAAAGAAGAACAGAAGTCACAGCAAACTTTAGGTTGAATGATAATGTATTACACTATTCAAGCATCCTTAACTTTCTCTTACCTAAGGTCAAAGGCCTTGTTCAAATTTTATACTCACACTTACTGTTACTACCACCAATGTGGCTTTTCACTCTTAAAAAGGAAATTAAGTCTGATTTGCTCTTTGTAAAATCATAAATCCTTTCTCTCAGGACCTCATGTTTGTTTGCTTCTTCCATTCTTCTCCACCCCCCACCCCAATCCCTCCCTTCCTTCCTTTCTCTTTTTAAGTATCTTTTTAGTTATCAACATTGAGGTGTTGGCCTGTAACAATTGGAAAGTCCACTACTTTGAAATTTTCTCAGTCTTAATAGGGATTTGACTGCTATAAGTTTTCTGTGCTAAGAGTCCATAAATTTCCCACTTGTTGCCTCTTTCTTGTCACCTAATAGGTACCTCTCATTTCTCCCCTATTCATGTCATCCCCAAGTCATGTCAGAGAATAGGTATGGACCCTGTTTAGGGATGAAATAATCTGCAATCAGTCATCAAGTGCCCGGCAGCACTGAGCCACATACCAACAATTTAGGGGTTGCATATTAATTTGGTTTTGGAAAAGCTTTTGGAAAAAAAGATGCTTGAAGAACATCAGACATAGATTGCTAGGCAGTCAATGTTTATAGTTCCCACCATAGCAGCTTTCCTTTTTACTTTATCCTAGATCTCCTAAGGCAACCATTCACAAAATGTTAACTAGGAACAGTCCTAGTAACATAATGCCTTTATTTACTAACTCCTTCACTCATCAAACATTTATGGAATACCTATTGTATATCAGGATTATGCTAATCCCTGAGGAGGAGAAAAAGAGGAAAGAGGATACAAGAAAAACAAAACAAAACAAAACAAAAAACAACAAAAAAGCAAAACAGGCACAAAGAAGAACAAACTTCTCAAGCAAAGTCTAATAGAATATAAGACAAGTACACAAATTAAAATATAAAAATAGAATTGTGCACTGACAGTACTCAATAAATGTTTCTTGAACTTATACCATAAAGTACAAATAAAGATCTACAGAAATTTGTAGTAGGGATAAACTACTATCAGCTGGAGAAATATGGTAAGAGTCCATAGGAATGACTGGAATTTGAGGGGCTAAGAAGGACAGGTAGGGGGCAAGTGGAGATGGGGAAGAGTATTGCAAGCAAAGGAGGAAAACGAGGGAAAGCATCTGACTTGTGTGGGCACTAGACAAAGGAAAATAGTGGGGGAGAAGACTCTAACAGGCTGTAGGTGAATATCACAAAAACTGAAGAGTCGCTATGGTGAAAACACTTACTTGCAAATAATGCTTCCCCGGGATTTCCTATGACAAGGCTTAATCTGTAATGCACAGGCGATTGCTTTCCACGTCTCTGGCTGGCACTTCTTAATGTCCAGAACAGGTATGTTGATAAATGGCATCTTTATGCTTCCCTTTTCCCACAGCTTCATATCGTTCATGGCTCCTTGGTCTGATTGAGCATTACAACTCCTGAAAAGTTCTGTTGGCCTGAAGAGAAAAAAGGCCAGAAGGAATCAAGAGGCAGGTATTTTCTAGAGAAAATACGTAAAATTACGACATACTAATAACCAGGAAAATGTGATTTCTTTGAAGATGAAAGTACATACAATCCATGGAAGAATGTCAGCATGGAACATGTGAATACTCAATGTAGACACCATCATTAAGATTCTGATAGCATGTTTTCTTTTTAACATAGATTTTTGTGAGAGTTAAAAACTTCAAAATGCATTGGATAGCACTACCATCTCTATGTATCCATTACTTTTATTTCACAAAATAAATAAGCCCAAGTTTTTAAAACTGAGGTATGATTTATAAAAATAAAATGCATAGATTTTTATGAGTACAGTGTTTTGTGACTTGACAAATGCGTACATCCAGGTAAGCAGCATTTCTATCACATCAGAAGGTTCCCTTATATCCCTGTCCAGTCAATGCCCTTCCAGCTGACTGCACCCCAGAGGCCATCACCATTTGTCCTTACATCATCATAGATTAATTTTGCCTGTTCTGGAACTTCATATAGGTGGATTCATATTGTAGGTACTCTTTTGGGTCTAGTGTCTTCAGCTAAACAATCTTTTTGAGATTTACCCCCACTGTTGTGTATATAAATTGTCTGTTCCTTTTTATTGTTGAGTAGTATTCCATTAATAGATATATCACAATTTGTTTATCCTAGTGGTTCTCAAATGTTCTGATTTCAGGAACCATCTACACTCTTATGATTATTGGGCTCTCAAAAAGCTTTTGTTTATGTGGGTTACATCCACCAATATCTATCACATTGTAAATCGAAACTGAGATTTTTAAAGTAGTTATTAATTTATTTTAAATAGCAATAAACCCATTACATGTTGATATAAATAATATTTTTATGAAAAATAATTTTTTAAAAACAAAACAAAAATTAATGAGAAGAGTAGGACTGGTTTACAGTTTTAAAAATCTCCTTAATATATGGCTTAATAGGAGAAAGCTGGATTTTCCTATTTGCTCCTGCATTCAATCTGTTGCTATATCACATGTCCTACAGCATCTGGAAAACTCCACAATTCACTGTGAGAATGAGAGTGAAAAAGGTAAATAACATCTTAGTATTATTATAACACTTCTGGTCTCATAGTGTTTGGGCACCATGGACAACACTTCGAGAAACACTGGTTTCTCCATAAATTCACCTGTTTATAGACATTAAAGTGTCATTTCATGGTTATGAATGGCAGTGTTAGGTTATAACTTCCTAGGAAACCATCAAACTGTTTTCTAAAATGATTATACCATTTTAGACTCTCATCAGCAAAGTATGAAAGTTCCAGGTGCTTTTCATGCTTGTCAGCCTTTACTTGTAGCCATTCTATTAGTGTGTAGTGGTATTTCACTGATTTTCATTTGCATTTCACTGATGACTATACTGCACACTTTCTCATGTTTGTTTTTCTTGCTGTGTACCATTCCACTGTTTGGATACACAGCAACATGTTCTTCCATTCTTCTCTTGATAGATGTTTTATCCCCACCCCACCCCACCCCCAATTTTGGGTTTTTGGGATAGATCTTGGTGGATAAGTCCTCTTTTGGACATGTTTTCATGTCTCTGGTAAATGTTCAGAAGGGACTTGCTGGGTTATAGACTTAACTTTTTACAAAACTGAAAGAAAACTCTCCAAAGTGCTTAAACCATTTTATACTCTCAGCAGCAAAGTATGAGAATTCCACTTGCTCACATACTTGTGAGTCTTTTAATTTTAGCCATTCTGGTACCTGTGAGGAGGCATCTCATTAAGGTTTAATTTGCATTTTGCATGACTAATGATGATTAACTTTTCATATACTTAAATTGCTATTTTGATGTCTTCTTTGGTGCAGGGTCCTTGTAAATTTTTTGCCCGTTTTTTTATTTGGTTGACTTTTTATTATGAGGTTGTAGGAGTTACTTATACAAGGGCTGTCCAGAAAATATCCAGCCATGTAATATGAAAAATAGAGGCATTTATGGCTCGATTTTTTTTTCTGGACATCCATTGTATATTCTGGACACAAGTCCTTTGACAAATGTGTGTGTGTGTTATGTGTGCGTGTGCAATGTGTGACATATTGAATATTTTCTCTCAGACTGTAGCTTGCCTTTTCAAATTTTAAATGGTGTCTTTTGGTGAACAAAGTGTTTACTGTTGAACAGTAATTTATTTTATTTTATAATTAGTGCATTTTGTGTCCTGTCTATAAAATCTTTGCCTACACCAAGGTTAAGATATATTCTTATGCTTTCTTCTAGAAGCTTTATATTTTTAGATTTTACGTTTAGTTCTATGACCTATTATTGTTGTGTATGGTGTAAGACAAAGATTGAAGTTCTTTTTTTCCCCTGTAAGACATTCAATTGTCCCAGTACCGTTTGTTGAAATGATGTTCATTTTTGCATTGAATTGCCTTGCTGCCTTTGTTGGAAATCAGTTTACTCTGTTGGTCTATTCTTGCCTTGGTATTTTCTATTGATCTATTTGTTCAAACTTATGCTAATATTACATTGTTTTAATTTCTGCTGCTTTGTAACAGTAAGTCTTGAAATAAGGTACTGTAAGTTCTCCAAATTTTTTCTTTTAAAAAAAATTGTTTTAGCTTCCTAGGTCCTTTGTATTTTCATATGAACTTTAGAATTAGCCTGGCAATTTCTATTTTAAAAAGCTCGTTGGGATTACACTGAATCTAGAGATCAGTTTTGGGAGAGTTAACATATTAACAATACTGTCTTCTAACTCATGAACATGGTACCTCTCTCTATTTATTTGCTGTCTTTAATTTCTCTCTGTAAAGTTTTCTAGTTTTTAGTATAGAATTCTTACACATTTTTTGTTAAATTTATCCCTAAATATTTCATGGTTTTTTTATGCAATCATGTAAACTAGTATTTTTAAATACATTTCATTTCCCAATTATGTAGTGCTAATATACAGAAATGTAACTGACTTTTACAAGGGCTGTCTGGAAAAAAAATCCAGCCATAAATGCCTCTATTGTTCATATTACGTGGCTGGATACTTTCCGGACACCCTCATGCATGTTAACCTTCTATCCTATGGCTTTGTTAAATTCAAGGGTTTCAGGGGAGTTTGTATGCAGACTTTGGTAAACCTCCTTTTGTGGGTCCCTCCTTTCTGGGATTTTCTGCTTCCATATCCAGCCACTCCGGCAGCCCCAATCTCTCATCTCTAAGTCCTTAGCCCAAGACTGCTGCCTTTTGCTTGAATTCTATATGCCATAGAAGGAAGCTGAGAATGCCCACGAAGGAAAAACTGGATAAATGTAGCTCTCACTCGGCGTAGTTTCTATCTTTCATGACATGTAGCCCTTCCTGCTTTTGGTCACTTTCCAATGCCTTCGAAACAATCTTTTTTAAAATATTTTATGCAGAGTTCATAATAGGGATTGGCAGGAGTGTTAGTCTGATAACAAACTATTTCACCATTACCAGAAGCTAGAACTATGCATCCAAATTTAACTTCAAACATTTCAAAGATTTCAAATTTGCTCCATCTCTAAGCCAGGTCCTTAAGGGTTGACACTATCATACATTGTAAAGATATATCAATTTTCTTATTCAAAATAAAAATCCAAATACTTTTAAGAGGACAGGATGTGTGTTAGCTTGAGGTAAACATCCTCTGAATGTCCTTCTGGCCCAACGGAATGGTTCTCTTCCTTTCTGCACCCCTGATGTCTGGGCTGCAGCTCACAAAACCAGCCTCCTCTTCTTCAGAAACTCTCCCTTCCAGGCTTATCTGATATGGCACTTCTGGATGCCACATTTCTGTTTTCTTGACTGCTTCTTCAGCCATTAATCCAGTTCTTGGCCCTTATTTTCTTCCTGCACTTAGTACCTCAGGAAAACACCTATTCAAATTGCTTGTGTAAAGAAAATATTTTTGTATGAAAGAAGGAACTTGCTGAGTAGGAACCTCACCCAGTCTGAAGGTCCTCATAGTAAACTGTCCACAAGTGGGCATTTGGATGACCGAATTGTTCACAATGATTTATTTGGCAATGCATTATTTGAACTGGTGGCAGGGTAAAAGAAAGAAAGGAAGAATGGTCGACTGAAGACAGAGGAGATTCTTTGAATTCTAAAAGCTTGAAGTATCACTGGATTAGAACAAACTTTGTTACAGTGCTTTCTTTCCCAGAGGTGATTTACCAAATAAAATATACAGCATTAAAGATGAAATCATAAAGACTATTTCCTCTTAACTTAGCAAAAACGAAAGCAGAGTACAATGGTCTTTTCACTCACTTAAAAACAAGATAATCAATGAATATTTCCATTCTATGTACAATAATTTGCTCCTACCTGTTGTTAAAATTAGTACAGTAAGTAAGATTCCTACAGCCCAACTGGCAAGGTTCCCGAACATCTGCTAAACAAGTCAACATGGACACTTCCACTGGATTATATTCACAAAAGCGATCAAACTCTTGCCAACTCTGTGCATTGCCCCAGCTCATGCTATAAAGTTTAGTGCACAGTTCCCTGAAACAAAAGCACAAATGCAGAAACATATAAATGATGCAAGTGAATAAACATTTGATTTGTACAAAATTTGAACACTCAACTACAGAATATATATGAGAAAAAAAAAGTACAAAAACCAAAAGACTAAGATCTACCTCCTAGAATTTAGAGCCAGAAAAAATTATCTTTTCCGCGAAAAAGTTAGCCTTCTTTTATCATCCATCTCTTTTCCCTTTTGCCATGATTGCCAGGAAGCTCAGTGCTAAATTTAATGTTTAGTAATAGTATTTGTACACTTTTGTAATATTTTTGGACCACACACAGCTGACCCAGGGAAACCATGGAAAGCAAAACTGCAGATAAGGCGGACTACTGTACACATGATGTTCAATAAATATTTGCTGAATGAAAGATATTCTAAACTCAAATCTACAGAATGCAAGAATATAACACACATTTGCTAGAATTGAAATCATTAATTAAAATGCTATTTTCTACTGGTTTTAATAAAGGATAATGAGATACTGACCTACATATTGAAGTGTTTGCTTTAGAACAACAATGCAATTTAGCCCCGTCAAGGCCTGTAGAGGGAGGAGGGTGTAGAGTGACTCCAGGGTGAACAGACTGTGAGCTTTCAAGAAAACATTGCCAAAGAGGATCCTGTGGCAAGGGCTGGGTCTTACAACCCTCAATGAGGCCATCAACAATCTCCATTTCTGTTTTCTTAGACATCAGAATTCTCTTGCAGGCATTTTGGCAAGCGTGGTCTTCAGCTCTGTCACAGCAATATAAACCTACATTTTCAGAATATAAGTAGTTTAATTAGCTAGTATTATGTCACATACTGATCAGGACAGAGGAACATGGTGGTATGCTGCAAACTGTTACTTCTCTGAGTCATATTTCAAGATCTCCAGTATACAGGACCTACCAATTCTCTCTCCATTACTTTGCAGTATAGTAAACAAAGGTATTTACTAGGTATCTATTGCCAGAACTCACCACTGTTGCAATCACGGGATCTCTAGCACCATTCCTACATAAATGAAAGGTCATCCTACACCTAAGAAGTCCTTACATGCAAGGTATTTTATGTTCCTGGAGAAGGTATTATAGCTCAAACTAGAATTAGTTCATGCAAGAAATGACTGCTTAAAAAGGATATATCTGGACATATAAGAGATGACTAATTTTAATAGCAACAACCACAAACACCATAATTTCATCACATTCTGGAATATAAAGCTTTTATATATCTGTGCAAGTTAATTAATCTAAGTTATAATTTAAATAATACAATAGCAAACTCTGACAAGATATCGGTTTGCTACTGTCTTTAATATTCTATTAAGAATCAGAAACTTAAAGAACACTTTCAACCAGACTATAGAATTCAGAGGGCTTCTTTGAAGTAGTTTTCTCAGATGTCTTTGACTTTTTAAGAAATCTTTTCAGGCATATCTGTTTGTAGCTTTCTTTTCCAGATTTCTAGACACTTCAGATGGTTTTTCTTCTACCCTTAAAAGTCTTTCTGCCTTTTGTTTTTGAGCTTTTATCACCTCAATTCTGGCAACACCTCTCTCAATGAAACCTTTAAAATGAATGAAGGTTATTTGTGACAAATGCTTCATCTTCTGATGTTCATCTCATAGCCACACCCAGAATGTCCTAAGCCTTACAGCAGTGGTTCCCAACCTTTTTGGCATCAGAGACTGGTTTTGTGGAAGACAATTTTTCCATGGATGGGGAGAAGGGGAGGTGGTTTGGGGATGATTCAAGTGCATCACATTTATTGTGCACTTTATTTCTATTATTATTATTACATTGCAATATATAATGAAATAATTATACAACTCACTTGCCACTATAAAGCCTGCCAGCAGATGCAGCTTAATTATTACTTGCCACTCACTGATAGGGCTTTGATATAAATCTGCAAGCAATTAATTAATTGTGGTCTCTGTGCAGTCAAACCTCTCTGGTAATGTTAATCTGTATTTGCAGCTACTCCCCAGTTCTAGCATCACCATCTCAGATCCATCTCAGAGCCCCCTCAGATCATCAGACATTAGAATCTAGATTCTCATTAAGGAGTGCCCAACCTAGATCCCTCACAGGCACAGTTCACAATAGGGTTCATGCTCCTCTGAGAATCTAGTGCCACTGCTGATCTGACAGGAGGCGTGGAGCTCAGGCAGTAATAGGAGTAATGGGGAGTGGCTGTAAATATAGATGAAGCTTTGCATGCTTACCCACCACTCACCTCCTGTTGTGTGGCCCAGGGGTTGGGGTCCCCTGCCTTAGAGTTCTGCTTTAGATACTGGACAAACAAGGTACATGACATGGCTTTTGAGCTTATAAAAATAAGTCTTTCACTATCCCAGTATAAAACAAAACATTGGCATTTGGTTTATAAATCCGTAAGTCTTGTCAGTTTGGTTAATTAGTGAGCTCTTTACACTCTGATAACCCCTAAATGAAGAAAATAGATTATAGGCTATACAAAACTGAGACTTGGAAGTCCCTATAAGGTACAGGGTTCATTAGGAGGCCCTGATTTTAAAAAGTATCAGGATCTCATTTAATGATGCTTAATTACAAAAGTAATTACTTTATTGGTAGAGATTCAACATTACAGATATATACACTATGGAACAAATAGTTACATAACTAAAAATGTATCATACATTTAGTTCTGATACTTTCCTTCTTTTTTTGCTTATAATATCTTGGACTTCTATGTAAACATACTTCTTTCTTTATATTGGTTATAGTGTTGTTATTATATAAATAAATTATTTATTTAATCAGTTTTAATCAATACCTTATTGATGTTTGGGTTATTTCTAATTTTTCTCTATTGATAGCAATATGATAGCAAACATCCTTTATATGTATAGATAAATTTTTGAAAATCTGTAAGTTTTCTTGAAGGATAATGTGAGAAATGGAATAGCTAGATTAAAAGGTATAATTATTTGAAATTCACATGGTCATAACCTACCACCACCACCCTCAATATCCATACTAATGAATTCTTCCACCTAAGAATAGAGTGCCTGTTTCTTCATACCCTTCACAGTTCCATCTCTCTTGGTATCTTTTAGCTGTGGAAGTAACATCCAATCTGCTAAATCTATTAATATATACTAACATAAGTCTGGTATTTCCCAAATGCCCCAGACTGCAGATATCTACAATATTTTACTTTATTTTTACAAATTATTTTACTGAAGATTGAAATGAGAGGCAATGTCCCTTTTACTTACTATCTGTTGGATTCCTCATTGGATAAGATTGGGTATAATTGTTCACACAATGTATTAATTGTGGACTAATAGAGGCACAATAATTTTCCACTGCTTTGATCTGAGATGGACCAGGAGAAGAGTCTGTTCGAAAAATGGCTTGACAGTATTCGCGGCAGTTTGTGTGGTGGCCTGCATAACTGCAACAAACTGAGCCCACTAGAGGGAACAAAAAGAGATGACATTGAAATAAAAACAGCTATTTGCTACATTAAATCATCCTAATAATGACAGAACAATATGTCTTTTTGAATTTGAGAAATAACACCATGCCATTGAAGACAAGTACTTAAAATTAGCACCACTGCAGGCATAGTCAGGTGTTCACCAGTATGAGAAAGTCATACTATTCATCATCATACTATTCATTCAGTCTATAGTCCAGTGGTTCTCAGCAGGAGCAATACCACCACCACCCTTGGGAGAATCTGAATGCGTATGCAAGTGTTTCTGGTTTTCATGATGACTTGGGGACCCCTGTTGGCATTTAGTGCTTACAGGTCACAGCTGCTAAATGCTCTGCAATGTTCAGGACACTTTCACATAACCAAAACTGTCTCCCAAAATGCCAATAGTGCCCATTTTGAGAAGCACTGAAACAGCTCCTTTTCACATTAGATTTGTAAAAATTTATAAACAAAGCAAAGCAAAGCAAAGCAAAACAAACAAAACCAAAATAAAGCCTCAAATGTCTCATATTTATAAAATAGGACCTGTAAAAACTAAGAGATATCAGGATCATTTCATTAATTTGACAATTATATAACTGTGTGTCTTGAAACTAAATCCCAGAAGTTCTATACTGTTTGAATACCTGCAAGAATGTGCCTAAACTGAAACAGTCTTCACCTCACAACTAATATGATCTACTTCAATTCTGAAAAGTAAATCCCCCATTTGAAATAAATATGATTCTGGATTTATATATTTTTAAAAATCAAGGGGGACGATTTAAGGTATCTGGGGACAGCTGGATGAGTGGCTGGAGGTGTAGATGTGAGATTTATAATAGAGAAGAATAAGAGACATTCACAGGAGAGGCTAATGGGTCTGTGCAAAGCTGAAGGGAGCCAAGGTAGAAGTAAGGCAGGAAAAGAAGAAAAGGCAGGTAGGAAATCTCTGATAATTATTAGAAATGGTTATGGAGGAATCAGAATCAGGTTTCTGGTAAATTCCACAGACCAGGAAATGACCAGGGAATGAACAGGGAATTCAGGTAAGTACCAGAAATGATAGCGATAAAGTCACATACAAATTAGTTAAACGAGGACTAAACTAATGTAGGACAATCTCAGTTTCCTGAGTCAGGAAACTGTTTCATACCCATTGTGACACCTAAGTTTTTACTTGTAATTACTACCAAACTCACTGTGTTCACTCCTGAATTGTTCATTTTTGGCACACAGAACAATTATTAATGGCTACATTGAATACTGTCAAAACCAATGAGGATAAAGTGAGGGTTGGGAGAGGGGACACTGAAGACAGAAGAGACAAGTGAGAATGAGACAAGGATGCCTATACTCTGATTCTCCATTACACTGGCGTCCTCACCAGTGTGAGAAGACAGAAGATGACATGCCAGTGACCCTCTGGGAAATCCTGAACTAAGCCTTGGGAAGAAATGTTTATTATATTTTGATATACACCACTGCCAGATAATCTAAACAACTCTTTATTTCTCAGATATGCTTTCCACCTCTGCTGGAATCCCTTCATCCAATCTCCACCGTTCACATTTTGTCCATCCTTCAAGGCCCAGCTCTGCTACCAATTCCAAAAAGCTACCTTTAAACACCCCTCCCTGCAGGCTGTGATCCTTCCTTCCTCTAAATTCCCACAGAACTTTTATCAGTGACTCTATCACATATCCACCACGTCCCAGAGTTCTTTGTGTACTACAAAATTGTGTCCCCTACAAATGTGCATTTGCCCCACACAAAGCAAGCAGTCAATGAACATCTGCTGAATGAACTGAGAGACAGTCCTCCACAGTACTACATTATGTCACATGGGAATGCCTAACTTCTGAAAGTGATCCTGTTTATTCCAGTGGGGCATGATCTTCCTCCAACACATCTAGCACCAGTATCTGCTATGTAAATCTGCATTTAGGACGTAGGAATTACTACAATTTATGAATGGCCTGAACACCCCAGAGGAAAGCTCCTATCAGAATCCTGCTGGACACATTTCTTCGAATGGTTTACCAACCACCTAGTTATAATGTCAGGGTCTTGTCAATATTTCTAACAATTCAATCATTCTGTAAACTAGGTTTTGCTCTTTGGATGCTTGTAATAACCACCAACATATACTTACTTTCATTTCTGCTAATGCAACTTGAAAGGGCATTCTGTAAATTAAAGAAAAATAAAAATTAACAACCATACAGAATTTCTAATTTTATTCTCCTTTATGGTTATATGAAAATCAGGATATCAAACTATTTAATTATTCTCTAATCTAAGACTGACAACAAAGAAGCTAGAGATAGAATCCTGGTAAAAAGAGAAACTATCTTTTAACATGTACTGGGGATCAAGATTATCACCTCAGTCATAAACTGACCACATTGTATACAGCAAACCAAGTTTATGTAAAGCTGTATCAATGTGGGTAGGTAAGGGAACCTACAATGTATTAATCTCAATTATTTCTTGCAGATATATAAAAAAGCTTCCAGAAAATGATATAATAAAGAACCTTTAGGGAAATACATATTTCATATAACCACTATATTGGAGAACTGAAAGGACCTTGGAGATCATCTCTAATTGTTCTCAAACTTGCCCATGCAATAGAATCGTGTGGGCTTCCTAGGCCTTACCCTAAACTACAGAAACAGAATCTAGGAGTGAAGCACAGAAATCTAAAGTTCAAACAAGGCTTTAAAGATGATTCTTATGTAGGCATCCTGGGGACAGAGTTGGGGAATCTCTCTACCATTTTACAGATGAAGACACTATTTTCTCAACAGGGGAGAAACTGCTCCAGGTCACAGGGCATCAAAAGCAGAGCTGCTCTCAACGCCGTGGCCTGGGTTCAATTCCCAGCCAGGGAGCTACCCCCTGACACACACACACACACACACACACACACACACACACGCAGAGGCAGAGAGATTAGAATTAGTGTTCATAGAGCTCTTAGATCACTGTTTAGAAAACACCACAAAAGTCACTGTAAGGAAAACAAGGAGAACAAGACAAAAACACAAAATTCCTTTACAAAGCCATTTGGGCTTGTCAGCTATGATTAACAGTACTAACAATTGGAAGAGAATGAATTATTAAAGGAAATAATATGGGCACAAATAAAAGGTAGATGGAAATCAAGTGCACCCTTATTGTTGAATACAGATGATTCTGGCTTTTAAATTTAGCTAATTCACAAGCTGGCTATGGAATTGAACTTGCTAAAGAACCAGCTTTACTGATACTTAAAACCTAGCTTCAAAATTCCATCTATGTAGTTGTATGAAGCTGTAGTACATTCATTTTTCCAGTAAATAAAATTCTACTGTAGGAATAAATTACTTTTGATTTATCCATTTAAAGCAAAGCAAAACAAAACACCAGCCTTCATAGAATGAGGGCTAATGAATTCACCCAGTATAAATTCTTTCTGCTAGAGATCTCATAAAATAATACGAGTCATGAAAAGCAAATACTTTCAGTGTTTTAAAATAATGATTTTTTTATGTCTCTCTTCATCCATTCTTGTTTTAGTTTGACTTTTCAGCTACCATTATAGGTAGCCCTCTATTTGGGTTCACTTTCCACAAAATGATCTAAATCAGTATTATTATGAAAAGCAATCTGCTGCTAGCTTTCTAGCTCCCTCAGATTGGGTGAACGTAATTCTTAATGTACTTCTCTTCCTAATAAGCTGGTTGTTCCTTTTGGTTTTGGCTTTTTTGACCTTGTACCTGAATGAATGTGTTTATCTTGGTGGTCATCCTGGGTTACATAGGCTGATTTCCATTTTTGGTATTCTTGTTATTCTTAAAGTCTCTAGAACAGTGGTTCTCAACTGGGGTTGACTTTGCTTTCTAGGCAACATTTGGCAATGTCTGGAAACATCTGTGGTTGTCACACTGGGGAGAAGGATGTGTGCTACTGGCATTTGGTGGGTAGAGGATACCAGAGAGGCTGTTAAACATCCTAAAATGTCCAGGACAGCTCCCCAACAACAAAAGATTATCCAGCACAAAATGTCAATAGTGCCAAGGCTGAGAAACCTTGCTCTAGAAATTTTCAAACTTGTTAAACCTGGATTTTTAAAAATTTGACCTTGTGAACAAAAGAAATAAGACTATAGGCTTTCCTGTGGATTACTTAGCTTCAGAGAGAGATACTAAAGGACACGAAACCTGAAAAATGTCAGAGATCATCTAATCTAGCTCATTTGACATAAGCCAGAGACTGAAGCCTAGAAAGGAGGAAAAATTATGTACTCTAGCTTTCACCCCACACTAAGAGGGTAGAATTGAATAGAAAGAGACCACATGGCCTGAAAGCCTAAAATATTTGCTACCTGACCCTATACAGAAAGTTTGCCAATCCCAATGTAGAAGGGCACAGCTGTCTCCCTTGATGTCACATCCAGAGTTTAAAGATGTTCCTTAAGTATTTCTTTTAATGTTCATCAACAGGCCCTTCATGCATAGGTTTACCCTAATTTGTTGAACCAAAGCTTTTATATTTCCACATGGCAGCCCCTCATGTTCATGAATATTTTCTTTATCTCTATCATTTATCATTACCAATTTTAAAGTTTAAAAGAATGGTCATTCAAGATTAGCAGTATGTAATGCAGTCATCAATTCTGTTACTTACTTTACACTCATCATGATTTCATAGACTCTAATTATTTTTTTTTATCTCTTTCCATCACCTTATATTTATCTTCCCCTCCCTCCTCTCCCACCCCCTCCCCTTTCTCCCCTCCCTAACCCACTCATTCCCAAATAAACATTGAACTATTGATTGTGTACATGGGTTATTTGTTTGTTTGTTCATTTCTTTTCTCTTTGTTGCTTTCAGTTTTATATTCCGCATATGAGTGAAGTCATACAGTTCTTTGTTTTTTCTGTCTGGCTTATTTCACTAAGCATGATGATCTCCAGGTCCATCCATTTTGTTGTAAATGGCAATATTTCATCTTTTCTTATAGCTGAGTAATATTCCATTGTGTATATGTACCACCGCTTCTCTATCCAGTCATCTGTCGCAGGGCACTTTGGTTGTTTCCATGTTTTGGCCACTGTGAACAGCGCTGCAATGAACACTGGGGTACATAAGTCTTTGCGGACAAAGGTTTTCAAGTCTTTTGGGTAGATCCCCAGAAGGGGGATTGCTGGGTCAAATGGTAACTCCATTTCCAATTTTCTGAGGAACCTCCACACTGCCTTCCACAGTGGTTGTACCAGTTTGCACTCCCACCAGCAGTGTACCAGAGTTCCTTTTTCCCCACATCCTCTCCAGCACTTGTTATTCCTTGTCTTGTTGATAATAGCCATTCTCACAGGTGTGAGGTGATATCTCATTGTGGTTTGGATTTGCATTTCCCTGATAGCTAATGAGGATGAGCATTTTTTCATATGTCTGCTGGCCATTTGTATTTCTTCATGGGAGGAGTGTCTGTTTAGTTCTTCTGCCCACTTTTTAATTGGGTTGTTTTTTTGTTGTTAAGTCTTATTAGTTCTTTATATATTTTAGATATTAGACCCTTATCTGATGCGTTATTTGCAAATATTTTCTCCCATTCAGTTGGCTGTCTCTTTGCCTTGTTGATGGTTTCTTTTGCTGTGCAGAAGCTTTTTAGTTTGATATAATCCCATTCATTTATTTGTGCT
>PVJL010001692.1:54535-192767 GCA_004026885.1 Lyroderma lyra | reverse complement strand
AGTTCATGAAGTCCTCCTTGAGTCCTAGGTTCATAGACACTAATTATATCAACCTATTTGATAGATTTCTAACCTTATGTAACTACTGGAGGTGCCAGAAAAATGTATACATGTTTTAAGAGATGTTATCTATGTATTACTTTGCAAAGTTCAATTGAATTACTGTAGCAATGTGTAGCATGATATCACTCAAAAGATAGCATTAATCAAATGAATGCTAGTGTCACCATGCAAAAGGCAAGACAGTCAAGGAAAATGGGGGAAGCACAGTTGTTTGAGAAATGCAAAAATACCATTTTGAAGTGGTATTTAAAATTCAAAAATGTTGTTTGAGTTTCCCCCATGTTCTTCTGGCTTAACATCCCTTGACTTCTACCTATGGGGGACCTTAAAGGATGTGGTGTATGTAGAAAATTAGCTACACTGGTGGTACTTCAGGAAGAAATTGAAATGGCATGCTCAGCGATATAAGTGGACACTTTGGTCACTGCTGCTCAAGTAGTATTTCGCCATGATCAGAAGTATCTGGATGCTGATGGCAACCACTTTGAGCACCTCTTGTAATTGCAGAAGTCAAACATGACTTGTATTCATATTTTGTTATTGGTATATATTGGGTATTACAATTTTAATACAGTCCTTTCCTTTCTTAAAATGTGTATACATTTTTTAGGGGGGCACCCTCTGTATATTTAGGTATAAACTCTATCTTAGGTATACTTAAGGTATAAACTATAGGCAACTCTATCTTTCACTGCTTAAACTATTTCTGATTAGTTTGGCAGGGCTTAAGACATATACATAATGAATTACAGTATTACGGTTACTTCATTTATTAAAAAAAGCGAATCTTGAAGTCTTAATTCTGAAATCAATTCTTAAGTCTTTCAAATGTCTCATCGCCACCTGGTGGCAAAAGCAGGAGGTAACTGAGTGTTTATACTTACTTATATAGAGCCTCTTTTGACCTTCTGCCACCAATACTATACTCAAGGAGCCTATAGTATAACAGCTCCCTCACCCCACTCATCTTATTCTAGAATAGATCAAAGTTAGTATTACTGAAGTGAGGATCTACTACAACTTGAGAGATCCAAAGAATACGTCAGTGTACTGGAGTTGACAGAGTACCAAAAAATCTTCAAATCCAAAAGCCTTCACTATACAGCTGGATGTTATTGTGATAACAAACACAATACAGTAAGTCCTTACTTAACATTATTGATAGGTTCTGTGACTTTACACAAAACAACGTATAAGGAAACTAATTTTAGCATAGGCTAATTGATATAAGCAAGAGTTAAATTCCTATAGCACCTCTCATCAACTTTATTACAAAATGATCTTGAACAAAATGACATTATTCGAGGATGTGCTACATTCGATGCTTTCTCTACTCAGTCAAAGAATGCCTAATTCATAGATATTTACACAGGGTTTCCACATAAAACTATTTTTTTCTGAAACAAACCTCTGTAATTTAGCTGTCCAGAGTGGAAAATTTTTCTATTAAAAAATTCTATCTATAAAAATACTAACTGTTGCATCTCTTCACAGGTAACAAATTTTCATCCTTTAAGTCTTACCTGCTCTGTGAAGACCTTCTTATTACCCTGGGCAGGGGCTTTTCCTCCAGCTCCAATGTGTCTTGTACAGACTTCTAGCAATGTACTGTCTCACTGTATCGTAATGGACTATTTGAATTTCTCTCTTCTCATGGACTAGAGTCCTGTGGGTCGCGAACCCTTATACCCCGTACAAATACAGATGTATGTGACAGGGTTGGCACCATAATGTACTTATGCAGACCAGTCACACATGTGTAGAGAGCAGCTACCAATAATTTTATGGTTGGGGGTCACAACATGAGGAACTGTATTAAAGGGTTGTGGCATTAGGAAGGTTGAGAACCACTGGACTAGACTATGAACTTCATACAGATAGTAGCTAATTCCTTTCACCTTTGTACCCTGAGAACAGTACCTGATACAAATTAAGTCTATCAGTTTGGTGTGTATCAGCTCAATTAATGTTGAGTGAGTAAGTGAATGACAGATGCAAAGACAACTGAGACAGAGGTTCTGCCCCCAGGAACTCAGAGCATCATATTAAAAAGTGGTATGTGAACAGAGTTATCCTATAAGAAGACAAATGCTACACTAAAGCATGTAAAAGGTTTAGAAGTAGCAATCAATTTCATGTGTGTGGAGGGAAAAGGGTTTTAAAGAGGAACTACCTAAGCCAGAATTTGAGGAAAAGGTTGCCAGTTGGATAGGAGTAGTGGTATGCCAGCACCAGTTTTCTCAGTGGTGGAAGTGGGGGGAGTCCTGTTGCAGTATTTGCTGATGTTTGTGGCATAAACACCCCGATCATGTCTGCTTTCAAGTTATAAACTGGTTTGCAAAATTCCTGAATACTTAACAACTAGCTCTCCCTAGCTAGTTGGAGCCAGCCTCAGCATACTTCTGGAAGGAGTGTGATAAGATGGATTCTAGAGAGGGCCTTCCAGGTAGAACAAAGAGGTTGTACAACTATAATTAACAAATAAAACACATGATCAATCTGGGAAGTTACAAGTTGCTTGCTGCTAAAACCTAAATGAGGGAAGAGTCAGAGGCTAGATAGAGAAAAGCTTAGTAAAACAGGCTGAGCAACATGAACTTTATCCTATAGGGAACCACTGAAGAGTTTTAAGGAAGGGAGTGACCTGACAATATGTGGTCTCCGAAGAGACCTCTCTAGAAGTGGAGATGGTAAATAAGAGGAGGAATCAGAGACAAGAAGGCTCGATGGGTAGCTGTTGCAGTAGTCCAGAAGTGGTATAAAGGTCTGAGCTAAGACAGTAATTGAGGACCTACAAAAGAGACTGATTTAAGCTGTTTCAGAGGTAAATCTTTGGGGTTTGATGGCCAGTTATTTGTGTGAGATGGTGAGAAAGAGGAAAGAGTAGACTACTGATGAGGGCCAAACAAAGGAGCCCTATCCCCACCTCACTACAGACTCCTTTTCCTTGTTCTTTAGCTCTCAGTTTCACCTTTTTCCTAGTCAAAAGCCTTAATAGCCTCCTTGATCAATTTTCCCTGGCTCCTCACCTTGAGCAACAGACTGTGCCCCGTAAGTAATTACTCCGAAACTTGTGGTTTTTGTTGTTGTTGTTTTGTGGGGGTATTTCCCTGGCTGAGAATCGAACCCAGGCTGCAATGTTGACAGTGCCGAAGCCCAGACACTATACCACTAGAGAACTCCCTGAAACTTGCAACCCATGTCTCCAGCTTGCTGATTACAATCACTAGAGGCAAGCACCCCTTCCAGGCCTTTCCAGAACTAGACAGGGAATAACACCTGAATGACCAGCCATGCCAGAAGTCAACAGGCCATAGGCTCAACGGACTTTACATCATAGCGACATGCCTTCGAGACCTATTTTTTGGGTCAATGCTTTTTAAATTATTAATTGGATTAATTTCTACTCACCTAGGGACCATCAGGATACAAATGATATCCCAACAAGGCTTCCAGCCCATCTTGACCAAAGAAGTCAATATGGCAGATCTCGAGACCCCTTCCTCCCTTTTAGATCAGATAGGGGAGAGCTCCATAGATCCCCAATAGGTAGGGACAACAACCATTCTCAGCAGGAAGTAGATCAGAAGATGAGACCTCCAGTCCTTCAGCTTCCCATACGGCATAGAGATTTGTGGGGATCACATCTCTCAAAGAGAATGTGACGAAGGCAGATAGAATAGGAGGAATCTGGGAATCCCTCCCAGTAGACTCGCCCTGCTGGAATAGGCACTGCCTAGATACCACCCTTTCATTAATACTCCCTGCCCCAGGCTAGGCAGCCACAGGGGGAAGTTCCAGGCAAATATAAGTTAGAGGGCACAAGAAGCCCATCAGTTTGAGCCAGTTCCTAACGCCTGCGCCTGTACAGTGAGAGTTACAACAACCTTCCTCTCACCTGGGCCTTATTATACCATCATTGTAATAACATACATATGCCTGGAAATTCATTAATATCATTACAACAGACTGAACTCTGGGAAAGGGCATGCGCAGTTAGAAGGGGGTGATCAAATAGGCCCCATGTCAATCGAACTTGTCAATCAAGAGGCCCCCACCCAGATGGGTGTAACCCTTACAGCCAAAGAAAATAAAAGTACCAAAGCCTCGTTAATCAGGGCTCTTGAGCATCTTCCTGCTCGATCCTGCTTCTCCCTCTTAGGAGTGTGCTTGCCCTTTGCCACTGAGGCCCTCCAGCCACTCTCCTTGCTCGGGCCCACTCCTACCTCTTTGGAGTGTACTTTCTCTCTAATAAACTCTTTGTTTCACCTCTACACTTTGGTGTGTGTCTCGTTCAATTCTTTGCTCAAGATACCAAGAACCTGGACACCACACTGATGAGGGCACCCCATTTTCTGGTAACAGTACCTCTTGGGGTTTTAGTTTGTGTCTGGGAGGACTGTGCTGGAATAACCAAGCAAAAAATGTAAGAAAAATAAGTTATTGTTTTGGGATGTGTGTGTGTGATGTTGTGTAGCAGGAGGGTAGATGGGAGAGGAGGTAGGGTGGGTAGGGAGGGTAACAATCAGTTTCGCTGATTTAAAATGCCAGCTAAACATCGAAAGTACACATATGCAGCGGTTCAGGAGTGCATAAAAGAGGCTAGCAACAGAGATTCTAAAGTTGTCAACATATAATTAAAGCTATGGAAGTAGGTAAGATTGCCTGAGGGGGAAGAAAACCTGGCCCTTTAGATTTAGGCCTGTCCAAAACTAATCTGAATGATCAGATTTCCCTTTTGGGATGATCTCATTCAGGTGATTTCTGAGAAGAATGGACAAGAGAGGAAATACGCTAGCACAAGGAGACTAAATGGGAGTTATTCCCTCCCCAAACTACAATAGAATATATAAAAGCAAAACAATATACAAGTGGAACATAATAAAGTTTTACACTATCTTAAGCCAGTACTGCAGGACCTAATAGGTTTCGCTCTTTTTGGAGCTCATCAGCTGCAGGTAACGGCTCAAATCTACTCTGATAGAGTACACCTGTGTAGTATTTTACCATTTACCAAGCCTCCCATTCAGTCTTCTACTTACTTATATCCTGACAATCCTCAGAGTTTCCTTAGCATTAACTAAAAATAGGTTTACATTTAGGTCCTGAAGCGTTTGGTGGGTTATAGTACACTACAATTCTTTTTGCTAAAATCCCCCAAAGCTGTCTCCTCTATTCTCACAACCACGGCAGCACAGATCCAGCCACATTCAGATGTAGGAGACCTCTAGCTATCCAGAGAATCCTGCAGGTCCTGATATCCCATACTCCTATCTGAAAATGGGCTATATTTCATCCCTTTTTCTTTATGCTCCTGATAATCTAGAATCAAGGTTAACTTGAGACAAAATGAAACAAAATAAAATTAATACATATAAGTCTTTAAAGTAGAACATTTAATTTGGACATTTCCTAAGGATACACTGTACAACCTGCATAGGCATCTATAAATATGCACCAAACACTGGAATCTTCGGGCAGGGCAAAGTGTATGGCAAGCTACCATTTGTGTCACAGCGGGTATATACACGTATTTACTTTTATCTGCATAAAATATTTCTGAAAAGGAGTTAGGTGGCTGCAGTATAGGAGATGGGAAAGAGTTTTTTTTATTGTATACCATTTTTTAACCAATTTAACACAGATCTGCACTCTGCTTTTATGTACTAGCTGTATGCTGACAGGATGGTGCTGATAGAACTGAGCCTAAAACTCACAAGGCAGACCATCTTTGTTTTTGCAGTTCTTAGTCTCTTTTTAATTTCCTTAGAGTCTTAATTTTATCTAGCATTCTCACAGAATCAGAGCCCCAGGACAGAACATTATTTTAGTTTTGTTTAGCAATTCTTAAGTTTAAAACTTAAATGCCTTAAGATTTTAAAAAAGAGTTCTCACAAAAATAACTCCCACTGACTTTCCTTCATAGTTTCTCACCTTCCTTAATGGAATAAGATCAACTATTAATTAACTGGACTGAAAAAAGCTAGGAAAGAAAGGAGAGAAATGAAAATGACTTTGAAAAGAATGTAAAGAAAAGCACAGAGAAGAATCTATGAAAGAAAGAAGGCACAAGTAAAAATGTAAGTCTGATGATAAATTTGGAGCATTGCACTTCAGTGCTTCATACAGCAAATGGAAAAGTATTTATTATATTTATGGACATTATGTTAAAAGAATGGCAGGTAAGGTCTGACATAAAGTTATGAAATGAATTTATAAACCTGAAACTAAAATTTGTCTCATCGTTCATTGCTAGGTCTCTGGAAATTCACCAGTATCACAATATCTTGATGTTTATTCTGACATTCAAGAAAGAAAATAACTATCAATAGCCATCTTTTTAAAAAAAGAATTATACTACATGTCTCACACCTCAGAGAAAACATGAATTAGTTTTTACTTTAGTTCTAGTCAGCCAGTGTGCACTACTATGGCTATACTGATCGTTATAGCCAGCATCTGTTCTGCTTGTTAGTGCCTACCTATATCATTCCAGTTGTTGAGTATTTTGAATATCATCCCTGGTTCTAACATCACATATCCACAAACTCAGGTGACCTGACCAATATTTCTCGGTGGGCCAAGGACCAAGCCTGTGAAAATACGTGGAGAACCTAGAAATGAACATGCCCATGGCAACTGAACATGTCCACGTCAGTTCATAAGCTGACTGATGTGATGGCTCCAACCAAACAGGTGGGATTCTGAAAAAAAGCACTCTTAAGTACTGAAGGAAGTACTCTTTCTTAGGTATTGGTCAGAATAAAAGAACTACAGAGTTAAGATCATTAGTGAAATCTCCTGTCCATTAGAGAAATCCCCTCCATAACATGTGACTCCTTTGCTGGAATATTTCCACTGACAGGAAGTTCTTTTTTTCTTGGAATATCTCATTCCATTTTGAACATAGGTAGGGTCCTCTCCTACTGAAACGACAGATCAATATTTGACTGACTCTTCAGATTCCCTGAAGAAGCAATTTTCAAAACTTAGCTTCTACTTTTTCCTAAGCTTTTTCTTTCCTAGAGTTTTTTCCACTCCTGAGGTTCAAGGTTTACTTCACCATTGACTTTGGACATGGTATCTCCCATCTTTAGTCCTATATTCCTAACCACCTCTGACATATGGGTCTTCACATTTAAAAAGACCTAACACTCAACATACTCCAACTTCTTTAAACTCCCTTCACAATACATATGCTATTGTTGCTGTGTTGTTTTCTTAAAAAAAAACTCAATAATATATAATTGGTATTTTAATTAATCTGTGTATCTTTTAACTTGCCAGTTTGTATTGTTATCATTCTCTTTTTCTTTTTCATTTTAAATAATTATAGCTATTTTAGAACTTCCTTTAGAGAAGGACTTCTACAAAGGGTCTAATAATGGCAATTTTCGGTTTTTGTTGTTTGGAAATATCATAATTTTGCCCTTTCTTGAAAAAAATTTTTGCTGGACATGAAATTCTAGATTGATACATTATTGTCTTTCAGAACATTTTAGGTATCACTCCACTGTCTCTGGTTTCCCCTGTTGCTATCAAGAAAGCAGCTGTTAGTCTCCTTTGAAGGCAGTGTCTTTTTTTCTGACTGCTTTTAAGATCTTTGGTTATGAGGTATGTCTGTAATGTACAGATTTTTTAAATTCCACTGGGGATTTAAACATTTAAGCATGTAAACATTCTTTAAATATTGACTTTGCTTCTTTCTTCTTATAGTATTCCCATTAGAAGACTTTCTCTATCTTCCATTTCCCTTAAACTCTTTCAGCCTATCCCTATGTGCTGCTATTCCATATAATTTCTTCAATTCTATCTCCCAATTCACTAATAACTTTTATATCTCCCTGAACATCATGTCCTATATTTGATCCATCATAAAAATCCTATTAATGGATTTTGTCTTCAAATCTCTTGATTTATTCCTGAATATTCAGCTCTATTGCTATTATCCTACTTTGGGGCCTTATCTTGTTTTAGCTAAGTTCGAGGGTTTGGGGAGAAATAAAACTTAGCCTGCACACAACAAAGACTTGAAGCTTTCTAAAATATTAAACTTTTTATTGGTTATATTAGTCTCCTGTTACAGAATCTTCATTATCTCATTCTACTTAATAATGAACTGAACCCTAAAATATCATCTTTCCAGGATCTGGTTCAACTTTGCCTATATAACCACAGATTCTCAGCCCCAAATAAGCCTAACTTATTTTCACCCCCTTGTACCAACCATGTGCATTTTTGCTAACATGCTTTTGACTCAGTCTTACTAAACCAATCCTTTCAGGCGTCTCTTCTTTGCAAAGTTTTCCCTGGTAACTCCCAATATGCTCACTGTGCTTTCTGATTTCCCCAAGCCCTGAGCCCTATGCGCAATAGAAATGTTAGGTTAACGCTTTAGAATTTGAAGTCTGACTCAAAAGTCCGTGCTTTTCAAACATAGAAAACTGCCTCTTGGTATTCAATAAATATTTGTTGATTTGTATAAGAAAAAACCAGATGACGTAAAATCAAAAATAACAATGTTTTACATTGAACTGATTTATCTTAGCTTGGTTGGAGAAAAACAGAATCTTAGATGGTATTAGACTTTTTAACTTCATTCATATAAGTAAATTTCTTAGGAAATGTCCTCAAAAGGGATTCTGCAGCACCTTATCAGTGAAGGCAAACATCAGCTCTTTCAAATATAATTACTCACTCTCTAATCAAACAAAACAAAACCATATTTAGGGGTAATTTTAACCCCTAAATTTTAAACCCTAAAACTGTAAACCTAGAGGAATAGCTTACACATCTAGAAGTTCATGCCATGGACCACAATAGTGTTAAGAAAAATATACTAAAAGCCTAGTTTAATGTTGATAAACAACCAATCCATTTAAAATAGGTTGCACTATACCCAACTTACCCAATTCACTCCATAAAAATAGCCATTATCTCTAGACTAAACTTCAACAATCATGAGAGTGACTGTTATTTGGGTTTATAATGCAGAATCCCTCTTTCTGTATTAAAATACTCTAGTCTCTTTATTTCTAAATAACTTATAAGAAATCAAGTCTTGAATTATCTTTTTTTTTTTTTTTTTTTTTTAATGTGGATAGTTCCCTGACTGGGAATCGAACCCAAGCCGCAGCGTTGACAGCACCGAAGCCTTAGCCAATACACCACCAGGGAACTCCTTGAATTATCTTAGTAATTTGTAGGTTCAACATTTTATATATAAAAGAACCCTACTGGCATGTAGCTTTTTGGAAAAACAGTTTCTTAATTCTAGGCCTAATAAGGAAGGATAGACTGAGAAAAATTGACTACACTTAGTATTTCTCTCATAGGACAGTGTATATCTCTCTTACCTTTCCTGTCCCGTCCTTCATCAATACATACTGGCAGACTTCCTAGGGCAATGCAGAAATCCAGACAAGAGAAGGAAGCACACTAAAATAATGGAGGACAGGCTACAGGAGATGGACAGTGTCAGACATCATGCGGGAGAAAAGAAGGAATTATCATGGTTAGCCATTTGTTCAAGAGAAACTAAAACTAGTTTTTTTTTTACAGGTAGAGAGATAAGAAAAAGGGATATTTTACTTTGTAGCAAGGTTCCTTTCAATAAGAACAGAGGAGAGCTGCAGTTAATCTGGAAATTTGACTTCAGAGGAAAAGATATAACTTAGCAAACAGTACAAAGGGACAAAAGATAAATAAGATTCTCCAATTTAAAAATACTAATTTAAGAGATATAATTCTAGGCTTTGAGAGAAGAAAAAATATCAGAACTATAATCTGGAAGCAGTTAAGGGAATTGTTCTATCGTTCCTCCAAGAGAACACAGATTATTAAAAGCAATAGTAATTCCAAAGTTTATATATAAAAATAATGAATGAGACATATGCACTTAAATTTCCTTAATTACAATGTTTTATACTATGAAAAGCAAAAGTATCATTTCACTTAACTGTGGAGTTCTAGAAACAGAATAAAGTAGTCCCAATAAGGAGACTTTTCACATCAGGGACAATCTTCTGTTCATATTTGCGTGGTATGAAACACCTCCTCTACACCTGCCCTAGTAACTTCCCCATCTAGATACCATATTGCTTGAAATACCACCATTGGGAGATAAGAGTCCTTCAGATTTAATACAGCCTTTGTAATTTAGTACTCCACTCCCCAAATGCAAGATTCTAGAAAAGTATGAAGCTATTCACACTAACAGTTTCTTTAATTAAAGGTGGTTTATAAAAATGGATAACTGGGTAGGTCAATGGATAGGAAAGTGGGTAAAAGAGGATATGAAACCTAAGAAAAACTATTTTACAATTTTTGGTACAACTAGTTGCTTTGTTATGAAAACATTACAGGTTAAATCTTCTGCATATGCAATTTAGGCATTTCTTTAAAATTAATACTTAATTTCAATAAAAGTCAATTAAAGTTATAATATTTTTAAACAAGGTAAATGATGTTTTGTCATGGCTATATTTTCTGTAAAGTAAAAGTCAATTTATACAATAATGAATTCATTTTAAAATTCAAATGATTTTATCCATTCTGATGGCATCTGAATAGTCTAGCCAAATTTGTTAAATAAATTGCATACCTCATATTCTTTTCTGCAAACTTTGGAAATATCGTTTTTTGAAGATGCCTAAAAGATAACAAATTTCTCCATTAATTTATCACATGCTATTCAATACAAGACAAAAAAAGAATACAAATTATATAAGTATATGTTAATTGCTAGAATAGTATTTTTTATTTTATCAAGGAAAACATCATGTTCAAATACATAAAAGTTCCCAAAATACAACAAACACATTTCATGCACTTTCTTTAAAATAAACATCAGCCTTAGAATTTCCCAAATATGGTCAAACTTTAACTTTTATGGCTTTAATCTCACATACTAACACGGTCCTTTTGTTATTTCAGAAGCTAGATGACTTTGAAGGAAATGTAAATCCAAAGACTTTTTTAAAACTGAATTCCACTCTGTAGCAAATTTTCTTGTGAAGCCCTGCCAGGATATTTATATTTTGCTTTTTCTTTAACCCTTAATATTGTAAGTTCTCATACTGACTTTTCTCAGAAAAGATCCATATATAACAGGGCAGGCAACTAAAGAGGGAAAGGTTATGCCTGACAATTAACAAAAGTTATGTTTATGTAATTCTCTGAACAACTTTATGAAGAAGATGGTAACTCCTCTACAGATGAAGAAACTGATGATCAAAGAAATAGCAAGTTATTTACCATATTTAAGTATTTACTTTCTATATAAAACAAACCAAAATAAATCCGATGAGGGGTGGTAATTCTTCCACATGCTGTCATGTGGTTTTAGAGACATGGGCTCTAGTTCCTTGCTCTGTTCCCTCCTCTTCTATCACCTAAGCTCATGCAATTTTGAATAGTCTGACCAATGAGAAAGGGGAGACCAAGAAGCCAAATGGACTGGCAGCCGTTTGATGTCCCACTAGATCCATGATAGTTCCAATCTGCCACAACTCAGCTTCCTCTCAGTGCCTGGAGAGCAGGAGACAGCAAGGCTGAGTGGTGCAGTAGTATATGTGAAAGTGAAGGCCACACCATGTCTTACATACTCCAGTCCAGAGACCAATCACTAGAAAAAGAAAGTAAGTAAAGGCTTTCCAGCTGTGGGCTCTCAATTTCCCAGGTAAATCCCCTCCCACCACATGGAGTATGAAGAACCAGGAGATCAGTTTTCCCACAATACTCCGAGGAACCACTATAAAAATACACACAATGAGGAAACGCTCATGGGCCTAACTTGAAATGGACCAGAGATACTAAATTAAAGAGAAGTTATACTTCACTGTAGGAGGCATGTTCATCTCAGGAACACAGAGGAAAGATATGAATATGCTCAGGGTAAACCCATGATGAAAGACAGAAGGAAAGATGAAAGCAAAGTAAGCCAACTGCAACTGCTCTCATCTAGGCACACTCTAAATTCACATGACCATTTGGTCATTCAGCAGTGACTGAGTACGACCACAGGCAAAGTACAAAAGGCCTCAATTCCTAGAATATTCTTTCTTTGTGTGGTAGAGAGAAGTTTAGAAAGAATAAGAGGGCTAAAAGTTTTACAACAGCAGCCATAACTGAAAAAGCAGCAAGTCTAAACAGAGATCTATGCAAGAAATGCTAAATTTGAGCTTTTATGGGTCACAACTCCAAAAGTATAAGGTGGGCAGGGTTCAAGACACATGCACAGCTAAAACCCACACTGCACTCCATGCTGCTCAAGAGCCTGGCTGCCCACTGTTACCTGCTTGCATGCCTGTCGACACTCCAAGGTAATAGCCAGTTCACAGCAGCCTAAGCCAACCCAGCCATCAGACTTCTTAAACACACCTTAAAAACAAAATGTTTAAACATTGTGGTTATAAGCAGTGATAAACACAAAAAGCATGCCAAAGTGCTTCGTAGATACCACTAAAAGTGAAAGCAGGTGTCCACAAGAAACCTAATTCAGACAGAAGGGTCTCAAAATTATTAAGCCCCTCTTCCCTGCCTTAGTCCCAAAGCTATCAGTCTTTTCAAGGTCCCTCACAGCAAAATTATCAGGTCCTTTGTTTTTACTCTTATCTTCCTGCCCACCCAAAACTCTCTAGGTCATTTTCATTCTGGGTAGGTAGCATTTCTAGAGGACCACACAGGTTAAGGAAAGCAAGGAGAGGCCTTCCTTACCTTTTAGACTGTGAAGCAGAGGCAAAATTTTACTTCACAAACAAAAAAAGGCACAGGCATTATTGAATTCAAAAATATCAAATACTTAGAATAGTGTAAAAGTCATGACTTTAAGATCCCTTTTTGCAATCATAAATGTCAGTGAATGACTTCTAGAATAAAATTAGGAGATAGAAGTAATAATTATGAAAAGAAAAAAATGATTTAAGCTTATAGAAATACTCAATTCTTCCTTATTTCCATTAAAAAAATGTGTTATGCTGCTCCCATGTAATACATAGATCTTCAAATATACACATACATTAAATTAGATTATTATTTACATTTGAAAATATGTCAAGAATTCAAGGCAATAGGTAACATAGTTCTCCAAATAAAACTAGGACTTAATACAAATAGAAGCATTCTGCTAAGAAACAAAACAAACAAAAGCAAATAAGTGGCCCACAGATAAGCTCTCAAAATATATAATTATAAACCACTCAATTGTTACAACTGGCTGAAAATACTGTACATCATAGCTTCTGTATCCCTACATGTTTTAAGAGGACAAAGGGCAACAGACTCCCATCTAGCCCACTGCCTGGTATAGTTTCCTCTAAATCTTTGCTGCTTACTATTCAGAATCACTCACATTTTAGATATAATTTTTAAAGGAATCAGTTTAGGTCATTAAACTCCGTGAATTTTCATAGCATAATGTAATATAATGCTGTGTCCACATACCCTGTGGCCTCTTTGAAAATACTAAATTATACAACAAGCATTTACATTTATTGAGCCTCTACTATGTACAAGGCACTCTATTAGGTATTCTGTGGGTTACAAAATAGATAAAATATGTGCTTTATCTCATTATGGAGATTTGGTTTGGTAAAACAGTGTGTGTATAAATTACAGAACATTATGTAGAAGGATAATTAGGAAAACAGGAGAGGATGCAGGCAATTACAAAAAGGTACATAGTCCAAATTGTTTGAAATGCAAACTTAAAACTATATGACATCCTTTAAAGTTTAGAGATACTTGAGATATACTCTGTTTTTAAGGCACTGGCTTTAAACAGAATTGGAAAATAAGCTTTAATCCTAGGACACCTTGAATGCCAAGCTATAGAGTTTGGACTTCATTCTAATAGAAATAGATAATCCCTCAGGGATTTTTTTTGAAGGGCTGGGGAGACAGCTACAATGTGTTAAAACACCAGTTAATTACATTATTCTAGCTCAAGAATGTAACAATTAATGCTTGAACTAGGAATAGAGAGGACAGATGCAAGATTTTATAAGGAGAGAGTCAATGGAGCTAAAAAGAAAAAGCAGTCAAAGATAACTTGGTTTCCAGTCTAGTGTCATTCACAAGAGAAGGCAATTACGAGATGAGTCTGGTTTGGATTTGCACTTCAGATACCACCTAGATGCAGAGATCTAGGTAAAGTTGTCTAGACAAACAATGACTTGGATTTGAAAGTTACCTTCTCAGAGCTGATGAGTTACCAGGGTGAGTGTGGAGAGAGAAGGGAAGAGGACAACACACAGGAATAACCACAGTCCTTATGGGAGGGTGGGGGTGGATAAAAGGAGAAAGGTAAGATGGAGCAAAGCACAGTCACAAGGAGATAGTGGTCAATAATATCAAGCGTCACTGGAAGTCAAAGAGAGTAAGGACTGAGAAAAGGCTATTATATAAGATGTAGGAACCAAGAGATCCTGGTGGTCTTTCAAAAACCAGTTTCAACCGAATGGTAGAAGTGAAGACAAGAGTATAAAGGTTAAGTATTGAGTGAAGAAGAACCAATTATACATTTGAAAATGTGGGTGCCTATGGGAAGGAGAGGATAGAAACTCAGGGGTATACATTAGGTTATAGGACTAAGACAGATTTTACAATCACAGTAAGTTTTTAAAAATAAAGTACTAAATATTACATTTCTATTGCTTACCTGGCAAAGATGAATTCATACAACTCCAAATTTCAACCTAAAAGTGTAATCACCAAAAGGCTTTTATGTAGATAACCAGTTCCTAAATACAACACTTAATTTCTATAGAAATTATGTACAAATGATTTGATTATGTTTGTGTCTATACATTCAATATTCCAGGACTATATGAGTATCAATCAGCTATTTAGGGAGAAAATACAGAACAGGTGCAAAATAGTATTGCTTGCTCTTTTCTCATCTTCCCATCTAAGAACATTGAAAATTAGTCTGGTTACTCAGGATGCTTACTGGAATGAGTGTTGCCAAGCACAAAGACAAAAAAGTGTTTGTAGAATGTCTAAAAGAAAATGTATCTGTCAGAACTGTTTGATCATTATCATTCTCTCCAATCACATAATTAAGCTACCACATCTAAAGAGGCTCTTTCATGGCAAGCTCAGACTTTCTTAGCCTGGTCCATGAGCATCCAAACACTGAGGATGGCTCAAGGATTAGAGACATTCTAAGTTATTAATACATGATTCAGACAGGCAAGCGATACATCTATCGTACACAAGAAAATGGGAAGATAGGATTAAGAAGTCACACATTTTTCCTTATCCCAAATGCAACTTTTCAAAATAAAAAATATATAAAATTTAGTTATCATTTTATGAAATTGTTTATAAATATGTAAAATTCCAAATGCCAGATAAACTATTATAATGAAATTTAAAGACTGAAATAAATTTGTATTTAATATTGTTTTTACCTATATCATAGAATAAACAATAAAAATAAATGAAAGACAATATTCTATTCAGCAATTTGTATGAAGATCTTTCTAAAGTACCTATAAAAATTCACCATTTAACTTTGACCCCACATTCCATTCACACTGAAAATCTTGCTAAATCTGAAAGTAACTCATTAGATGGCTGCATTTAAACAAAAGCTCCCATAGTTAAGTTAAACAAAACCTACCATTGTTTCAGGGCAATAATCTGGGGCTCGCTGCAACAGATGTTTTAGTCGGGATTCACTTTTTGAGGAGAATATCTATTTGACAAAAAAAAAATTTTTGTGGCATTTTTTCATAATAATAAGTAAAATTTATTACTGTCTAGAAATCTAGAAGTATATACATAAATATTCAGGTATCTAGAATATTTTCCAACTTCTTTTCATAAATGGAAAACGTTTGGAAAGATCTAAATTAAACTAAGGTAACATTTCTTAAATTCTTAAAAGTTGGTTAGTTTGGCAAATAATCAAGAAAGTCCACCTACATCAAGTCTAGACCCTATTTTCTAATGACCAAAAATGGAGAAAAACAGGCTATCTTGTTAGAAGAAAAGAGGAAAACAGAAAAGGAAGAAAAAAAATGAAAAAATTTATTCTAACTATTCAATAAACTGCTTTTAGTCAACTGACCGCGATGAAAACCAGACTGTTACACTGTGGTGAAGGACAAACTTAGGAATAGCATTATGGCATAAACGTCTCCATTAAATCTCATAAAACAGAGACAAAGCCTTTGTGTTTTTAAATATAAATGCTGAGGAGCTGTCAAGTACACTCATCAAGCTAACTGGCTCACTTTCAAACAGGACTTCCATTAATACAATTACAATTTGATGTCTCAGTAAATTATAAATCACTACGTATATCAGACAGAACTTCATGGTTACCTGCAAATAGTAGAGACTGTAAACTCCATGAATGCTAAGGACAATGGAAAAGGATTTGTCTCCAGTTAGTATTAGTAGCCGTTTTTCTCCCCAACTACAATTAATAAATGAAGAGAGCTATAATATCACCATTTTTCAACCCCTAGTGAATTAATGCATTTAGGCAATTATCAACAAAGACTGCTAACAGTACAAGAAAAGACAAACAGACAGAATACCATTTATGAGGAAGATTTAACAAACAAACAAAACAAAAACAAAACCTAACCTGAATCTGATCAAGCCTCTGGATGTGTTTGTTTCATAAGACAGCTGCTAGCCATGTGTAGCTATTTAAATTTCAACTGAAATCAATTAAAATTAAATAAAATTTAAAATTCAGTTCCTCAGTCTCTTTAATCACATTTCAAGTGTTCACATGGCACATGTGACTAGTGACTACTGTACTGGATTACACAAATACAGAATATTCTCATTATTGAAGGAAGTTGGACAGCTTTGCTCTAAATCTGCCTACCAACTACTAAGACAGAGAGAGGAAAAGGAGCCTATTAAATGACACCACAGGGATGCAAACAGCATAATTCAGCCTGTGGAAAACTCTACAGGATAAATGACCAGATTTATTCATTAAACAAAATGCAAGAAGACACCAATAGTTCAAAAGATATTTAAAAAGACATAACCAATTGCAATGTAGATATCTTACTTGGATACTGATTCAAACTAAAAAAAGAAAACAAATTGCGAAACAAGAAATTTGAAGAATAACTAGATATTTGAATATTACATTTAAAAAGAAGTGATAATGGTATTTTACACCACTTTAATAAGTATTTATCATTTATAGATATGAATCAAATGATATGACAACTGGGATTTGCTTCAATATAAACTTATCTTAATATAATGGGGGAGAGGAGTGAATGGGGGTATAAATGAAATACAACTGGCCTTGACTTAATTATGTTGAAGCTGAATTTGGGGGTTATCATAAAAGTACTTTTCTTTACCTTTGTATATATTTGAAAATTCCCATTCCAAAAAGATAAAAAGAAGAAAAGAAAAACAAATGGAAAAAGACAACAATGAAAAGCAAAAAAGACTAAAGAAGAGACGGAAAGAAAGAAGTAAGCCAAAGACATTGGTAGTGAAAAGGGAAGCAGCACAGAGAATGCTATGCTTCCACTCATCCATCTCCTTTTCCCTTGACTCCACCTCCTCACAAAACATAAACAAACAAATATAAAAGCAAAAAACCTACAATACTTGAAACAGTTTAAAGCAGTGGGAAGAACAATAAATTGAGCAACTTATTAACTTAATAAATTGGCCTTACTTATTAACCTGGTGACTAAGAGGATGGACTTGATAATCAAACACATTTGGGTTCTATCTGCTGTTCCTGTTACTGCCTTAAGGCCCTTGGCAAGTATTTAACTTTTCCGTACCTCAATTTCCTCACCTATAAAATGCAGATAACAACATTATCTCCCTCAAGGACTTAGTGTGAGAATAAAATGAAATAATGTATGTAAAGACCCTGGCATATAAGAAAAAAATAAAATAAAAATTTGCTTCCCAGGTTCCAGTTTTTTTAATAGCTAATAACCAAAATTAAGATGTTAGACAATCAGTTGCCTTCTGTCTCTAAAATCATGATTCTATAAAGTAGAATACATTAAACTGAGAAACAAAGTTATCAGGACTATAAATAACTAAGATAACAGGAATATAAATAAGCTAAATAACTAATTTAGCTTAAAGAAGGCAGATGCATATACGTTCAGACAGTAAGACAGACTTGAACATAAGCAGTTACTCTTCACTAAACAACTGATAACCACACCTCAAAGAAAGAAGAACGCTTACTCAGAATATGTATCAGAATATATACTATGATTATACCAGTCATCTGAGAGCAAAAAAATTTAATAACCAAACTTGTACCCTATTCAAAGCAGAAACAATGAGGTCAAAGGGCTTATAATCCTCATCTTGAGAGCTTTTTTTAACCCATACTTACCTCCTCCTCCTGTCATCACTCATTTCCCTTTGTTTTCAAATAAGCAAAGTCCTCTCAATTTGAAACAAATCCTCATTTTCCTACTCTGTACTGACTTATATCCCATTTTTGCTTTCACTGCATCCATTTCTTTACCACACAACTCACAAACATTCGCTGACCAGCTTCCATAAGCAAGGGCGTGAGTACAACAAAGATGAATGGCACAATCTCTGTATTTTAAAAATGTATAATATAGTTGGAAAAATAAGATATAAGAGGCTGGATTTTTTTTTTTGGACAGCCTTCATATTTAAAAACTTAATACATTTTTGCAAGTTTGAAATACTATATAAATTTAAATTTTTCCAAAATAAAATGTTTTAAATCTCTGCAGTGTAACTTTTAGTCCCACCACTCCAGTCAATGTAGAATACTATGAGTTCTGGATGTTAGGCACTATTCCAAGCACTGAGGAATTCAGCATAAACAAAGCAAACGAAGTCCCTGCTCTAGAATGCCTCCTCCTCTTCTTTTTAAAACCAAGGGCCTTTTCTCAGATCTCAAACTCCTTAACTTTTATTTGGCATCTGACACCTTATTTTGTTGACTATTACAAAACACCAGCCCTGACTTTTGATCTAAATTCAAGTTCTAAAAGTTTTAATTCCAAATTTCCAACTGTCTTCATAGAGTGGTTTTCACTGATAATTCGGCAATTCACCTTCCCCTCAAACAAAATCTTTTTCCCAACTTCCCACAGTCATCAGGGGTACTACTATTCACTCCCAATCAAAACCTAAATATCATCAAGACTCCACCCTTTCTTCATTCCCTGCTGGTTGACGAAATACTGATTCCTCACTCCCGATACTTGCTTTCATTGTGAGTGATCTTTGCTGGTTTTAGCAGCCTAGGCTCTCTATATCACCCGCTCATTCCTCCGGCAATTGCAATGACTGACTTACCTGACCATTGAGTTTGGTAGGAGAAAGTGAACATATGTAATCCAGCTCTTACCTCTCCTCCTCTGGGAGTAAATCTAATTCTGTAATTTAATGTGTATTTGGAGATTAAAGTTACATTCAACATTTGTATAACTAGTGATAAGAGTTAATATATGGGGTCCTATTTGTCCTATTCCTTTCTTTATTTCTCAATTAGTTATGGTCAGGGAAGAATGTTCTTTATGAGGGTAACTATAATAGTCACTTAGTTTGCTAAGTTACAGAATTTCTAACAGTTCTGATTTTAAGAAATAAGACCTTGCCTGCTGTAAATACCTCATGAAAATCATTCACGTATTGAACACCAGTGGACAAAACAAGAGGAAACAAAGGAAAAAGTCAGGAAAGCAATACTTCCAAACGTAGCAGAGTTGCTTTTAAAGCTCCCTTACAGTGATATCATCAAGGGGCCATTTTTGCTTCTAAAAGGTATTTTTCTGGCAACAAATTTATAGAAAATTTAGTTTGCTATGGTGTTTAGTTTGCTATGGTGTCTAGCAGCTATTTAGAGCTGAGTCACTGTCTTGTTTTATAATCTTGCAAAATCTTTCTAAATTCATAATACTGTTTGAGAGAACTTTTAAACCCAGTTAGGTAGCTCTCTCAGTTCTAAGAAGTGACAAAATCCAGGTTATTACTTGAAAAGTTGATTGAGGCCATTAATTCTCAAGGGCTAAAGCTAGTACTACACAATCAAGTAGATGAAAGAAAAGTAAGACTTTATGAACAGGTAATTTCAGTGGAACTTGCCTGAACAAGCTCAACCAGAAAAATTCAAACCTACAGAAAAGTTTCAAAAGCAGTACAATAAATACTCATAGTCTTCATCTAGATCAGCAGTTCTCAACTTGTGGGTCGCAACCCCTTTGGGGGTCAAACAACCCTTTCACAGGGGTCACCTAAGACCATCGAGAAACATATATCAAATACTTACATCACGATTCATAACAGTAGCAAAATTACAGTTATGAAGTAGCAACGAAAATAATTTTATGGGGGTCACCCACAACATGAAGAACTGTATTAAAGGGGTCACGGCATTAGGAAGGTTGAGAACCACTGATCTAGATTCATCCACTGTTAATATATTGTAGCATCTGTTTTAACTCTCTACATAAATACATATTATTACTCATATTTTAATGAAATACTTTAGAATTTATTACATACATGATCATTCATTCTTAAATTCTAGCAAGGACACCATCCTACCTAAGCACAATACATCACCAAATTCAGGATCAAAGCACTGATACAATATTATTATAGTCTGTATTTACATGTCACCAATTTATCCCAATAACGTCCTTTACAGCCATCTTTTTTTTTAATTCCATAACACAATCCAGGATGATGCACTGCATTTAGATATCATGCCTCTTTAGTTTCCTTTAATCTGAAAGTTTCTTATAGCCTTTGTTTTTATGACACTGATACCTTTTTGAAGAGTACAGGTTATTGTTTTGAGGAATACCCCTCAATCCAGGTTTGCCCTACTGTTTCGTTAATATCAGGTTATGTATTTTTGCCAGGAATTCTATGATACCTGAGATACGACGCTTGCAGTGCATCGTATCAGCAGACACATTAATTTGCTCCATTACTGGTGATATGAACCCTGATTACGTGATTAAGGTGCCATCTCACAGCTTTCTTCAAAACAATTATACCTAATAAGCAGTTACATAACTATACCCTCTGGAGTTACAGTGTAAGCTTACCTGCTCACACACATCACGGCACATTTGGTTGTCCTTTGAATGGTTACAACACAAGGCACCTAGGGAGAAAAAATAAACATCCAGTTTTGCTCACTGTAAATAAACAGGATGGTTAAGCAAATTCAGATGGTTATACAAACCATTTTTTAAACATTATTATTATTAATTTTAATTCAACAAACCTTTACTATGAATCTATTAGAAGCAAAGGACAGTGCTAGGTTGGTTTGAGGACATGGTTCCTGCTCTCAAGAAGCTTACAGTCTATTAGGGGAGGCTGTCATGTACTAATAATAGCTACTATGTATTGTGTACATTCTATGTGCCAGAATTTTACTAAATTCACTTTATGTATTATCTCATTCAATCCTTACAATTGCATGTTTTATATTCTATTATTACAACTATAATGTAAAATTAAATGATAAAAAAGATACTGAATGTTGTTTTGGCTATGTTAAATTTAAGGTTCTTACAGGTCATCCAGGTAGAAATTCCTATAGAGTCAGAAATCCAAGTCTGGATTACAGGTAACCCCAAGCCTTAAAGATCCAAATTTGGAAGTCATCAGCCTAAAAGAGGTATATGGAAATGAATGACATTGCCTAGGAAGTTTGTAGTGAGAAATGAACATAGCAACAAATTCTAAAGAACAGCAACACGTAAGACATGGGAAGAAACAAGGGAACAGATTGAGATGGAACAGTCAGAGGTAGGTCAACCCCAATGACGCATCACAGAAGAGGGAAGGAGTAGTTAGTGTCATGTTCCACAACAGTCAAGTTAGATTGAAGACTCATAAAAGGAAATGGATTTACTAACTAGGAGGACACTTAGTGATCTTCACAAGATACTTTCCGTGGAGTTGGTAGTGGTGAATGGTGTGAAGGAGTAAACTAAGGTGAGAAAGCAGAAACAATAAATATAGGCTCTCAAGAAGTCTAGCAGAGATGGGAGAGAAAAAGTGTTAGGTACTGGAGGACACAAGATCAAAGGAAGATTTTTTTCCTGTTTCTTTCTTTTTTTTCTCTGTTAAGTGGCGTTTGACCCTGGTTCCTGGGAGGAAGACTCCTAGAATTTCCAGAGCAATAGGAATGTCTTTGTTATGCTGATAAAGTAGCACAAGTTCTCACCTAGATAGCTTCAAGATGAGGGCTGGTCATGCCAGAAAGATCAGCCATGTGATCAGAAGGCTAGGGCTTTGAGCTACAGGATAATTAACCTGGCCTCCCAACCTCTATCAGGACACAGGAACTGGAGATTGAGTTCAACCACAAGACCAATAATTCAATTAATCATGCCTAGGTGATGAAATCCTAATAAAAACTCTATACACCAAAGCTCAGGGGACTTCTCCTGGTTGATGAAGACACTGATGTGCCAAGAGGTTGATGCACACTGATTCCGGAGGAAAGGACACAGAAACTCTATTTCCTTCCAGACCTCACCCTGTATGTCTCTTCATTTGGCTGTTGCTCCTGTTTTGTATCCTTTATAATAAAACTGTAATTATAGTTAGAGTGATTCCCTGATTTCTGAGTCATTCCAGGATTCTGGGGGTCACGGGAAGTATGAATTTGTAGCGAGCTGGTTGGAAGTGTGAGTGGCCTGGGGACCCTCAAAGTGTAGCTGGTGTTTGGAGTAGGGCAGGCTTGTTGTGGCCTGAGACACCATAGGGATTTTGGGCTAGGGCCAAGAGAAAGCTGGATAAACTGACCATAAGAATGCCACCAATCCCTCACTCCCTACACAAAAGTGTAGAAGCAGCTGATCATTATCTCCCTCTTAACCACTTACTGCTTTGCAGATGTGGAAACCACTGTTCACAAGCGCAGTTAATTGAGATTTAACCACTACGACCTTCCTGCAATAATGAGCAGTCCACCATCCACCCCAACAGTGCAGGCCCGAACACAGGTACCAGAAAACATGGCCAATAAAGAAAGCCTGCCTTTTTCAAAAAGCCTGCCACTTTAAAAAAGCTTGCCTTTTCACTCGAGTTCACTTTTGACCCCAGCTTATAAAAACAGCCAAGCTGTGAGCCAGACCCACAGTCAGTTCGGAGGACCTTCCTCTCCTTTGCGTTGCTTCCTTTGTGCTCCAGCATAAGATTAATAAAATCTGTCTGGAAAATTTTAAGTTTCCTCTGGATTTCTATCTTGGGAAACCCAAGAAGGGGAATGCCAATAACAAGCCCATGCCCTTTAACTTGTGGGGTCTGTTCTAACTCGGGATGGTTAGTGCCAGAATTGAATTGCTGTATACCCAGTTGTAGCTGAAACAGAATATGGGGTGTGGGTTCAAGAGGCATTGTATTTGGAGCTAGGGATACCATAGTGAACAAATGTTATGCTCTCTGACTTCATCTAATTACCAACCAGTCTGATGGTAGAACAAAATCTAGACAAGAGGAAAGGATATAAGGACACTCATAAATTAAGAGGGAAGCTGACAGCCTCCATTTTCTCAGTGAAATAAAGATTAGGTCTGAAAACAAAAAGAATTGAGATGAGGTTGGGGTCTTGGGCTGAAACTTCAGAGGTCTGTAACAGCCACTTTGAAGAACAGAAAGGAGGCAACTATAGGTATGTTCCTCAAACTTGTATTCAATGAAAGACTGTTTCATCACTTGTTATTATCTATCCCTCAAGAGAAAATGTTTCATGTTCAGATATATTTGGAAATGAAGGATTAAAAAAAGTAAAAGAGAACTTGTCACTGCAGGACTTCAGGAAGGCTTTAACATGCTAATATTCATTATTAATCTCCTAAAAAGGGGTAGACAGATTTCTCACAGCACAGAACAATTTTTTTCATGTCATTTATTAACATTTCAGAGTGTTGGTTAGAGGAAAAGGAAAAACATTGCTAAGCAACACTTTGGGCCCAGAGAAATTCATAAATTGGCTACAGATATAATCAGCAGGGGCATGTTACTATTCTAGAATGTAGCTGACTGGAAAAAAATATATATAGCTAGATTGACTGATCAGGAGCTGTGCAGACAAGATGAAAACAGTCCAAGCACCTAGATCTGATACAATGGTTTAAAATATATATTCGCAAAATAATCTCTTCAAATGAAACCTACACAATTTCAATATACAAATTAGATGAAAACAGAACTATCTTTACTGAAGGTAATTGGTATTGGGGAGAAATGAATGAATGAATGAATAAATAAATAAATAAATAAATAAAAGTCCTTTCTAGGTCTTAACAACAGGCCTTCTAAGTGAAACTGGAAATTGTTTCTCCATAAAGCTGTGGATGAAAAATGGCCACATACTAAACCTAACAAGTTCAGGAGAGGCCCAAAGTAAAACCCGGAGACCAAAGCATCCACACAGGATGGTGTGAACTTAAAAATTTCTAACTAAATCAGGTTATGATTAGTCCTAGGCCCGTAGACTCCTTGACAAAAGTCAGTCTTTAACTTGAAATTATCTACTCTCTTTGTGCATCTAAGATTACATGTTTGAAATATCAAAGCAATCTTTTCCAGACCCCTAAAAGGCACACTGGGGACAACAGAGCACAAGACCACATTATCATCTTGTTGGCCAAAAACCACTCTACATGCTGTTAATGTGAACTATGCTGTACCTAACAGTGTAAAAGACACGTGTCTCTTCATCTGTTTATCCAGTCTCAGAGATTTCCCCACTTTGCATTCCCCTGCTCCTTAATCTACAACCAATGAATTTCATGTAACCTCCCTTACTCTCTTCCTTTGATTCTAATGTATAAATGAGCTGTAAAACTGCCATTCTCCAGAACATTTTCTCAATCTTTAGAGATTGTGCTTCCCAGCAACTGTCAGTTTGGCTCAAATAGTCTTATGAGAATTTTCTTTAGGCTAGGTGTTCTTTCATCGACAAAGTAATGACAGGGTCTATTATAGTTTAGTTTCATAAGCTATTGTGGACTGGCTTTCTAATACTATTTCTATAGGAAAAGGTGTCTTGAAGTTCTAAACTTTGGTTTAAAAATTCTGAAGAACACACACAAATTTCATTCAGAAGGAAAAAAAAAGTTCCTTACTTTTATGGCTGTAATTACTTTCTTAGAAGCTAATTCAAGGGTGGGCGCAATCACTCATGAGGTTTTCTCACAACATCCCCTTCTCCACTGCCATACAGTGCCATGCTATTCCCATCTTCTAAGATTCTGCTTTGTCCCTAGCCTCGTTAGAATGAAGAGCACAGGCAGAAAAAAAAAAAAGGCTCTCCTGACATTGATATGTTCTTTTGAGGGGCTCTAGAAGTTGCCACTTTCTACCATCCTCTAACACAAAAGTCATATGAGGGCAGAAAATCCAGCTGATCATGAGCAAAGATAACATATGGTCCCAATAAGCACAGGCTTAGGAATAAAGTAAACAACCAGGCAGACAAGAGTCTGATTTGGTGATCACCTAGAGATTTCTGAAAAACAGTTTCTTGGAGCAAAAGTCTATTTAGAACAGGAACATAAAATGTATTATAATTAAATCTCCAATCACAATGGAAGGTTTTATTAAAAATATAAACATAAAAGCCTATTTTTTCCTATTCAATGATGAAGGTAAAATTTATAGTGGAGTGACTCCACCATGTTAAATTTTTAAAAATAATTCTTTTTTTCATTAAGAAACTCCAAATTTGGAAAAGAAAAAGAAAAATTACCTATACTCCCACTGTCCTGCCAGAACCTGTGTTGACATTCTGACATATTTCCTTCTAGTCTTTCCAAAAGCCTGACATTACTGACAAAATGGGATTAAAGAGAGCAGCCTAAAGTCTTCTGGCAGTAACTCCCTTCCCCCTCCCGACCAAGCATTCCTCTGTAATAGTGCATTTCCTCCCTTGAGAAAACTGCCACCCTCTTTTGAACAGGCTAGGGACCCATGCTCTATCACATTTTCCATACTCTATTCTTAACCTTAGCTATTATTATATTGGTACATATTTTTCTTCCTTTGACACAATTAGTATCTTCAACACTGCATATTTTTCAAGAAATAAATGGCCACAAAGAGACATCAATTCATATGCCTTCATTAAGAATGGGGAGAAGGGATTCAAAAGCAATTAATGTGGCAATTAAAGGTCTCTCTATCTTTTTTAGAACTATTAAAATGGATTAACTGGGTCACTGTCAATTATTAGAGTGCAAAAAAAACTCTTCAAAACCTAATGTTTTATACAAGCAAAACGTTTTAGAAATGTTTTTATAATTTGATTCTAATTTAATTTCTTGTTCTTCAAGAAAATAATACTTTAAAACTCTGCTTATTCTCATAAAATGGAATTGAATAAAGGCAAATTAGTTCAAAATAAAACTTGATATTGACATGATGAAAATAAAAGGCATGGGTATTATCCTCATTAAAGACATAAGGATGAATATTCTATTTTGCATTCTTATTCTAAGAGTTTGTAATTATAAAAATAATAAGAACCATAAACTGATTACTGAAGGCCATGTATGTATGTTGGGTTTAAGAAGGTATTAGTGTAACCTAGAACTATGCAAGCAGAATAATCCAATAATTAGAAACATCAAGGTTTGGCTGCTGGTCTGGGCCACATGTGTACTAAAGATAGGCAAGCAAGCAGGAAGCACATGCTCCAGCCACAAGAGAAAAATGTGACTTCTAAGACCAACCAGTATTTAAAAAAACAAATATACACCCTAATCTAAAACTAAAATATTCATAGAATTAGAGGATTTTTGAAGTTAAAAGGGATTTTGCCACAGAAGCCTCCCAAAAGCTGTAATTCAATTTGGTTAATAAAAAGCCATTCTTTTCTTTTTTAAAGGAAGTAAAAAATACCTGCTAACTAATGTCTTCCTAAGGAATTACTAAAACAGAATATATAGTATGTCCCAACAACTGAGGGGGAAAAAACTAAATCTGAGTTCATACTGGGGAAAGGCCACTCTAAATAAGATAAGTATTAAAAATTTGATCTTCCAATCAAATTTTTATTTTTCAAAACAGCCTGTAACTTAACACTTATAAATGTTTAAATGACAACTGCAACTTTAACTTTTTACAATTGTGTCACATTCATCCCTTTAAAAATACTTATGTGTTTATGTGTGTATCTAAGTATCTATCTACCTACATATCTATCTACCTATTTATCTATCTGTAGCCAGGGAAGAGCTAAAGAGTAAAATGATTTCTTCATATACCCAACCATCTGGATTCAATATTGTTAACATCTTGTCATACTGCTTTATCTAACTAGACAGATATATATTTTGTTTTTTGTTTTTTTCTGAATCATTTGTAAGTTATATTCTTCCCCAGTACTTGCCTCTCATACTGGTATCTGCCTAAAATGCTTAGTACCCTCTTCCTGCTAATCTAAATCCCAAACATATTTCAAGGCTTAAGTCCTACCTCAACTCTTAAATAAGCCATGTTGGTTTTCTACAACAACTGCAAGTCATGTTGCTTTTTTGTTTTTTGGTTTTAGTTTTGGTTTTGTCTTTCACTTATTTATGGCCCTACTATTCTAGTCAGAACTGGAAACTTTAACATGTAACTCTTCTCTCATCATTTCATGTCCGTACTGGCTGTAAACTTCTTGTACTCATTCAGCACAGTGCTCAGCTCAAAAATTTTTATTCATTGGTTAACAAGTAATAATTTCCTAGTATACAATGCCTTTTTATCAGAAAAAAAGAGTACAAAAAGTTTTATTTCCCTCACTGTAGCATTTCAGTACCAAATTTCATATGGTGATCAACACATAATTTAGCAAACATCATATGAGTTTTGGGTCTAGGTCAAAGATGAATTGAGCCCAATCATATGAGGGCTGTCCAGAAATCCATGTAATATGAAAAATAGAGGCATTAACCGTTCTGTTATATTGACAATGGCTGGATTTTTTTCCAGACAGCCCTCATATACTCAGGCACAGAGATATGCAGCCAGTTGGTGGTGGGCTCTGTAGCAAGAAGGTTGAGAAGAGGTGGGGCTGGGGGAATTGAAGTTTTATGGTGGTGCAGACACCTTGAGTAAAAAGAGGAAGCTGGTTGGTGGAGAGTGGGAAGTGCAAAAGATGCACAGAGAGAGACTGTCTCCAAAAGTAGTCTTGTTTCCTGGCAGCCTTCCAGTTCCTGCAACAGTCCCTGAGGTTGTGCTTTGCTGAATTTTCTACCCTTAGAGTTTTATGTGCTCCCCTATTAGATGTTACATAACTAGCCCCCTAATCCTGAACCACCTTGGTTTCTGTTTCTTTAGAGGTCAAAAGAGCCTTAATCCAGACATTTATCATTATGAAACAATTAAAGCAAATGACTCTTTCAGTATCCTCCCCCACTCTATGATGCAATCTTCCCATTTACAAGAGATTTAAAAGTGTGAATGTAAACAAACAAATATGAGTGTGAATATCTGGCTTCCAATGGTATATTTCATGGTCAGAATGTTACTCTTACTCCTATCCTTTTCTTGAAATCTTTACATTATCTATGTGCTTTATAACATCAACATATTATGTGCTATATACTTGACTAAATCACATAATTTTTCCTTAAATATATTCTTCAGATTTAGAATATAAATGGATATGTACTAATATAACTACCAAATGCTACCTATGTAGATATTATATATTTTTGGTGATATTTAATGTCTGAATTTCCCACTAAATCATAAACCTCATGAAAATAGAGACGACGTCACTTTTCACCAACCACTTTCTATCTAGTGCCTATCATGCTACCTGGCACTGTTGTGGCAGGACAGGTAACCAAGGAAGCCAAATGGCACTCGGAAAGTTGGAGAACCAGTTTTACTACGCTAGTGGGCTCAGAGTTACGGTCTCCAAATTCTGAGCCCTGACTAACAGGCATTTGGGACAGGGTAGGGGTGGGGGCTGGCTGATGTGATAAGCAAACATGGTTACAGAAGCTAATTGCATACATTAGGTAACTGGTGGAAGGAATGTGGAAGTGGGAGTTCACAGAATTTACATTAAACAGCTTACAGAATTTACATTAAACAGCTTTGTCCGTAGTTTTCTGATTCACTCCCGCCTTTGATGCCCTTATAACTTTGTTTATGGGGCATCACTATATGTCTCTGACTTGGTGTAGGCCAGGAGCTGGTATCCCTTGTAAGGCTAGTACTCAAGCAGTTCACCATGGTTTCAATGAACTGGGTAATAGCTCGGATACAGGGTCCTAGTGTAGAGGGGCACCCCCAACCAGTCCAGAGAGAGGTCGGGATCCCAGCACCAGCTAGGAGTAATGGCTGGCAGGTCATTACAGTTCTACCAGTAGTTGGAGTTTTGGGCGCTGCCAGTGGAGGTCCTTCAAGTCCTTTGCTTGGTCCTGGGCTGGACATCTGACACCTTCTGCAGTGTTATTTGCAATGGTTGTGCAGGATCAGCTTGGATTACCCGGGTCTGCAATGAGTCCCCAGCGTCGGCCTTTTTGACCTGAGTATGGTGAATCCAGGGTGCTGTACCTGCAATTTTAACAGCAGTCGGAATAGCCAGTATAATCATGTATGGGCCTGTCCACACAGGTTTGTAGGGGTTCCTTTTTCCAGTCCTTAACCCAAACCGTATTTCCTAGCTGGTGAGGGTGGACCTGGTTTCCTAAAGGGATTGGGGCCCAGACTGAGACATCTTGGCTTATTGTGCGAAAGGTCTTTCCCAACATCTGGAGTTGGACTGACAGGCCTAGTTCCCCTAGTTGCTGAGGGTCATCCTTCAGCCTACTGATGATAGGTGGGGGCCTCTCATATAGAATTTCAAATGCGGAATATCCTGAGGGTCCGGGAGCACACTGGACCTGCGTTAAAGCGAGAGGATGTCTACCCATGGGAGTCCTGTGTCCTGACAGAATTTAGCATGGTCTTGAGGGTTCGGTTCACGCGTTCCACTTTCCCTGAGCTTTGAGGCCTATAGGCAGCATGTAACCTCCAGTTGATCTTCAGCAATTTTGCTGTGGTTTGGACAACATGGGATACAAAGGTCAGTCCACTGTCTGATCCTACTGAAAGGGGAAGTCCATAGCGAGGTATTATTTCTCTCAGCAGGGCCTTCACAACCTCTTGTGCCTTTTCAGTGCGAGTGGGAAAGGCCTTGACCCATTTTGAGTGCATGCAGAGTAAAACAAGTAGGTATTTATGGCCCCGACATGGCTTTACCTCAGTAAAGTAGATTTCTATGTCTTCAAAGGGAGCCGTCCCAGTGATCTGAATTCCTGGGACCTGTTTAAGACCCTGTCCCGCATTGTTTTTAGCACAAGTAGTGCACCTAGTGCTAATTTGGGCACAGAGGGTCAGGAACCTGGCAGTGTAGTAATACCTGGTGAGTCCCTTTTCGAGAATTGTCTTTCCCCAATGAGTCAGGTCATGGTATTGTTTGACCATGTGATAAGCTAATCCCCTGGGAATGAAAAGTCTCTGGTCCAGCAGTTGCTACCATCCTTCTTTAGTCGGGGTGCTTTCCTCAGCCTCTGCCCATTGATCCTCTTCTGGAGTGTATCTTTGATTCTCTAGTAGGCTTGGTGCTAAAAGTACCTTGGAGGTCGGGTCCAGGTTCAGGGCTGTCCTAGTCTGGGCAGCAGCTTCTTATGCTGCCTGATCTGCCTGGCAGTTCCCCTGACTGATCAGGTCAGTCCCCCTTTGGTGTCCTTTGCAGTGCATGACTGCTGTTTCCTTTGATTGCCAAACAGCTTCAAGTAGCTACAGAATTAATTCCTTCTTTGTTTTTGATCTCCTTTCCTCAGCTATAAGTAGCCCCTTTCTTTGTAAATGGCCTCATGCATATGTAAAGTGGCAAAGGGTATTTGGAGTCAGTGTAGTTGTTGACTTTCTTCACCTCCGAATATCTGAGCTCCCAACTTAGGGCCCATAGCTCGGCCCTTTGGGCTGACCATCCTTGTGGCAGTGCCTCAGCCTTGATGACTCGGTCTTGAATCGTTATTGCATAACCGGCCTTTTGTTCCCCGTTCTGGATGAATCTGCTCCCATCTATGAAGAATACGAGGTCAGGCACAGGGAGGGGAACATCAGTGAGGTCAGGCTGACCGGAGAAGATGTCATCCATGGTTTCTTCACAGTTATGGTCAGGTGGGCCACAGGAAGGAATGTGGCCGGATTCAGGGTGCTCACTGTTTCCAGTGTCACCCGTGGGCTCTCACACAGTAGGCCTTGGTACTGACCATCCTGGCACTAGTGAGCCATCGGTAGCCTCGGCTATTAGTGACCATGGCCACCAGTGCTTAGAGGCAGGGGAGCCATCCGGCAGCTACTGGGTCAAGTTGGTTAGATAGGTAGGCCACAGGCCTTTGCCAGGGTCTGACAGTTTGGGTGAGAACCCCAAGGCCATGTGTCCCTTTTCACAGACAAAATAGTTGAATTCCCAGTTCACATCCAGGAGTAAGAGAGGTTGCCCTGGCTGAATGGTGCCATCTGCATTCAGTTGTTGGGGGCCCCGGGTCTCCCGCAAGGGCATCTGGTATGTGGCTGCATGTTGGGCCAAGCGTAGCCTCCTTCCGATGGGTTCTGGGTCCTCTGAGCCGGCTGGGCAGGCTCTAGCTCATGAAGAGGGGAGACCAATGGTGGGGGTTTCAGCTGGGCAGGCTCTAGGTCATGACGAGGCGAGACCAATATGGGGGTTCCAGCTGGGCAGGCTCCAGGTCATGAAGAAGGGAGACTGATGGTGGGGGGCTCTCAGGCAGGTCAACTGGTACCAGGGGAGCAGTCGGGGCTGGGGTGGCCAGCAGGGTGTATGGCGGAGGGGCTGGTTCCTTCTCTGGGTCTCTCTGATGAATTGGTCCTCCCCTCTTTTGGTGTTGAGCTATTAAAACCCTGCACTGTCCCTTATTGTTTGCAGAACTGAACCCAAGGAGGGAGAGTCCATGCTATTTGCAACCATGAGTCTATAAAGGGAAACTGGTCAGGGTAACTAGGACTCCCACTGATCACTTTATAAACTGGGGAGGTCCAAGATTCTTCTGGTGGCCAGCTGACCTGGAAATTGGGCCAGTCAATTTCACAGAAAGTTCGGAGTTTACCTCACATAAATTTGTCACCATAGTCATCAGAATAACCTTTCTTGAAGTTCTTGAGCATACAATCTAATACAGTTGGCTTGGACTGGCTGGACCCCATTTCTTTATGTATCTAATGTCCTCCCAGGTGCCCTCCCGTGTCCAGTGCCACAAAATGAACAAAAGAGGGGAGGCCCTTGAGGAGGCCTTTCAGATGACCGCCTAGCCATGTCCCTTGCAGAACTTTAAGACACGTCTTCGCTAAGGTGCGCCCATATAAACCCCAGTCCTGGTGGTCCCCAAGAGGGGACATCGCTATGGAACCGCAGGTTGGGGCCCACTCAGACCCTGTAGCTATTGCCGTGGAGCCACAAACACAGTCACAGTCACAGTCACACATCCAATCGCAATGAGGTTATCACATATCCCTCCCAGCCCCTGGGTTTTCCCTACTTGGCATCTCACAGTGGAGACTTTGGGAAGTGACCAAGCTCCCCTTCCATTCGAAGACGGGCCTGACTGGGGCTTTGGTCCAGGGACCTTATCTTATCTAGTGTCCCGATCCCTGAAGGGTTTAGTCCGTCTCTCTGTGGGGTCCGGACTATTCAGGTCACCCCCAGGGGCAGTGCCCGCCCCCCACCCCCACTCCGGCCCAGGAAGGAGGTCCCATAAAAGTTCCAGTAGGCCTTCCGCTACCAGTTGGCTTCCATCGCCAAGCTGGTGACACAATGGGCCAGCATGGGTGGCCTTCCAGTCAGGAAACCAAAATGTTGCAGCAGGACAGGTAACCTAGGAAGTCAAAGGGCACTTGGAGAGTTGGAGAACCAGTTTTATTACGCCAGAGGGCTCAGAGGAGTTACAGTCTCCAAATTCTGAGCCCCGACTAATAGGCTTTTTGGGACTCTTATAGGGTTGGGGTGGGGGCTGGCTGATGTGATAAGCAAGCAGGATTACAGAATCTAAATGCATACATTAGGCAACTGGTGGAAGGAATGCACAAGTGGGAGTTCACAGAATTTACATTAAACAGCTTCCTCTGTAATTTTCCATTTCAGCACTATTAATGCCTTAATAAATATTTGCTGAATGGATTACTGACAGATATGAAATTTAGCTTAATAAGCAATGGACCTGAGGCATTTATTCCTAATGTCCATCTTTTTTTTAAACAATTTGTAACCAAAACTTCAATCCCAAGGACTCTCACAAAACACATTACAAATGGCAGCATGAAAAAAATACTCCACACAGTAGCTCAAGATTCAGCTCTACAATGTACCCATAAACTGGCAGGACACTGGTATCTTGAATAGTCTCATATTTCCAAATGAAGAATATTACAAAGAGCTAGGTATTCGTATACAGCAATCACAGAGGAAACTTATCAACTAAACAAAGGTAAAAACTAACTGTTGAAACTTCTTAGAGCCTACACCAACTAGACAACCTCTGCCCACTATGAAGACTAGGTGGATTTTTAAAAACCTAATCTGGTTTTGATGGTGCTGTTTTAATTTGTACCTGCTGGTTTGTGTTCATAATTTCCATCTTAAACATATACAAAAATGGAAATTTTGATTCTCTTCCTGGCTCACCTGCCAACCCTCCTCCAATCTGCTCTACCACATCTTCCTGACCTCAGCAAATGGCATCATCTCCCCTCACTTTCCACATCCAATCCAGCAGCAATATATCTTGACTCTCTCTTCTATCTCTATAATCACTTTACTCTAAGTCACCATTATCTCCATTTAACTACCCAGCTCTTACTCCTAGCATACTACAATCACAATTTTTCATTCAGCAGCCAGTGATCTAAAATATATACCAAAATATACATCTCTTACTCAAAAGTCTACTGGTTTCTATCTGCACACAGAATAAAATCCACAATCCTTATGTGGCTTTTTGTAAGGCTCAACACCATTTAGTACTAGACTACTATCTTGCTCATTTTGTTGCAACCACACTGATCTTCTGCTCTTTCTTGCCTTAGGGCCTCTGCACTTTTGGGCCCCTACCCATCTTTTCTAATGAGAGCACCTTGATGTCTTCAGATGTTGGTTCCAAACTTTACCTTCTAAAAGAAGCCTCTCCTGTCATCACTATATAAAGAACAATTCTCAGTGCTGCAGCCTAGAGCCTAGGTTCGATTCCCGGCCAGGGACCTATCCACATACAAAAAAAAAAAAAAAGAACAATTCCCCCTTTACTCACAGAATTCTCTGTTATCATCTGGTTTCCTTCATAGAATACTTATCACTACCAGAAGTCATTTTATTTATCTGTTTATTGTCTATCTCTCCTCCGCTAGAATGTAAGCTCCTCGAGAGCATAAATTCTACACTCAGGACAGTGCCTGACATATAGTAAGAACTCAATAAATATATTTGGAATAAACAAACACCTGTAGTATCTCTTTTGCTCTTTTAAAACCCACATTTTTGGGAGTTCCCTGGTGGTATAGTGGCTAAGGTTTCAGCACTGTCAATGCTGTGGCCTGGGTTCGATTCCCAGCCAGGGAACTACCCACATAAAAAAATTTTTTAAAAACCCCACATTTTTAATATATAAAACTACCTCTTGACATCATCCCACTTTCTCCTAGAAATGGCACACAGTGAAAAATATGATTAATGAAAGATTGCTTAAATTTATGAATATAAGAAAGGAACTTTTAGCGCATACCAGAATAAACTGTCATATCTGATCTATCACCAATCCTAGCTCTTTCTACAGTGTGTGGGCCAAGATACTTCTTTGAGAAGAAAAATCTGCTTCTCATTACTTTCCTCCAGATAGGCGTTTGCTTTTTCTAACTTAATATTTATTACATTCTTTTTCAGGATTCTAGGCTGACTATTATATAATTCCTTAAATGTCAACTTTTCGAAACCTAGCCCTTAATGTTACATCTTTCCCTCTTTTGCACTATTACAAAACATCTTAAATAGAAACAGAGCTACTATTGGTGCCATGACACACAAATCCTAAGACTACAGCATAAGGTCCCATCCCATCCTTCAAATGAAACATTAAAAGTACGTGGAGCAGGCGGGGGTGGGGGTGAGGCGGGGCAAGTAGGATTGGAAAGTACACTGGAATAGAAGGGTGACATTACTCCAAAGTAGAGGATGTGGCCAAATTTCTCAAGAGATGATAAACACTGAGCAAGTAACATCATTCATTCACCTCCATCTCCAAGGACAGGAATGAAAATTTCTAAGTCACAACAGATAAGACTTGTAAAGCCTTATGCCAGAGGGGACAGGAGTACTCAACCTTCACTGAAACACAATTTAATATTGTGTTTCCAATTTTTGGTTAGAATTGAAGAACATTTTCCACATTTTCTACAAATTCACAGTAGAAGCTTTTGTCCATTGTATTACCTGATGTCCTTTATATAAAGAAACAGGTAATATATTCTTCCTATAATTTAGTACAAGGGACAAATCTCACTTTTAGAACAAATTTGAAATTTGTATTTTTATCTATGCTGCCATGGACTTTTAGAGCTGGAAAAGCCTTTAGAAACCAGATATTTATCCCAGCATTTTTTAAAGTGTGCTTTAGTTGTAATGAAGAAAAAGTACTCTATAAGCAAATGGGTTTCCGTCTAGAATATTTTTATTGATATAAACCATGTTAAATTAATTAAACAAGGAAGCCACTGGACTCAGGTGGCTTTACTACCTTAGTAGCCTACCTAAGCAAACCAAAATCTCTACTACCTCAAGGCTGAGAAATCCAAACCCAAGGACAACCAATCACAGCTATCTAGGCTTTCTCAAATAAGGCATCCACTTAAGCTATAACCAATCAAGTAACTTCTTTGCTCTGCTCCACCACTTCTCTATGCAAGTCTTTCCCCTAGCTCCTGTCATTTCCCATTTGGCTCTAGCCATTTGGATCCATTTTTGTTCAAATCAACTCCTAAATTTTTAAATGCCACAGTTTCTATATTAACAATCACATGCTATAGAATTCAAATGAACACTGCAATTGTTTTTTAGTATATTCATGGAGTAGTGTAACCATCACCATTGCCTAACTTTATATTTTCATCACCCTAAAAAGAAACTCCACACCAATTAGCAGTCATTTCCCTATCCCCCACCAAACAACTTTGTTTACCATAGAAATTCTTGAACCTTTCACTGGGAAGCTAACATGTTTTGTGAAGTTTTAAGAAAGGGGTCCAATGTGCAGTGTTTCCCAAACTTATTTAATAGCTAACATTTCGGTGCTTATATGCTCTTCTAAATGCTATACATGTATTACCTCAATTCTCACAATAAAATCTATGTGAAGGTACTATGTATAATAACTGTGGATATTAAAGCACAAAAAGACTAAGGCTAAGTAACTTGTTCAAGTATTCTTAACTACTCCATTCTACTACTGCCCCCAGAACCAACTAGTTGTGACATGAAAATGGACAACTAGTATTCTATGGATCATAACTCTGGAAATGCTAAATCTCAACTTAATGAGACAAATGGAGCCCAGAAAGGTAAGTTGATTTAGCCAAGAACATACAGCATTCTCTCTCTTCTTCTCCTTTGATTTGTTTAATTGACAGCTAAATTTAGAACCCAACAACAATTAACTAACCCCAGGTTCCTAACACAATTCTCTCCCTTCTTTAAATACTTTCTTGCTTTTAAAAAATAAATTAAAAAAAAAAAAAAAAAAACAACACTTTAACATTGTAAGCTACTTTAAAACCTTGTTGGGGTTTATCTTAGCTATCTTTTAATGTCTAGTGCAGTTGAGGGGATCACTCAATTTTCCTCCCACCCCAGGTGGACATCATCTCTCTCCCTCTGTGTACCGACAGCACTTCATCTCCTCTGGACACTTCTGCCTTGGATTCCAGCGGCTCGTAGGTACCCCACCTCCTAGCCAGAAAGCTCTGGGGGGCAAGAGTTCACATCAGCTCCTAAAGCCCAGCACGGGGGAGACAATGGGCACTGAACACGTTCCTAGCCACGCTTGGCGTAATTTCTCCAGAGCAAGAACAGAACTCGCCACAAGCCTGCCAGACCCCACAGAGCGGGGTTCACTGGCTTGCAATGTCTCTCGCCAGAACCCAGCGCCGCCTGGGGCACACAGCGCACCCACGGCGCACCGCAGCAGCCTGGGATTCGGAAGGCTTGGGCCCACTCTCCTCTGAGACCGAAGCGGGCAGGCTGCGGGGCCCCTGAACGCTTCCCGCACGAAGCCGGCCTTCCTGACCCCCGGGAGGGTCAGGCAACCACAACGGGTCAGGGCAGCGGTGGGATGGCTGCCGCTCCGACACCCCACCCAACGCCCGCGACGATCCAGGCGAGGGCGTTCCCCCTTTTCTGACAGATACCCGAGTCCGGTGAAGGGGTTCGTTAGAGCCGTGCTGTCGCCTGTCCAGTGGGTGACAGAGCCAGGCCTCGAACCCGGGTCATCGCGCCCACTGCGGCAGATCTGCGGTGCGGGGAGAGCGGGGGTGAGGAGGGGGTCCTCGTTTGTCCCGCCTCGACACCGCCTCCCGCCAGCTGGGACCGCCGGCCCTTGGGACGTGGGCCGGGTCTGGGGGTCGTGCGCACCCCCGCCCCCTCCTCGCGCCATCTTGGAGCGCTGAGGCGGCCGCTCCGGACCGCCCCGAACCGCTGCTCCAGCAGTTACTCACCCGCACTGCCCGGGGCCAGGCCCCCTGCCACCTCCGCGACCCCCGCCACGGCCAGGAGAAGCAGCAGCGCACCTCGCAGGGAGGCCCGGACAGTCGCCATGTCCGGGCCAGGCGGTCCGGAGCGGCGGGATGCTCGGACCCAGCCTGGCCGCAGCCGCTGCTCGCCGAGACCCCGCCCCCGCGCTCTGGAATCCTTAGTGATTGGCTGCATCACGCTCAAGCCCCGCCCCTCCGCCGCAGGGCGTTTCCAAAACCTGCTGGGGGCGGCAACGTGCCCGCGACCCCGGCTCTTTGTTGAGGCCCAGCTGTGTGTCCACGTCTGCAGCCGGGACCCTTCAGCCTGCGTTCTCCAAGAGGGAAGCCGGGGGATGTCAGAGCTGTAGGGCCCCACCTCCCGAGTGTGCAGATGGGGTCACTGAGGGGACTCACCTGCCCAAGAGCACACCACAGGTTCTGAGAACTAGGGCTGAACCGTAGGAACGTCTCCCTTTCGCGGACCCTCGATGATCTTAATGTCCTTTCTGCTCCGATGGTGCCTCACACCCAAAGAAGGCGTGTCACCGGGACAACTCGGCGCCCTCAGAATCTCAGGGGCTCTGCCGCGGACATCCCCTGACAAGGACCCGAGGCACGGATTAGCTCCTACAGCTCTTTGACACATGTTGCCTCAATGTGTCTTTGATGTACTATTAAGTACCTAATCCTATCAGGAAAAGGGGAGGAGGGGTTTGTGTATCTAGATGTGGAAAGCCTTGAATGTCAGGTGGACTTTAGACTTTAAGAGAATTTGGAAGCAGGTCCCCACTCCACCTCTTACCCTGCAGCTTCTGTGCGGGATGTTTAAGAGGGAATGTTCGGCTACCAGAGCGCTCTCTCATGCTCTTGTGCTCTCTCTCTCTCTCTCTCTCTCTCTCTCTCTGTTTCTCCCTCTCCTTCTCCCTCTCCTTCTCTCTCTCCCCCTCCCCGTTACTGAATTAATAATACCGTTTTCCTCTCCCTTTAAAAAAAAAGCATAACCACATTTAAATTTTTAAACTCCTTAAATCTTGAAATATGCAATGCAGTAAATGTTTGCATTTCTTTTATTATCTCGTAACTGACTTCTACAGTTTTTCAAGTCCCAGAGTCCATATATTGAAATTGGTTTGTGTGTCTTTCAGATCTCTATTCTCTCTTTTAAGATTACAAAAGGAAAACATGAATCAGGTATGCTAATCCTTCTAAAACACCTGCTCTGACAACTACTGTCTTGCTTCACATTCTCTGAGAGGCCACCTCTCTTCTCACAGGATAGAATGATGCACACTTATTTTACATAGTCTCTGAAGCTTTTAGCAATTGGACCCAGTCACCTTTTCCAGGCATCTCCGCACCCTCCCTGCACCCCTGCCACCATCCTTACCTGGTGTCTGACCTCTTAGATGCTTTCACCCTTCTGTCACAACATGTAGCTCCTCTGCCCAGAATTCCCCAATAAGCTGGGAGAACTAAGATAGTTGCTGTGGACCCAAGTGTGCCCTGGAACAACCTGACCAGGAAGGGGATTCTACGTAAGGTGACCGCCACATCTTGCTTTACCTGGGATTGTCCTGGTTTTAAAATTGAAAGCCCCCTGTCCTAGGAACCTCATTAGTCCCTTCCAGAATGGGACAGTAGGTCTCCTTAGCTCTATGCACCTTAGAAAATGTCATAAGAGAGACCTGTAAGGGGGTTTCCACATGGGGTCATACCACTCCCAAGGTAATTCAATAGGTGGACTGATTGCTGTTAATATAAGCCATGGAGATGGATTATTAGACCTCTGGCTTCCTGCATTTGTTTCCTAGGCTGCTGTAATAAAAAACCACGAGCAGCGTGGCTTAAACAACAGGAATTTATTGTCTCAGAGTTCTTGAAGCCAGAAGTCTGAGATCAAAGTGTTGGCAGTGTCGAGATCTCTCTCTCTCTCTCTCTCTCTTTTTGAGAGCCACAAGGGAGACTCTGATTCATACCTCTCTCCTAGCTTCTGCTGGTTTGTTGGCTATCTTTTGCCCTCCTTGGCTTGTAGATACATCATCTTGATCTTTGCCTTCATATTCACATAGAATTCTTCTCTTGTGTGCATGCGTGTGTGTGTGTCCAAATTTTCCCTTTTTATAAGGACACTAGTCATATTGATTTAGGGGCCCACACTACTTCAGTATAATCTCATCTTATCTATTGCAACTGCAATAATCCCTATTTCTGAACAGGGTCACATTCTGAGGTACTGCAGATCTCCTAGCTATCGAATCAAAAGTGACTTTATTTCCAGGTAACTCTTATGACGTAGGGCAGCAAAGTTACTCTGGACAAGTAAATTAATGTAGTTATGCTAGTGAGACTGAGGGACCCTGGTAGTACAAACAATTTCTCTGCTACCAAGATGTGTAATTGGAAGAGACACTTTAAAACAATGACTAAATCTGAGTTGCGCTGATGAAACACTAAGTGAAATCTTCTTGCAATCCTCTCACCCAGGAAGATTGCTAACCAGCGACTGCATCCTGGGGAAAGTCAGGGAATAGGGAGAGTGAGGTCCTTCTTGGCCAACCATTCTCTGGTCCATTATGTGGCTCATTAACTCTCCTGTGAGGGGAGCCCATTAAGCATCTGGAATCTTGAGTTTCTATTGATGATTGCCCATTGAGACAAATGGTGTACACTGGCTTCAGCCATGGTCAGTAGGCTTAAGCAAATAACACATCCATTTTGGGATTACCTTGCTATTTTGTGATGAAGTCAATAGCTTATTTCCCGTTTCCCTTTGTTAAGACCACCGGAAGCAGTTGTCTTTCCCATGAGGTAGTAGAAAGAGCAAGGGCTTAAGGCACACAAATTGCACTCTACTGCTAACTAGCTGTGTGACCTTGGGCAGTCATTTAACTTCTCTGAGTCTTGTTATTTTCTTTACTTTTATCTTGGAGTTCTTGAGACGATTAAAGAAGATACTATATTTAAAATACTTAATACAGTGTTTAAGAGACAGGAAACGTTGTTAAACACTCTAAAACTATAATGAGAAGTAGGGACAACTTTCAACTTGGGCCACAAGACTGACGGACTGGATTTACTTCCCACCTTATTCCTAACCTCTCCCAAGGAGAGAAGACTTGGAATCTAGAGTTGCACTGTCTAATATGGGAGCCATTAGCCACGTGTGGCTCTTAAGTACTTGAGATGTAGCAAGTCCTAATTGAAATGTGCTGAAACCAGATTTTAAAGACTTAGTATGAAAACAACAATGTAAACTATTATTAAAATCAATTTCACCTGTTTCTTTTTACTGATTTTTGGTTTTGGTTTTAAATAGACTATTCTTTAGAGTAGTTCTAGGTTCACGGCAAAATTGAGCAAAAGGTACAGAGATTTCCCATGTATTTCCCATATACCACCTGCCCTGACATTTGGAACATGTACAGATTCTTCCACTATCAACATCATGCACCAGAGTGGTACCTTTGTTACAATCTGTGAAGCTGCATTGACACATCATTATCCAGAGTCCATAGCTTACATTAGGGTTCATTCTTGGTGCTATACATTGTACAGGTTTTGACAAATTATAATGATGTGTATCCACCATTATTCCTTTTACCTTTGTAAAATATGGCTATTAGAAAATTTTAAATTACATAAATTCACTTTGGGGCTTACATAGTTCTATTATGCAGTGCTTAATAATGAAAGATGTAATTATCTTTCATTCGAAACAAAGGTTAATGCTTAGAGATCAGTATGGCACTTTAAAATGTTACTCAAAAAATAAATAAATAAAAATAAAAATGTTACTCACCAAGGGTTTTGTCCTGAGCTCAAAAATATCTTTCTGTATTTCAGATAAATAAAACCCATTAAACCTTTTTATTTGTGTTTGTGTGGTATAGTTTCCCTAGCATTTTACTTTTAATCTGTTTTTTTAATATTTAAAATAGCTTTCTTGTGGAAATCATATAGTAGTTCATTGCTTCTTTTTTTCTTTTTATTTAATCTGAAATGATCTGCCTTTTAGTTGAAGTGTTTACCTCATTTAGATTTAATATAAGTATTTATATGGTTCAGTTTAAATCTTGTTATTTGTTTTCTATTTGTTCCATTTGTTCTTTTTTCATTTTTTCATTTTTCTTCTTTTTCTATCTTCTGGAATAAGAGTGTTTGGAGTGTTGTTTTAATGATTTCATTTTACCTCCTCTATTGGCTTATTAGCTTTATCTCTTTGCTTTATTTTTCAGTAGGTGCTCTAGGGTTTATAGTATACATTTTAACTTATTACAGTCTACCTTTGAATAATAATTATCACTTCATGTAAAATATAAGAACATGACAACAGTAAACTTCCATTTTCCTCTTCCCATTTTTTGGACTGATGTTGTCATACATTTTGCTTTCACACAGTGATTGTTTTGCTTTAAATAGTTATCTAAACAAGAGATTATAAAATGATAAATAATATATTTTATTTTTATTTACATGTTAAGCATTTCTTATTCCCTTTATGTAGATCCAAACTTCTCTCTGGTATCTGAAGGAAGAGAAATTTTATAATTAAGAACTTGACAGGTTTTGTTGATTTTAATTAATATTAAATTCTTTTCCATTTTTAATTTTTAAATTAAGAATTTATGATATCTGACTTCCCATGTATGTAGTGGACCAATTTTTAAAAATATTCATTTATCTCATATTCCCAGTAATTCCTTAACTAGAACAAAAACATGAGGGTAAGGCACGCATTTCTTCAGGGATGATTATTAGAGAAGGAAAGTGGACAAAGAGGAAAATTCCTAGCTTTTTAGTCTTAAAAATAGACATTTGAAATTCGGGTAGTGGTTTTAAGAGTAAATGTTTTTGAGATATCAGAACCTAACCTGAAAGGCTGAGGGCATAAAATACTTGTATGAACAATATACTTGGAAGAATACTGTGATCATTCAGATACAGTCCCTTCTACCCCCATCAGTTCCTAACAACTTGACTCCCTGATGCAGAAGGAGGAGAGCCACCGGAGGAGAGGGGGTCCCTTTCGGGGGGATGCAGTAGAGTGGGACTTAGAATCCCAGAAATGTGAAATAAGAAGGGATCTGAGCCTCACTTCCCACAGAACTCAGGGAATTGACACACCGCATAAAATTCCCCTGCACTCAGCGTGATGTAAGTGCAGAGTAGAAATGACTACAAATATGTCCTATTCCTTGACCCCATCTAAAGTGCCACAGAAGACTACTTGAATGGTTTCTGTGCCCTTCAAGAGGGGCAAGGCAAGAGTTGAGCAAGAACTGAGTGCTGGAAGAGGCCTCAAGATCAGAATGAGGAGGCTGTAGCAGTTATTTGCATGGTCTATACAACTGGATACCAGATGAAAAAGCAGGTGCCAACAGGGATTGATGATGGCAGCTGAGGGCCAGATGTCCTGCCTTCTTCCCTAGTCTCAGTTAGTGGGTTTGGCTCTATATATGAGGATTGTCCGGAAAGTATCCAGCCATGTAATATGAAAAATAGACACACTTTGGCTGCATTTTTTCCCAGACAGCCCTCGTATTCCCCTCAAAACTAGGGAGGAGGCTGGGAAGAGGCCTTGACTGAACTGAGGTCCCACTGAATTGACTGAGATTAAGTTTTAGTCATTCACAGAGAAGGGGATTTGCAGAGACAACTAGCTGTCCATTAAAGATTTGTGCAACCCTTCTAGCACTTGTTGCTTGGAAATAACTGCCCAGCCAGAGAAAACATTTTCTAATTGCTGTCATGTTCGCTTTTAATTTGATAACTGGATTATGGCCTAGGAGAGCAAAGTATTCCTATACCTTGGAGCAGAATCAGTGTATCTGACATTCCCTCTGGACCCTATATTTAGATTTCACAGGAGGATGAAAAGCCACAGCCCAGGGCATCCCACATCAACAGATTATAAAATTTAGCACTGTGACCCTTGAGATGCTGCTGGTACAATATCTTGTCAGACTCCAAGGAGCCCTCTAAAGACATGAGCCTGTGACTATGATATTGGCCCCATTTTCTACTGTCCTTGCCTGTTTATTGCAATAATTTTCAAACTTGAAACATGTAATTTTATTTGTTAGAGGTGGGATCCTTTCCAACAAAATCTTACAAATTCCTGATATATAAAATAGAAGAAAGCTGTGTTTTATTGCTACCTTTATCTAAGTTCAAATTTATAACCATTACTTGGTTCAAGGATAATGAATGAGATTTTAATGAACACAAAAACTTGAAATCTGGAATTATGGATGAAAATTGTAGTCACACCAGTTTCAGCTTTCAATTTACTTCAGTATTTTGGTTTGGTTGCCTGCTGTAGAGAAAATCCTGATTCATAGAAATGAGTAGGTTGCGGACTCATGGTTTTTTATATAGCTCACCTTGAAATCTCAGACTACTTGTTATTTAAATTAAGATGGTACCTTTTAAAAGAAGTAATGAGAAATTTTTGTTTCAATATCGACTTAATGAAAACTTATGTCCATACTGAAACTTGCACCAGATGTTCATAGCAGCTTTATTCATAATTACCAAAATTTGGAAGCAATTAAGTTGTCCTGCAGTAGGTAAGTGGATAAATAAACTGTAGTATATTCAGACTATGGAATATTATTCAGCATTAAAAGAAATGAGGCTCTTGAGCCACTCTCCTTGCTCGAGCCCGCTCCTACCTCTTTGGAGTGTACTTTCTCTTCAATAAACTATCTCTTTGTTTCACCTCTAAAAAAAAAAAAAAGAAAGAAAGAAATGAGCTATCAAGCCATGAAAAGGCATGGAGGAAACTTAAAAAGTGTATTATTAAGTGAAAGAAGCCCATCTGAAAAGGTTACACACTGTATAAGTCCAATTACACGACATTCTGGAAGAGGCAAACCTGTGGAAGCAGTAAAAAGATTAGTGGTTGTCAGGGATTTGGGGGGGAAGAAGGGATGAAGGGCAGAGCACAGGATTTTTAGGGCAGTGAACTATACACTCTAATGGTGAATACATGTCATTTTACATTTGTCCAAACCCATAGAATTTACAACACCAAGAGCGAACCTTAATGTAAACTGCGAACACTGGGTGATGATGTGTTAATGTAGATTCACTGATTACACCGAAGGTACCAGTCTGGTGTGGGATAGGCAAAGAGTTGTGCATGTGTGAGGACAGGGTATATGAGAAACCTCTGTACTTGCTGCTCAACTGTGCTGTCAATCTAAAATTGCTCTTAAAAAACTAAGAATTAACTTAAAAATGACAGCTACATATTAAAGATCAGATAAAAAATACTGATTCACTAATAAGGTTGCATCACTGCTCAAATTCCTTATCATAAATGTAAAGGCAGAGAACCAGCACCCCATACTTATGGCTAATCCCAATACCATTTATAATATGACATTATTACTGTGCGGCTAGTTACATGTCCACTTGCTATTGTGCAATTGGTTGTGACACCATGAGGAGAAAATGCACGAAGCAGATGATTCTGAGCCTCACCCGACACTTAATTGAGAACAGTGCACATGTGTATTCTCTGGTATAATTATACATAAACCAATGTGTATAAACTTGGATTAAAGACAAGATCAGCACAGAACTACACTTTTTCTAATCAAGGACACATTTGAAGAAGATAAAATAAATGCATGGAGATGGCAGGAAAAGATGTATTCCAAGGTCTATTCAAAAGGCAATCGATTCAACAACACACATGGTAATGTGGTCGTGATCTTGGGAGTGTCAACAATCAAAACAAAAGTTTGCTTACATCTGTTGTCTTATTACATACTATATTAAAGAAACTTGAATCAAACACTTGTGGAATCTGAGAAACCTCCATTTGGGAGTAGTTTGATTAGACTGAACATGTCTGCTTTAACTCTGGTACCCTCTTTCTCTTCCAAAATAATGAATCACACTTTCTTCCACAGCTGGAATAAATATACCATTCTATTGTTTATTATCTTTTTGTAATTATGATGGTGTTTTATGTTTCATTCTAATCCATCTGAAGTTCATAGCAGCATATGGTGTGATCTATGGATCAAAGGCAAACCTTCATTCAATTGAATGTCATTGCTGTACCATTATTTATTAAAAGGTGGTTCCTTCTTCGTGCTATTCATTTTGATCTGACGTATATGTATTAAATTCTTACAGTTGAAATTATTTTTCTGGTATCTCTGATACCATTGATTTTACAAAACTTTAAAAAAACAGTGGCATGTAGTTCAGTAATTGTTATTTCATAATAAGTTCAAATCTGGTAGGTGGAATCTAACATTGTTACCTTCAAAAGATCATTGTATTGTTCAATTGTGTTTCATTAGCAATTTGTATAGTTCAGTGAAGTCTTTGGGACGATTTAAAATCCTAAATAATTGTGTTTTTAAGCCCAGGTTTCCTATTGGCCTTTCAGAAATAGTGAAATTCAAATCTTTGGGGGTAGAGCCCAGGAGTATGCGTATTAAAGACATTCTTCTGTCTTACAATTTGCCTGCTCTTCCACCTTAGAAGTTGAGGTCATTTTTATTGTAGTATTTCTTCTCCCAATCCCCTGATCCTCTGCCCTCTTTTATAGTCCCATAACACATAATATTTTTTCTTGATTCATTCTGTCATGTCTTCAATTATGTTTGTTCCCAATTCTTTGATACTTGTTACTACTATAAAGGCTGTTATTGCTGTTTTTATTTTTCTGTATATTGATGGTGTGTAAAAAATACAATTGATTCATGAGAAGTTATTTCTATCTCCTTAACTTTTCTGAACTCATATTACTACTAATAGTTTTCTGGTTAATTTTTAAAAATACAAAAAGTGTTTTCTGCAAAATTTGACATGTATTTCTTCCTCTGTTATATTGATGCTGCTTAATTTGCATTTGGTCACATTTTTATATCTATTTGCACTTGCGCATTTTAGAGCTATTTGAAATAAGAATGCATGGTTTCTGGTCTAGCACGTAAGAATCTTAAAAGTCACCACTGTACTGGCAAGTAAAAAGGTGAACACACTGATAAATCAGCAATGACAAGTGAAGGCTAACTGCTACCCCGACCTTGGAGAGACCAGCCTGAGTTGTTGATGTCAGAGAACTTGGCATATGGCAGAAGACTTCCACACAGGCGTTGCTTCCTTGCCTCTTCCTTCAGCCCCTTAGCCCTGGTCCCAAATCTTCTAGGGCCTGCTGTTCCAGGTGTGGCCTACAGAATTTGTCAGAGATGTAGAATCTTGGACCCAACCTCAGAGGCACTGAATCTGAATCTGCATTTTTACATCCCCAGGTGACTCATGAGCACATTAAAGTTCAAGAAGCTCTGATTCCAGGAGCTTGCAGAAATGTCCACTAGATGGTGGGTTTGCAGCAGGTCTCAGTAGCCAGAGCTATAATCAACCGCCCAAGTCTCCGTGAAATTGTGCCCTAAGTGGCATTAGAAACTTGGAGCCATTGCCCACGCACTGTGGAGGGCATGAATGGGAAAGTGAGTCCAGAACAGACCCCTAATCCATGAGTGGCAGGATGTGGCATGTGAGCCATGAATTCTCCTTCTCTGGGCTTTCTCCAGCTGTTTTCACAGGCATTCTCTAGTGAGAGGGATGGGGCAGTATACTCTCATTTTATAGGCAAGAAAACTGAGGCCCAGAGAGGGAAAGAACCTTAGCCAAGTGCTCAGCAGTGGTAAATGGTATTGAAGGTAGAATTGGAAGGCGGATCTCTGGCTGCGTGGCCTGGGCTGAGAGCACTTCTATGAGGGATAGAGTGGGGTGGTCCAGCCCCAGTCCCTGCTGACCTGAGCAGCCAGCCTGCCCCACTTCTATTCCTCCTTTCACCCAATTGCTCTTTGAACAGCTATCTTACATTCTTCATGAGTGCTAGAAGCAGCTATTGTGATCATTCAATTTGGAATGTTAATAGGCTTTCCACAATACTCAGGGTCCTAGGCTTAACCCCCAGGGAAACAAAGTATCAGGTATAACTGGGAACAGGACGAGCTGTGGGCTCCAGAAAATTCCCCTGGGAATCTTAGTGGTCCCTAAGTCCGTGGCCAGTACCAACTGTGAGCCATTGATTCTTCCACCAACTTTCATCCCAACCTATTTTGTTTTGTTCATTTCATTATAAGAATGAAGATTCACTTGTGCAAGCTCAAGTAAATGTTTTCTCTTTTATTTTTCTAAGTAAGAAATCATTTGAATTGATTGGGGAAATCACATAGAATTCAAGGACAGAAGTCTTAATAGAATTGAAGTTGATTGAGCCTGAAAACTATATGTGCCCAGACAATAAAAAAAATTTTTTTTAATATTTTGAGGGGAAGCAAAGGGTTATAATAATCTTCTTTTCTACCCTTATTATTAACCATTAATGAGACCTATTCTAACCGCATTATGAAAACATGAGTCAGATGAGGTGGAGACAATGAAACAAAGGTAAACACAGAGCACAGAGAATGAGAGAGAAGCAGAGACCCCAACAAAGAACCCCAGACCCTCACTGTGTCCCCTTGTTTACCTTCTCCTGGGGCAAGCCACTTTCCTCCTCTCAGCAGAGGCCCCACTCACTGCTGGGTAGTGAGGAAGTTAGGATTGTGGTCAATTTAACATGACTAGGATGCTCAGGTCACAGATTTTCAGAGAGGGAGGTGCCATCAGATCCCCTCTCATTGTCCCTGAGCCCAAAGAGAAATTCAATAGAGTTTGGTTTTCTCTTTCCCCTCTCCTCCTAGAAAGTTGGCAGAAGTCCTAATCTTTGCGTGTAGTTTGGTATTTTTTTAAATTTATTTTTATTGTTAGACTTATTGGGATGACATTGGTTAGCAAGAATGACATACATTCCAGGTGTACAATTCTACAGTGCATTGTCACCTTGTTGTATAATAAGTTCACCACCCAGTGTGAATTCTCTTTCCATCACCTTATATTTAGTTCCCCCTCCCTCCTCTCCCACCCCCTCCCCCTTCTCCCTTCCCCTCCCGACTTGTCCCCAAATAAACATTAAACTATTGATTGTGTCCATGGGTTATTTGTTTTTTAAGCAATCCTGCATGAAAAGGAACCCTTGCCACATCCAGAAAATGGGAATGAGCAGACTCTTTCAAGTGCAATGGCAGACAGCACAGACACACAAGTACCTTTGAAGGTGTCCATGACAGAGGACCTGACTGACAATGGCTCACAGAGGTTTGCATGTAGGTAAATCTAAGTATGTATGTGGAAATAATTATGATCACTGTCTCCTGTACGTCAAGTCTGACATCAAGCCTCCATCTGACCAGGCTGATGGTAATATTCTGTCTCAATTACTAAGAGGCATTCTACCCTCATAGAGATTTCCAAGGGTCAGGGCCTTTATAACTTTAATGCAGTACAGAGTATTCTACCCAAAAGCAACAGAATATATGTACATTCTTTTCAAACACACATGGAACTTTGTCCAGGATAAATCACATGTTTGGTCACAAAAGTTTAAGTATGAATAAAATCATGCCAAGTATCTTTTCTGACCACAATGGAATGAAACTAGAAACCAATAGCAGAAGGAAAACTGGAAAATTTACAAATATGTGAAAATTAAGCTACACACTCATGAGCAACCTTTGGGTCAAAGAAAAAAATCAAAGAGGAAATTAGAAAATACCTCAAGACAAACAAAAACAAAACACAATATACCAAAATTTATGGGATGCAGCAAAAGCAATATATGTGGGAGGATATTCGCTTTATTGGGCAACAACTGATCCCCCAGAAATTGAGTATTTGGGTTAACTCAAGAAAAGTATAAAGAACTTAATGCTTCTTCAAGTACGTTTTTTAAAGCGTCATGATATAAGTGATAAATTCAGATAAAAACAAGAGGAGAACCTATGCCTGTGATTTGAACTGTGTAGATTCTGCATTAAGTATAGTGCCAGAGAGAAGGTGTATGTGGGATTGTGAGTAACAAACAAGACTGGCAACTAACTAACGGAATGAAGGATGGAGTACGACTGTTGGCCTTTTTATAGCAATGTTTCTGTAAGTGGAAGAAGGAAGTTGGAGCTGGCTAGGTGAAGAAAATGGGATAATGACAATGGCCTCACATTAGAGACTTCTTATTCTGACAGCTATAACTGATATGCTGATGATAATGGTCTTATTGTAATACCGGAGTAATCAGAACTAGATTAAAACATCCTCAGATTACTTAGTGAAGGGTTATACAAATGTGCTGGGGTGAAAAAAAAAGGGTGGCAATTTAAAACCTTTTTGTCAGTTATGTAATAGTAGTGGTTAATGTGCAGTGTGGTGCCAATGGGCTCTTTTTGTAGAGAGGAAATATATGAAAGCATTTTTGGACACTAGTTTATCAGACATGGTTGCTAAAGATTTTGCTTATATTTGTGTATTCTTTTCACAGCAGGAAGTCAAAAGCTGTGGGAAATGACTGGAATAAAGGGCTGTGGACAGGAAATAAGTGAGTTATGTTAGTAAATTGTGGGAGAAAGCTTAAGTCAGGCAACCATAAATCAGTAAATTGTTATTAATCTTTTCCCATCAAGTATAAAACCACACAGAGACACACATACAAGCGTATATGTATATACATATGTATATACACCATTCTTAAAAGAGATGCCATTTCCAACACGAAGATTTTTTTCTGACATTGTAAATAATACAATTACATATGGATTCCAAGCTTCCATTTTTTTTCCATTTCAAATAGGTTCTAAACATATACACTTTATACAGCCATAGAAAATGAATACAACTTGGAGGCAACTATCATCTGGTAGGGAAAGGGAGCTAATTTAACATGGGAATGAGGAAGCAGAGAAAATGAGAAAGCAACCTGCTATACACTAGGAAGAGTCAAAGGACCAAAGTTTGGTAATTACTGGCTTTTACAAATATAAACTCAAGTGGATTAAAAATAATTGGTGTAATACAGTAAGTGTCCCTCCTATTTGAATATGTTCATTGAGCACAGGAGAAAGTCATGGACTTACAGCTCTGGGAGCTTGCACGGGTCCCACAGCCAATCCTACCTGTGGGAAGTAACTGTTCACTGCTGGCTTCTTACTAGCTATGGAATTAGGAATGACTTTTACATTTGCTTTGCCATAATCTTTTTGGGGTTTCATCAAAATGTGGGCATATTCGTGGATGGTGTGTGCTGGGTGTAACTGCCATCCAAGTGCCATGTCAGTTGCATGGACAAAAGTTTGGGAACTGCTAGCACCCAGCCATGCAGCATTCTACTGCTGCTTCAGTGAGGTGGCATGTTTGCCTTTGAGTGTCCCTGCAATGATAATAAAGTGGAAAACACGGTGAATGACTAGATGCTTAGTGTTCATTAGATCAAAATAAAGCAGTTACTCGAGATAAGTCCTGCTATTTCTAACTGTTAACATGTGAGTAGATTCCTGCCATGGTGCTAATGATTACTCTTATATGTTGAGGCAGATGACATTTTCTGATTGATCCCTACATTAGGTAGAGCAAAGGTCTCTGGAATGAAGCCAAAGCAGAACAGAGTAAGCAGCAGTTCAACACGGGGAAAACAATGTACTCTAAGTACCACTCAAATTTTTGTTTGTTTGTTGTCTCTTTTGACCACATCTATAACTCTTTATAGATATTTATCAAATTCTGCTATCAGAGGATTTAAAATTTGGGCAGCAAAATATACCTATATTGTGACACAGTATGGCTTTGTGCAGAGCCAATCAGCTAATCAGCAATGTCAGAAATGAAAAGGCTCTTTCCACTGACACCCCAAGGACGTCCCTGGGTTACCATTTTCCCACAAGTACAAGGGGGAGTTCAGAGGTCTTGCATCTGACAGTCTGGGAATCTGAGACAGTCATTCAGTTAGGTGTTTCCGATGTACCAGGTTCCTCACAGCGGCCTTCACATCCTTGTTCCTCAGGCTGTAGATGATGGGGTTGAGCATGGGGGTCACCACACCATAGAAGAGGGAGATGAGTTTGTCTGAAAGATCCTGTTTGTCTGCCCCTAGTGGGTCCTTGGACTTGGGTTTCCCATACATGAAGAGAATGGTCCCATAGAACACGACCACGACTGTGAGGTGGGCAGAGCAGGTGGAGAAGGCCTTCTTCTTTCCCTCAGCTGAGGGGATCCTCAGGATGGTAGCAGTGATGAACGCATAGGAGAAAGAGATGAACAGAACTGGGATGCCCAGGAAGATCACATTTGTCACCCCCATGCTGATCACATTGATGTAGATATCAGCACAGGCCAACTTCAGGAGAGCCAGGATCTCACAGGTAAAGTGGTTGATGATGTTGTCCCCACAGAAGGGCAGTTGCATCGTCAAGGACGTGTGTACCACAGAAGCAGTGCCACCAATAGCCCAGGAGCCGGCAGCCATGGGCACATAGGCAGACTTGCTCATGACCACAGGGTACCTCAAGGGGTTGCAGATGGCCACATAGCGATCAAATGCCATCATGCTCAGGAGCACGCACTCTGTGGCTCCCATGGCAAAGGAGAGAAACATCTGTCCAAAACAAGCTGAAAAAGGGATGGTTTTCCTCAGGTTCAGGAAGCTGTCAAGAATGAGGGGGACAGAGGAGGTTGTGTAGCAGATGTCCAGGAAGGAAAGGTTCCCCAGGAAGAAGTACATGGGTGTGTGCAGGCGGGAGTCAATGATGGTCACCAGGATGAGGACCCCGTTGCCCAGCAGGATGACCAGGTACATCAGCAGGATGAGCACAAAGAACATTTTCTCCAGCCTTGGGTGGGCTGAGAGGCCCAGGAGAATGAACCCCACCATGGGAGAGGTCCAATTGGATGTGTCCATGGTGAGTTGACTCTGTCACCTACAGGAACTTAGAAGGTTAACTTAAGCACTCTCTGACCCCAAAGGTGCCTGGGCACATGGGCGAAAATCCCCACCCTGCTGAGCAACTGGAGAATAACTGACAATTCAGTCATCTCTATGGAATTCTAGAAAAAAAAATGTAATAGAAATCAATATTTAACTTCTGCTTTCAGTAAGAATGAATGAGCTAATTTGGACTAACTGTCCTGCAGATGGCAATTTAAAAAACTAGACAAACTGTTTAAAACATCTGTGTAAAGCATTGGCAAGGTAATAAGACAACAAGGAATCACAGGTCATAATTCTGGGATAAAATAGGAACTCAGAGAAGTAAGACCAGCATTTGAGGCTGTGTTTTAACAGGGGCAACGGCAGGCAGCTTCCGGAGGTGGCCACCGAGAGGCCAAGAAGCACTACTGACAGTCTCCTGGAGTGTGGAGCAGGATTTGAAGTGCAAGGCCCACCGTCAAGTTGTCCCTAACTAAACCTCCTCCTGTTGGGAGGAGACCCCAGAGGGCAGCACCATAGGAATGAGAGTGAATCAGAAAGAAACTCTCATTTAAAAGTGCTGTAACTTCGCTTCAACTCTTCTCAAGCCCTGACACTGAATGGCGGTGCTCCCAGGTTTTCACTGTCCCCAGATATGTAGCAGAAGCAAACATAAATCCACTCTGAAGGGAGTTACCATCACCTCAGTCTCTAAATCATTTCCACAAATGACATTGCCAATACAACATCTGGCACACGTTAAAAAAAAAAAAAGAAAGAAAGAAAGAAAAAAGAATAAGGCACACAGGAGATAAGACAACATAAATTAAAACCAACAAGAAAAAAAACAGAAATTCAAGTGTCCCTTTCTTGGGGGCCGGCAGGAGCCAAGAGTTCTGCCCAGACCACAGTGCCGAGGTCTAAACATCCTGTTGATACTTTTGGACATCTGAGGCCTCACATGGGTCTCTGGGGTACTGTGGCCAAGTTGAAGGAGAGTTCTGACCGAACAGTCTTCTCGTCGTTCTCCATCTGCCTGCACCAGGCGCTCTGGCTTCCCCCTGAGGCTGCTCACAGGGCCCTGAGTCCTGCTCTGTCAGCTCTTCTTTCTGGGCAGCTTGAATCTCCCCTGAAACTCCTAAGTGCTTCCTGCACTAGGATTTCTTCTGGACCGGTAAAAAAATGTGTAGGCAACATTGAGGAACATGTGCTGAGCATTCGATTTTATTTGCTCTGTATCTAAAATACCCATGAACTTCCCAGATACCCGTCTCTTCAGGTGCTCTCCGTCACCCAGCCCCTTCCTCAGTGGGCAGGGGTAATTCCTGCCTTCGGAGCTCTGAGACACTTCTCTGTTGGCACTTAGCATTAGAGCTGTTACCAAATCATTTAATTTAGGCTGAAAGACATTTATTGAGCATCTGCCCTGGGCCAGACATAATTCTAGGCCAGGATCACAGCAATGAAAGGCATAGGCCCTGACCTTTATTAATTGTGGTGATTATCAAAATTAATGACCTAGGTAACTACGTTGTCGTCATCATCATCATCACACCATTGACCGTAATAATCACTCTAATGCTACAGACAATAGGCCTTGGGGTCCATTTAGCCATCTGCTCCCTTCCCAAAGTAGAAAGCCCCCCTTACTGCATTTCTCACAGCCCCTCAGCCTGGCCTGGCTCCCTGAGTGATGTGAGGTGCAATGAGAAACCTTCCAGAAAGTTCATTTCACTTGGAAGGAGTTCTCCTTTGATACCGAGCTAAAATCTGGTCCTCGAATCCCTCTTCCACAGACAGCCCTCCAAATATTCAGAAATCGCTCAGATTCAGCATGAAGGTAAACAGGAGTCAGTCTCCCTTTTTCTTCCAGGGCCTTAAAAAAAAAAAAAATCCATCTATCTCTTGGAGGCAAATGTACAATCCAGGAATTGATTACAAAAGCTAGTTAGTACTGAGAAAGGCCTCTAGCTTGAGTGCAGCTCGGGCACCCAGAACACGCTGCTCCCTGCGAGCTGTATGCTGGGCAGTAAATGGTCCCCAGGCTGGGTGTTCACTCCATGTCTACCAGCCGTCCAGCCTCTCCCAAGAACCCAGATCAAGTAAGAAAAATATTCCCTCCACGTCATCATCACAGCAATATGGCTCATTATTGCTACTTGGAATTCTAACTAGGAAAGGAGAAAAAGCCTCGGTTTTAATCGAGAAGGGACAACTGGGTAAGAGGGCAGCAAGCTGGGTGCTGGGCAAGCCCTTTCCCCTCTGCACAAAGTCAGGTGGAGCCAGATGATATTAGAGACTCCTGGAGTTTGGTGGGTCTATGAGGGGGACCAAAGAAAACCCAGAATTTATTTATAAAAAATTGTGTATTTATTCTTACATGTTTAAATTTCAGTCACCTTCAAAGTACTCTCTGTTTGATACACTACACCTATCAAGACGTTTTCTTTCCATTGCTCAAAACAGTTTTTGAACTCATTGATTTTTATTATTATTATTATTATTATTATTATTATTATTATTATTATTTTACATGAAGACAGTCTTAATAGAAGAATTTCAGGCACCTTTATTCTAGGCAGTTATTTTTGTTTGGGGGAGTTAGCCTCAGGACTCTTTCCATTATTTAAGGAAACTTCCAACTAGCTTCCCCACTGCTGTATCACAGTCAAGGGGTATCGTTTCCCATTGCCACTTACTGGGCTTGAAAACATCCCTCTCACAGATTTCATCTGGTTAGTTACAGTCCAGGAGGCTCTGGGGCTTTTCGGACTAAACCTTGCAGCACAGCCTACTGACCTATCAAAGGAGTTTCTGGAGCTGGGTACTAATGGTGATTAAATCATTTTATCACAGAAGAAATTTACTCCTTTGTGATCCCCATACAATTTATAAATAAAACAAATTATTTCTTAATATTAAGTATCTGCAAGACAATCAAGACTGGTGATATAGGAAACAGACAAACAAAAAATCCCACTGGGTTCAGTAAGGGTTTTCCTCTCTGCAGTACTAAACCATCCCTCCACATTTCCATGCAAAATCACTTTGCTGTGACAGTCACACAGATGTCATCTCCTTCACAGTCAACACTAGATTCTCAGCTTAGCACTCCTGACATGACATTTTTGAGTGGCAAGAATTATCATCCCTGTCTTCTACCATCAATATAAAACCATCACTCTACAAGAATTTAGGGTAGAAATAGTTTAAGAAACAGTATTTCTTAGAAACTTAAACCTCCTACAAGTCATTTATTATTTTCTAGCGAAGGAACTGGCACAGATTCACTGTGGTCTCTTTTCCTTTTCTGTTCGTTTTCCCATTCAGTAGCTCAAAGAAAAGATGGAGTAATTGAGTTTTAAAATCCTGCCAGATTTTCTACAGTAACTATTGTAGATCAACAATGTAAGGTCCTATTGAAGTATTCAAATCTCATGCAAAACTAATGAAAGCCTCATTACATTAGGCAATTCTGCCATTTTCCAAAATGAAAAATCTCACACTCAAATGCCAGTAGTTACTCTTCATTACTTTAGCATCTAACCTCAGGGACTTTCACATAAAATTACAGTTCAAGTCTGACTTTTGGCAACAGAGTAGTGCCAGGTATTTCTAGATAAACAAGCTTTAAATGTTTTCAACATTTGAAAAGTATCACCAATACACTATCTGGTATTAGCTCAATAATCACTCTGTGTTGAGAATTAAAGAATCCTAAACTCTATATATGTCTTACTTCACAAAGTGTAATTTTAACAGAAGGCTCTACTACATGTCTAATAGAAAAAAGTAAACAACTTTCATCAGCTACTACTACAAAAGTTATGATAGAAAAAAATGGCTTCATAAAAATACACTAAAAAATTTGACAATTTTATGCAGGAACCATGAAAATTTATTAATATTTACTCGCACAACTGACCAAGGTCCAAGATGTGAAGTTTCCATGTTCAAGAAACTGGAGGGTGGGGAGAATCACTCAATAAACTAACTATATAGTATATGATAAGAAGAATGTATATTTTATAATGTAAAACCTATCTATACATAGTAGTTATTTGCAAAAGGCCATTCCGTCTTCTCTTGTAAAGACAAGTTAATTTGGTTCATTTCTTGCATTTGAAGCACTCCTCGATGACATCTTTGGCCTGAGACTCTTTGCCATTGTCCTTAACCACCACACCACTGCCACTAACCACTTTGCAGGGCTTTCCCTCTCTGTCGATTGTACAGAGGCCTACCCACTCCCCTAGTTTCTTGTCATCAACCTTAATTAGGTAGATTTGGTGTCAGCACACAGGGCCTCCACCAACTTGAAGTACATAGGTGCTTTCACTTGGATGAAAGCACCCAAAGGTGGGCTTGGCGCTTATCTAAGGCTTTGGCAGCTTTGCGAATTCCATGTGCTGGGCAATGGGCGGGCCTCAGCACTTCTTGTAAAGCCGTGTGAACGTCCATTACACTCCCAGCAGCAGTGCCTTCCTCGGCCATGGCGGTGGGTCACGGGTGGGTCTGAATTTGGAATGCACCCAAGTCTCTGCCTCTGTGTCTGCGCTACCCCACAGCGGTAGCCACAGAGAGAGCTGAACTCATTGATTTTGATGCCTTTTTGCGCTTCTGCCATTGATTGTGTCACCTCTTCCACATTGGCAAAACATTTTCCTTTGAAGACTATTTCCATCCAGGGAAACAAAAAACATCGCTTTGGGTAAGAGCAGATGAGTAGGGAGGGTGGGGTGTGGGGATCTTGCCATTTTTGTTCACCAACTGCAGAACACTCAGCGGGGTGTGGGCAGGTGTGCTGTCATGCCACGTGTTGTTCATGGAAATCACCCATCATGAAATGGACAAACTGTTGAAGGAGTCTCCAAAAATATTCACTGAAGCCAAAAGCAGCCTCTCACAACAACGCCAGCTGGTACACTGATGCAGATGTGTTCCTAGAACACTCACCTAGAGAGGAAAATTCTATATACTACAAGGGGCCCGCCCTTCAGAAGATAATTCCAGTTTTGGGGGATCCTTTCTCATATTTGACTCCATGTAAATAACATTATACCAATGAAAGGGCTTCTTATCTTTCCTTCTTAAACCCCCATTCCATGACAATCAAGTCTGATGGCAGAAATGCAACTGCACTAATGATAATTTTGGTATGATCAAAACCTGTACTTACCTGAATCAGAAAAATAGAGCTGGCAAGAGGCCATATATCAGAAGTATAGACAGTGCTCTAAAGTGCCAGGGTGAGGATTCAGAATGTGACAGGTGAAGGGTCCAACCAGTCCCCTCCACTCCACCTGCCTGTGTGCTCAGGGCAAAGTCTCCAAAGGACTAGCCATTGCCCTTAGAAGATAATTTAAGTTCTGCTTTGTTCTTGGGGACCATTTCAGTCTCTGAAGTAATTTAAAGTTTGGAAACTGAGTTGTACACAGTTCAGAAACTTTGTATTCTTCTGGGATAACATCCCCAAGATCCAATTATACTGAAGGCACTGGAGGAGGTTTGCTGCCTGCTTCCTCTTTCCCTCCCTTCGTCCTTTCCTTCCTTCTTTTTCTCCCTTCCTTCTCTTTGAACACCATAATCCCATTAACAGAGTCCAACAGCTTGCTAGCCACTCATTACATGACACATTCCAACCTCCAAGCCTTTTCTTCTATGCTGTGGCCAAGCCTCAGCACCCTAAGTCTGTGCTTATACAATGGTTTTTACTCTCCTTCTAAATTTTCAACTGGCTGAATTAGGCCTCTTTGTGTTCTTCCTCAATCTTTACTTGGCATCTGTCCTTTCCGCTTCCTAGCGTCTGTGCATGTGCTCGGAACCTCATGAAAGTCAATGACAGAATGTGTCTCAGAACTAGAATGGGTCCAGAGAATGGGTACTGTCCTTAATTCAGCAAATGATTATTGTGTACTACTACAAGTAGAAGGCAGAAATATGCAAAGTAACCAGGGTCTCTGCCTTCCAGAATGCACCCTCTAGTGGCAAGAGAGAGGCACATGAAAAGAAAATTACCAAACATGGTAGCAAGAGCAAGGCAGGGAGCGTGCCCAGCTGCTGTGAAAGCCCAGAGGGAGGCAGGGGCCGGACTTCCTGGAGGAGGTGAGCCAAGGTCTGTGGTGAGCTGGAGCTGGCTCAACAACCGTGTGTGTCTCCCCGCAACTCCCATTCAGCGACTGTATTGGTAGCTGAAATTTGACCTTGTGGGAGTGTTTACACTACAGAAATCTGCAAATGCTCCAAATCAGGGCATTTTTTGACCTGGAGATCCAGCTGTTAAACATTTACCAGCACACCACTGGAATGGATGAGCAGTAATTTGCCTGATAAAGGGGAGCGAGGAAGCACTCCAGGCAGAAGGGGTTGCATAAACAAATGCACGGAAATGAGAAAGAGCCCAGGGGTGGGGAGCGACCTGCAGCACAGTGTTGCTGCAGCATAAAGGGGCAGGAGCTGCTGATGGGGAGGAAGGCAGGGAGGGGGAATCAGATCTGTGGTTGGTCTTTTTGGGTATCCTGAGGATTTAGGGCTTTCTCCTGTAGGGGATGAAGAGGCACTTAAGGGTTTTAAGTAAAGGTCTGACATGGTCAAATTTGCATCTTAGGTTGATCCTTCTCAGTACAATGTGGAGGGATGATCAGGGGCATGAAAATAAGGACTAAAGATATAGGGAAACACTTCCCTAATGTCCCGTAGTGAAAACAGGGACATTAACTGTGATTGAGGGGTGGTGAAGACACAGAGATTCAAGAAGCATTTGGTAGATACAAATACAATATTAGCATTTGATTGATTATGGCAGCCAGGAAAGAGAGTAGAATCAATATTTGTAGCTCAGATGATGGGTGGGTGACGGTGACACCACTGAAGTAGAGAATATTGACCAAGCTGTTGGTTTTAGGGGAGAAGGTGAATTCAGTTTGGGGCACAGTGGGTGTGAGGAATATCCACTGGGAGATGTCTGAGCAGGAGACGCATCAACTTATCCATCATTGAGGCAGAATGGCTGGAACCCTGGAGATGCTGGCAACAAAAGCAAAACAAACAAACAAACAAACAAAACAAACAAGTGGGACTAAATCACACTAAAAACTTTATGCACAGTAAAAGAAACCATCAACAAAACAAAAAGACAACCCACTGAATAAAAGACATTCACAAATGGTATATCTGAAAAGGGGTTAATCCAAAACATACAATTTAATACCAAAAAAATCCAATTAAAAAAAAGGCAGAGGACCTGAATAGACATTTCTCTAAAGAGAACACACAGATGCCAACAGATATATGAAAAGATGTTCAGCATTACTAATCATCAGAAAAATCCAAATCAAAACCACAATGAGATACCACCCACCTCACACCTGTCAGAAGGATTATCATTTTTAAAAAATCAACAAATAACAAGGTCTGGTGAAGATGTGGAGAAAAGAGAACCCTCATACACTGTTGGTGGGATTATAAGTTGCTTCAACCATTATGGAAAACAGTATGAATTTCCTCAAAATATTAAAAATAGAACTGCCATACTACCCAGAAATTCTACTTCTGGGTATTTAACCGAAGGAACAAAAACACTAATTCAAAAAGATATATGAAGGCTGTCCAGAAAAAAATTCAGCCGGAAATCCTTCTATGTTTTATAGTACATGACTGGATACTTTCTGGACATCCCTTGTATGCACCCCCCATGTTCATTGCAGCATTATTTACAATAGCCAAGACGTGGAAGCAACCTATGTGTCCATCAATAGAGGAATGGATAAAAAAAGATGTGATACACACACACACACACACACACACACACACACACGGAATATTACTCAGTAATTGAAAAGAATAACTGCCAAAGAGGACAGGGGTAAGCAGATATTTAAAAAAAAAAATAGAAAGAAAGAAAGGAAGGAAGGAAGGAAGGAAGGAAGGAAGGAAGGAAAGAAGGAAGAAAAAAGAGAAGAAAACACAGCTAAGGGACCATCCTCCAGAATGCAGTATGTACCCTAAATTAGTCTCCATCTTATGGTCCTATGTCCCCAGTGGGCAAAAATATATGGTCCAGGAATTAAGGGTGGTAGCAAGAGTAGGCCTGGGTACCATCACTTACTGTGACCTACTTGACTTAGTGCTTTCCTTCCCTTTGACTCCAGGCTTTGCAGGTGCAAAGGTCCAAATTCCCAGGGGAGAGTTGCTCCCAGAGGGGACACAGAAAGAGTCTCATTAAACATTTTTAGCATTTTATTGAGGTATAACTTGCATACTATAAAATTCATCTATTGTAAAGTTTAATGATATTTAGTAAATCCATATAGTTGTTCAATTAGCACTACAAACCAATTTTAGAACATTTCTATCATTTCAAAAAGTTCTCTCATGCCCATTTGTACTCAGTCCCCCACTATGACCACTGGTAACTATTAATGCACTTATGTCTAGAAAGATTTGCCTTTTCTAGAAATTTCAGATGAACTGAACCAACAGTTTAGTCTTTTATGTCTGGCATCTTTCACTTAGCATAATGTTTTTGAGGTTCATCTAGTTGTAACATGTATCAGTAATTTCTCCCTTTTATTATGGAATATGAGGGAAGTTCATTAAATTCACAGAATGGGGGGGTCATTAGAGAGGTGGGAGCACTGGTGCACACAGTTTGTGTGACTTATTATTAGTATATGTGCCACATTTTAGCCTATTTGTGTCTGTGTTCTATCAGGTATCACCAAAGAAGCACGTCAAATATGAAGAAAACCCCAAGTATGGATAAAATTGAATTTCACACTGTCATTAATTTCCTCCCAACACAAGGGAAAATGCCTCTAACCATTTGTAAGAAATGTTAGAAGTTTATGGGGACTGTTGCCCTGGGAAATGCATGGTTTACAAATGGCAGAGCTTTTTCAAGTGAGGCAGAGTCGATTGAAGACAACCTCTGTCTGGGATGCCCTGTCGAGGCCTCTTCCTCAGACATTGTTTAAAAGATTGAGAACTTGTAGTGGAAGATGCCAGATTGAATCAAAAGCAGCTTGCAGAAATGGTTGGATATCACCTACAATCATTTTGAATATTCTCCATCAGTACCTAAGGATTTCAAAAGTCAGTGCAAGATGGGTATTGAGAATGCTCACGGTGCTTCAAAAACAACAGTGCATCAAGTGTTCATGACAGCTTTTGGACCTCTGCAGAGACAACAAAGATGAAATTTTAAACTGCATTTTTACTAGAGATGAAACTTGGGTTCATCATTATGAGCATAACTCAAAGCAGGAGTCCATGCAGTGGCAGGAAAAGGGCATGTAAACACCCTAAGATGTTCAAGGTGTCGAAATCGGCTGTTTCGGGAGGATACAGAGGGTATCCTGCTGATCAATTACAAGGATAAGGTGTCACAATAACTGGAGAGGACTATTCCAGTCTGCTGAAACAGTTAAAAGAATCTGTAAAGAAGAAAAGAAGAGGAAAATGGACCGAAGAGGTGCCGCTTTTGCACAACAGTGCTCTCGTGCACAAGAACAATGTTGCACTGGCTATTCTTCAGGACTGGCTTCCAAATATTAAACCACCCTCCCTACAGTCCAGACCTGGGCTCATCTGGTTATTATGTGTTCCCAAATATGAAAATAATAGCTTCAAGGGAAGAAATTTACAGACAAGGAGATTAAAGCTGCAATTTGAGGGCAAACAAAACATTTTTTTCCCAAAGGTATAACTTATTGAAAGAGCTGAAAAGTATATTAGGTTTAAGAGTGAATATATTGAAAAGGAAAAATAATAAATAGTTTTTTTACCCTTCTTTCCCTTCATTCCATGAATTTCTTGACCACCCCTCATAATATTTCATTATATGGACATACCACATTTTGTTTATCTATCTCTCCCTTAATGCACAATTGGATTGTTCTTACTTTTTAGATATCATAAATAATACTGCTATGAACATTTATATACAAACTTTATGTGGAATTGGTGGTTCACATGGCATAAATGTGATTAGCACTAAGAAACCGCCGAACTGTTCTCCAAAGTGGTTGTATCATTTTAAATTCCCACAAGCTTTGTATGACTGTTCCAGTTTCTCCACATCTTCGCCAACACTTAGTGTTATTAGTTTTTCAATGTACCAGTTCTCGTGGATGTGTAGGAGTACCTCACTGTAGTTTTAATTTGCATTTGCCTGATGACTGTTAATGTTGAGCATCTTTTCATGTGCTTATTAACTACTCACATGCCTTTTTTGGCAAAGATATTTTATTTGGGTTGTTTGTATTTTTATTATCGATTCACATGTAGGAGTTCTTTATATAACCTAGATACAAGTCCTTTATAATATATATAAAATTTGAAAACTTATTTATTTGTGTTTTAATTTTTTATGGTGATATTTGAAAAATAAAAGTTTTTAATTTTGTAGTACAACCTGTCAATTTCTTAAAAGGAATTTTGGTGTCTTATGTAAGAAATCTTTACCTAATCCAAGGTCACAGAGATTTTTTCCTATGTTTTCTTCTAGAATCATATGGTTTTAGGTCTGTGATCTATTTTGAGTTAATATTTTTGCATGCTGTGAGGTAAGGGTCTCATTCAATTTTTGCATACAAATCCCCAATTGTTTTTGCACTATTTGTTGAAACAACTATTTTTTCCTCTGTTGGATTGCCTTGACACCTTTGTTGAAAGTCAATTGACCACAAATGGAAGAACTATTTTCCAGACTTCCTATTCTAAACTTTAAGCTATGGCTATCCCCCAGTCATGTTGGACTTCTTATGCCAAGAGACCAGAAGGAAAGCAAAGCAGTCACTATCTTAGTGACATGTAAATGACCCTAGTCATCAGGAGGAGATAGGGCTGCTTTTACACAAAGAAGGATGTTATGGACTGAATGTTTGTTTCTACCAAAACTCATATTGTGAAGCCCTCAAGTCTGTTACCTGGGAAACCCAACCTATGACCACTGTATTTCCAATAGTAGGACCATATCACAGAGATTCAGAATCAGATTGTCTGACTTTCAAGAGAGCCACCATTTCAGTCCATGAGTTACTCCATTGCAAGCACAACAAAGCTGCAGAGGTAGAGAGAAGATAGCACTTCACAGAGAAAAAAAAAATGTGACATTGTATGGACCAAAGGTATTGTGAATTTTTCATTTTGAGGGGGCTAGTTGTGAGTATTGGGTTTTGGAATTATGCAGGAAGCCAAGCAGCTAACTGATAGTTCAACAAAAGGAGGGTTATGGAATGTGGCCAGTCTGGAAGCAGCACTCACAACTGAGGAGCTAACAAACTTACTCAAGTGACCCAAGAAGATCATGGTATGGTGGATTCCAAGAAGTGACGAACATTGCCAAATAAGGAGTCTGATGTGTCTAACATTTGCTCTGTATTACTCCAGAATACTAATTAATTACTGAGGACAGTGCTTCCCAAACTTTAATGTGCATAAGAATCGCCTGGGTTTCTTTTTAAAGCTCAGATTATGGTTCAGGAGATCTTGAGTGAGACCAGAGATTCTGCAGTTCTAACCAGATCTCAAGTGGTTTCACTACTGACCTTAAACCACACTTTTATAATAGTAGCAAATATATTAGATATTCTGGTAGAAATAGTCTGGCACTGGGGTTGATCATCCATTTGTTTGTCTGATTGATTTATATATTGTTGTATCAAGAATTTTGAGACAGCTAAAAGTTTACCAAACTATAACCAAATGACATAAATGGAGCATGAGACTGTAGATTCTGCTTCCAGTAATAGTGAAGTGGCTTGCATTTGCCCTTTTTCTCAAGTATAACAATTAAAAACGCGGGCAAAATACAATAAAAACAGTTATCTGAAGGCACTGGAGAGTTCAAAAGAAAATGAAGAGAAGGTAGAAAATAAAGGGAATTCAAGGTATAGAAGAAGGGAGGAACACTCGGTGAGTTTGACATTTTTATGGATTTTCAGCCTTAGTTGTTATCACATGTTCAGATAGTAACCAGCAATTTTACTGATTGACAAATCAGAAACCACTGCTTCTGCAAGTATGTGTGAAAGGAGGAGGTAGATAGAATCTAAGAAAGGAGAGAGCCATATAGGAATAGCCTCAAATTCTGCACATACACTCTGTCCAAATATCTAGATGATTGCTTACCTACCCCTGAGTAAGTCAGACTTCAAGCATCAATCAGTCTTTTTAAAAAACACTTATTTGAGATAGTTATACACCATGAAATCCCCCCATTTAAAGTGTACAATTAAATGGTTTTTAGTTATTCAACAAGTTATGCAACTATCATGATAACTTGATTTTAGAACATTACCCCTTCCAAAATATTAGAACATTTCTTCACCCTATACCCATTAGCAATCATTCCCAGCACCTTCTCACTCCCCCAAACTAGGCCACAACTAATCTAATTTCTGTGAAGAGAAAAATTTTAAAGCAGTTATAACTTTGCTCCAGGGAGTAAAGGAAAATATGCTCATAATGAATAAATAGACAGGAAATCTTCTGAGAGAAATAAGGAAACCAAAATAATAATAATATAAAAATTTTATAATCTAAAACTAAAATATTTGAAATAAAAATATTAATCAGCTGGGCTTTCAAATTATTGAAGATGACAGAAGGAAAAGTCATCAAAATGCAAGATAGACCAATACATATTATTCAATCCAAAAAACAGAGATAAAAGATTTTTTTAAATGAGGAGTCATCATGAACTTTGGGACCATATGGTCTAATATATATGTTAACTTGAGTCGCCGAAGAACCAAAGAAACAGTGGGGTAGAAAAATATTTCAAAAAATAATAGACAAAAATATCCCAACAGTAAAGAAAGACATAAAGACACAGATTCAAAGAACATAGAAAACCTCGTGCATAAATTATAAAAAAAATATATAAAATTATATGATAATATACAAAAATAAAAAGAATAAAACATATTATAAACACATCATAGTCAAACTGCTGAAAAGATAAAGAGAAAATCTTGAAAGCAATCAGAAAAATGACACATCAGATAAAGGGGACACTAATTGGAATGATGGTGGCTTTCATCAGAAGAAAACAGAAGATAGAATACAGCAAAACAACATTTAAAAGATACTTTTTTAAAAAAGGAAAGAAACCAGCATTCCAGAATTCTGTAATCAGCAAATAATCTTTCAAGAATGAATACAAAATGGAAGTCCTCTCAGATGAATAAAAACTAAAAGTATTTATTTCCAGCAGACCTACATTATAGGAAATGCTAAAGGAAGTTCTTCATGTTGAAAAGATATAATAGCAAATGCAAACTCAGTTTTTTAAGAAGACCATGGGATATTATAAATATGTGGGCATATAGAAAACTCTATTTTTCTCTTAATTTCTGTAACATTTATATGACTGCTTGAAATTATAACATTGTATTGTGTGGGCTATGGTGTATATAGATATAATACAGATTATGTAGATCTGAGCACAGATTAACTGGGCCCTCTGCTTCAGGGTCTTTCACAGGATTGCTCTCAAAACGTTGACTAGGGCTGGGATCCCATCCGAAGTTTTGAGTGGGGAAGGGTTTACTTTCAAGCTTATTAATATGAATATTGGCAGTGTTCAATGCCTTGAGGGTTGTTGGTCTGAGGACCTCAGTTCTACACTGCCTGTTGATCAGAGACTTCCCTCGGTTCCTTGCCAAATGTGTCTCTCTAACCTGGCAGTTTGCTTCATCAAAACCAACAAGAGAGTGTATTCTTTTGGTTAGACAAGTCACTAATGGGGAGGGAATTGTGGAAGGCCATAAATTCTAGTAGGCAAGAATCCCTGGGGCCATCTTAGAGGTTGCTTTCATGTTTCAGACTCCGCCAACACAGAATGTCTCCCCTGACTTTGTTCTATACCTCCTGCTGCATGAAGTTTTTCAAATAAATGTCACGTGGAAGCTGTGGAAGAAATACTCAAGCCCAAGCCCTGACCAAGCTTTATGCCCTACATGGTCTTCCCTTTTCTCTATCCCTTGCCAGTCTCTTTATTTGTAAATACTCCTCCATGGTTCAAGGCCTGGCCAGAAACTGCCTCCTCCTTGAGAGCTCTAGGTGGAAGCTCCCCCAGGTGCCCACAGCCATGACCTTAGGCACTTGGTTTAAAAGCATTGTGCCCACAGCTGCTGGTTCCATGTGTCACAAACATAGGGTGTTTATAAACAATTCTTATTTCCTCAGCTGTCCTTTTCTAGAATTCTTAGCATTTTGAAGTTTGTGGAAATTGAATCAGGACATGGAAATTCTTCCCTTGATGTCCTTCAGTGGCTTAAGAGTGAAAAGTTCTAGCAGGAACAAAGAAAGGAGAAAAAGAAGTATTCCTGAAGTGTTCTCAGCATAATTGGGTCTTAGGGACATTGTCTCAGAAGTATAAAAATGTTTCCTGACTTTGTACAATCCCATTCCCAAACTTTTAATCACTTCAGGGAACACAGTAGTCCAATTACAAGGTTGGTTTCAAATTGCCTTTTCTACATGAACCAGTTGTTTCTTTGGAGATTTTCCTAAAGCACAGAACCAAGGCAGAGTGAAAAGAATTTGCTTTCACCACTTCTTCAAATCAGAGGCAGACATCTCAGCCTAGGCCTTTCAAACTGGTGTTGCTATTTCTGGCCCATGTGTTCAAGGGCCTTTTCTCAGTTGGTTTCTGATCAAGATAAGTGAGAGTTCTTATAAGAATAATCCCCAGCTTCTGGCTTTTTCCCCCAAAATGGTTGGGGCTTAAGAAAGGAAAAAATGAAACAATTTCAGTGGTGTTGCAGAGATTGAGGGATTTCGGATTCCCTTCTTCCTGGGTCACATAAACTGAGGTGGCAAGGAGTCTATAAAACTTTTTGGTCTCATTTCATGGACTCACCTAACTTCAGAGACACCCTGAGAAATGAGATGTTTCCATGGCTTCAGAGCCTCTTCTTGTACAATTCTGGAGAGCATCATTCACATTGTAGCCATGGAAATGGCTGGAGTTGCCCTGGAGTTGCACTCCAGAGGGCACCACTTATATCGTCTGCAATGTAAATGGGGTCTCCTAGAGCTGTGCATTACTGGGCTTGGACTTCAAGGGGCCTCATGGACTGGGCAGCCCAGACTCTCTGAGCCTTCCTTTCCCACTTTAACAAGAGCAGCTCTGCTTTATATTTGAGAGTTCTGAATTTGGAGAAAACAAAAGTTCTATTTCTTAAAGAGTTAGAACATCATTGATCTCTCAACACAGGATAGGGTAACCTGAGGGTCTAAGAGAGGCAAGGAAGTCTGAGGTCTACAGAGCAGGTTACAAGGTTTAACAGAATATAGCCCAAATCTGTGGCTTACAGTCCTGATGATATTCCACAAATTCAATGCAATTCCAGAAGGAAGCTGACCACCATCAGATGAACGGGAAAAACTCAGAAAGCTGCCTGCTTGGTTCAATACAAAGAATTTTCTAATACTAGAGAGCTCTGCAAATAATGGAGTACACTGCTTAGTAATGTAGTGACCTCTTTATCATTAGAAGAGATCAAGTTGAAACTGAAAAGCCATGCATCAGCGTGGTGAAGAAAAATATCTAGAATGGGAGTAAGGGTTGGACTAGATTACTTGGGGAGGATAATCAGTAAAAGTATATTAATCTGGTTGACACACTTAAGCAGCTGAGCCCAAAGTCTCAAGGGCTGTTAATGTCCACTGATTCTTGTGTGGACACTCACCCAGAGGAAAAGTGACTCAATAGAATCACCAATAAAAAGCACTGCTTTAATTACCTAAGAGAACTAGATTTCCAGAAGCTGTGAGCCACTGCAGGTTTTTGCAGCCTGTCCTCTATCTATCTTCAAGTATCATCAGATTCAAACTATTAAGGACATATCAGCATTTCCAGAGCACGGAGTTACCATGGAGAGCTCCCCCTTTTTTCCGTTTCTCCATGTCCAGTCTTCTTTTGCCCTCAAAAGCCTAGCTGGATTCCATATCACCAAAGAAACCTGCTGTGACCCCTGTTGCCACCAATACCCTGAGTGCTCCTTCAGATGCTCTAGCGTCTCCTGAGCCCTTCTGCTTCCCCCTCCCTGCCAGATGTGAGCCCACTTAAGCCTGGGCCATGGGTCACCCCTGTTTTTCAAAGGAATTGTCATACCTACATACTAGATGGTCAATAAGTGTTTTGGTGGATGGACATTCAGACACAGATGGATGGATGGAAGGAAGGAAAGCCCTGAAGCTGATGTTGCCCATGAGAAAGGAGATCTTAGGAACAATAAGAATATGTTTTCTGTGAGAATAATCTGGAGAGAAGAAATAAAGTTAGAATTCACAACTAAGCATGTCACGAGTACCTGGTACAAAGTAGGAGAACATGGAGCAAACTTAAAGTCATTTTTCTGATCAAAGTTTAATGAGATGAATGGCCATATAAGACATAGACTAAAATGAGTGTGTTGTGTGTCTTGTCTCTGATCAAATGCATTAAATGATCAGAATCACCATTTTAAACATTGCAAATTTGATCTCCTATTGTTTCTTTTTCTTGGAAAGAAATAGACTGTGGACTATCCGAACTGTTTTCTAATCATTCAGCCTGACTGAACTCAAGACCAGATGCCCTGAATCTATGAGAAGCTGAGAATGTTGAGTTTGGCTCTCTGAGGATTTTCTTTGGTTGAAACAGGAGACATACCATGGAAAGTGTCAACCAGACACCCTCTGTGACAGAGTTTATTCTCCTGGGCCTCTCAGCCAATCCAAGGCTGGAGAAAACATAGTTTGTGCTCATCCTATAGATGTAACTGCTGATTCTGAGAGGCAACGGGGTCCTCATCCTGGTGACCATCTTTGACTCCCACCCGCACACGCCCATGTACTTCTTCCTGGGGAACTTCTCCTTCCTGAACATCTGCTACACAACCTCCTCTGTCCCTCTGGTCCTAGATGGCTTCCTGACCCCCTGGGAAAGCATCTCCTTCTCAGCCTATGCTGTGCAGATGTTTCTTTCCTTTGCCATGGGAGCCACAGAGTGTGTGCTCCAATGCATGATGGCATGTGATCACTACATTGCTATCTGCAACCCCCGTAGGTATCCTGAAATCATGAGCAAGTCTGCCTACATGCCCATGGCTGCTGGCTTTACCACCTGTGCGATTCTGGCTGTCCTGAAGTTGGCCCGTGCTGATATCTCTATTTATGTGGTCAGTATGGGGGTGACCAAAGTGATCTTCTTGAGGGTTCCAGTTCTTTTCATCTTTGTTTCCTAAATCTTCATCCTTACCACCATCCTGAGGATTCCCCTCAGCTGAGGACCAGCAAAAGGCCTTCTCCATCTGCTCTGCCCACCTCGCAGTCATGGTCATCTTCTATGAAACTATCCTTCATGTATAAGAAACCCAAATCCAAGGACCCAATGGGAGCAAACAAACAGGACCTCTCAGTTAAGCTCATTTTCTTCTTCGATGGCATGCTCAACCCCATCATCTACAGCCTGAGGAACAAGAACGTGATGGTAGAGGACAGATGTCCCTGTAGTTCTGTGACTCTTGACTGCTTCCACTTACAACTCCCAGAATATGTCTTCCAAAGATACATGTGAACATGGATGATCAGAAAATTGAATTATACATATAATGGAGAATTTAGCTATTATTGGGCCTATTTAAAACAAAACAAAACAAAACCAAAAACAAAAAAACAATGAAACCTAAAACCTGTTAGACATATGACTTAAGGTGATGGAAGTGGATACTGCTGAAAAAACAATTCATAATTTTTCTATTTCTCTACTGGGAAAGTCTGAATTCACCTTTGTGAACAAGTTGCTCCTTTGTTTGAAGAAAAACAGCTTAGTGTATCCTTGTGTTATGTAAAAATCCAAAATCCTACTCTGGAAAGGAGACACCAAAGACAATGTGGGGCAAAACTTCATGACGTGACAGTATAAAAAATTGTCTTCATCGTAGAAGAAATGGCACCGCTTCAAATTTTATTTTTCTTGGAGGCAGGGCTGAAACTGGAGATGAGAATGAAGTTGGCCTTTATCCTTTCCCTGAGACTCACAGGCGATGGGATGACATGGATTTCATGTAAGGCATTTCCTTTGAGGGCAAGTAAGCTGGATCCTGTGCCACACATGTAGAGGATCTTAGCCTGGGAGCATTCATATCTGAGATTCATTAATTCCATCATATTCCTGCCCTCAGTAAGTCTTCTTTAAATACATAGTCTGGCCCTATAGTCTGGAAAGTTGAAGGATGGACCTACCTGGAGCGAGCAGAGCAGTGGTTGACAGCAGCCTGAGAGAAGGCCGGAGCCAGAATGGTGAGACGTGACCAACAGAAGATGGAGCAGGTAGCTGACTGAGGAGAATTGGAATGATAAATTTGAAAGGTGGAGCCAGCGCATCGTGTACCTGACAAGAGATCCAGAGGTAAAATGTGTGAGGATCTCATCAGTAGAAACACAAATAAGGGCAAAGATATTGTGAGGGAGAGGACTTTGAACATCTTTTTTCCCTTGAGTCAATCGGATATCCATTTTTTTCTGAAAATCAGAACTTTATAAAGAAAACAAATCTTCTCTGCCTGCCTTGCTTGAATGTCTTGGGTTCCTCCTCCTCAGACCCAGCCAGCGACTCTCTTTGGCTCCACAGCATTCTTCTGTCAACACTGAGCAGAAATGTGGACACCAGCCACTGCCTGTGTGACCCTTTAAGTTGCCTGAGGCTATAGGAGCAAGTGCATGAGATATATTCCTGTTCACCATTTCAAGGACAGTATTATCTGTCCCACACTGGTGTGAATTTGCCTTTCCCTATTGAGCACAGAACCCATCTATGCCCCCCCTTTTATTTTATTTAACTCACTATAGAGAGAGAGGATGGCATTAACTCAGGAATTAATTTCAACTTTTACAAGTCAAGAATTGACTTAAAAATGAAACATACTTGCAGATAAAAATTCCTTGTCAACATACTTCATTTCACCAGTTTTGACTTGGAGAACTGTGCCTAGTTCCCACTCAGGTCTTCCTGCAGGACTGAAGGAGGTGTTCCTCCAGTTGCTGAAAGTACTGCTGGGAGACAGCCTTCAGCTGTCAGTTATCTTCAGGAATTAGCAAAAAGGGCCCTTAGCTGAAGAGAACTGACTCACCCAACATCATGCCCCCTTTCTCAGGGTAGACAATAGCCAATGACTGATGGATGAAGGGATATAAATGTCTCGTCCCCACTACAGACAATGCTGAAGGGCCATTCCAGTGCCTGAGTTCCCCATGGGTTGACTGAGGCCTTTGTTGAGACTGCATCACAGCCCAACATCTCCCTGCCCAATCCTGCTTCTCTTATCCTCCCTTCCACCACTCTTGATCTCAAGAGCCTCTCTAATAAACCTCTTGCACCCTAATCTCCATCTCAGAGTCTGCTTCCCAGCAAACTCGATCTGTGACACCATGTAAACTCCAATGCTCAAGTAACACATGCTTTCTCTTTTCATGATCTATGAACTATGGTAGGGGTGTCTAATCTTTTGGCTTCCCTGAGCCACATTAGAAAATGAATTGGCTTGGGCCACAAATAAAATACACTAACACTAAAGACAGCTGATGAACTAAAAAAAATAATAAAATAAAATCTCATAATGTTTTAAGAAAGTTGATGAATTTGTGTTGGACAGTATTCAAAGTTATCCTGAGCCACATGAGGCCCACAGACCGCAGGTTGGACGAGCTTAGACTATGGCAATACTTAGCAAAACCATGTAGAAGAGTTGCTGGGTGAGGCAGTATAGTGTTGTGTTGGCATCAGAAACTTTGAAACCAGACATTGGTTAGGTTCCATCTCCCCTATTTATCATGGTTGTAACCTTAGTTTGTTTGATATCCTAGATAACTTCTCTGAAATCTGGGTACCACCCTCACCCAGCCCACCTCCCTGGTTCAATACTTCCCAATCTTTTTCTTGCTGTAAAAAATATAGATAATAATGGGGTTTGTATGGCACCCTGGATGAGTCTACTAATGAATGAAGGCATTCACCTGGGGACTTAGGTCACTACATGTCCTATTTATTGATTCCTGGGGGGCTCTGTGCTTGGCATATCTGGAGCCTGTAGCATACGAGCTAGAAAGCCCCACCAGAGACAGACTGTCTCCTCCCTCAGCACCTGGTAAGAGGACAGCCATGCCCCTCGTCCTGGACACAGATTATTAGATTAGTCACCAAAACTGGGTTAGTCCATTTTCTTTCCAAGGAATCTGAAATTTGGATAGCGAGACCTTTGCTGGTTGGCATGAGGCTCTTAAACTGAGCACACATAAATCCAGTACTGATGTGGCCATATGCCTTGTAAGTCAGAGAAAACTGGTCTGCAAAGAGAGATGACAAGTCAAATGCATAAAGAGAATTATACTCACCTGAAAATAGAAATAGAGGCTGTAATGCATGAGCTGACTTGAAGAAGTCATTTTCCTCTCATTTTATGCGAAAATTAAAGCCTATAGAAAAGCAGAGAGAATAATAAAATGAGACCTTGGGCATTCATCCCCCATATCCAACAATGATCTGTTCATGGCCAATCTTGTTCATTCATACTTCCACAGATTATCTCTCCCTCTCCTGGAGTATTTTGAAACAAATTCCAGGTGATCTTAGAATTTGCTTGCAGCCTAGGTATCTGGGATCAATGATCTCCTAGGTTTTAAAGTCATGCTCCCTTACAATTCACTGTGCATTTATTTATAAAATGTATAGATGTTTTACTCTACCAATATATTATGCACATTATAAAATGTTTACAAAATAAGAAATTAAAATAGATGAGACCAAGAATATAAAATATAAAAGAAGAGCTAATGGGGCAAAGGAGAAAACAAAGGTAAGTCAAAAATTCATTTATTAATTTGTTCAGCAACAATTTATTGAGTGCCTGCTGCAAGCCAAGTCTTGTTTTTATGCTTAGGCTATATCTGCAAATAATACAGGAAAAAAAATATTCCCGACTCTGTGAAACTCACATGCTAGCAGGAGGGAAACAGACAAGAAACAATAACAAAAGAGGATGTCAGAAATGGCATGGAACCAGGACAGAGGCATAAAGGAGAACTGGACACATGCACCTCATTTTGCTCTTTCCTGAAAGTCATTAAAACAAAAGTAAGGTTTTGTTTGTTTAATTTTTTGGAATGGCAAAATCTACAAGGTTTAGGAGCAGAAGGGAGACATCAAAGTGATGACATTTTGAAGGCTGGAAAGTGGATGGACTAGTGGTCATTTTTATAGCAGATCTGATAGAACCAAATCCTAACACAAAAACCAGGAGAGCTGAGCAACATGAGATTTCCTCGCAGAAGAACTCACTGTACCAGGTCCCTCTGGAACCAGGGGGACTACAGATGCTGCTACAATAAGGAGGATTAAGGGAAATTGTAGTAATATTAAAAATACTCCCTACACCCATCCCTCATTAGATGACATTGGTCAACTGTCACTTACTTACCCCAACAAATTTATTCTCTGCAGAGGATAAAACAATGGGTCTCTGCGCTGAGAGACAACAGGCACAATTGAGAGCCTGGGTACTAAAAACAATCATTACAAAGGATCACGGATTAGAATGGCTTCTGGCTTGATGCCAGCAGCGCAAATTCAGAAGGAAGATGATTTCCAATAAGTTTCTACCACACTGTGATGTTCATTTTATGTGTCAACCTGACTGGGCCATAGGGTGCCAAGATATTTAGTCAAACATTTTTCTGGGTGTGTCTGTGAGGGTGGTTCTCCATGAAATTTGCATTTAAATTGGGAGACTGAGTAAAGCAGATTGCTGTGGGTGGGCCTCATCCAATGAGTTGAAGACATGAATAGAACAAAAAGGCTGAAGAAGAGAGAACTCCTTCCTTCTGACTTCCCTTGAGCTGGGACATTGGTTTTTCTCTCTGATTTTCCTTCCGGTGCTTGCCTTATCTTGACCATGAACTGACAAAATTCCCTCTTCTCTCTGCATGCCTTCCTGCTTGGGTTAGCTGAGGACACTCATTTCACCTCACATAAATATTCTACTTTGACCTCTTCCTAAAAGTGGGAAGTGGGCCTTACTGAGAGCTTAGAAGCAGATATTATAAAGCAACCCATTTCCTCTGATGGTATTTCTGCCAGATGTCTGGGACTTGGCCACGGTACAGCTGTGCCTCACTGCTCCAGAAGAGCCGAAACTATCAGCTTATACTGTCAGGTGAGTCTTCCCCAGATAGTGGTGATTTTTCCCCTTACATAAAAAGCTAGATTGGTACTTGATAGTCAGTTTTACAAAATGGACATGCATTGTACACTGATACATTTATAAGCTGTAAAGCTATGAAGGAAATCTAGAGAATGTATATTTGCTTTCTGTTGCTGCATAACAAACTACCACAAAATTAACTTAAAACCACATCCAATTATTACCTAGCAGTTCTGTAAGTGAGAAATCTGGGTGGGTTCTGAGAAAAATCCCACTTCTGAGCTCATTTAGATAGTTAGCAGGATTTGGTTTTGGGAGGTGGTGGACTACAGTTCTCATTTCCTTGCTGAATGTTGGCAGGGGTTGTGCTCAGCTTCTTGTGGCAGTTCCCTGGACCTCGTTGTGGTCGCCTTCGCCCTTAAGTCCAGAAACAGCATGTGGAATACTTCCGCTACTTTGAATCTGATTTCTCCTTCGGCTACCAGCCAGAGAAAACACTCTGCTTTTAAAAGGCTAACCTGAGTGGGTCTGGCCCACTCAGATAACCATCTAATCTTGAACTCAACTGACTGGGGACTTTAATTACATTGACAAAATCCCTTCACAGCAGCACCTAGGCCAGCATTTGAATCACCAGAGTACAGGGGCCACGGGGTGAGATAGGGATCGTTAAGTTCTGCCTAGGATAAAATGATATCCATGAAAGTCAGAATAGTGGTCAGTTCTGGAAGAGAGGGAAGAAGGAACTATAATTGGGGTGAGAAATAGAGGGGATTCTAAGGTACTGGAACATCTAATTCTTAACCTGTGGTGGTACATGGTGTGTGTTTTATTACTTCTCCTCAAATAGTGCACACACTCCCCTGTATGTATAGTTCACAGAACAACAAGAACAACGACAACCAATGCAAGGCTGATGCGTGACCATGAATGCGGCATATATTTGATTCTAAGGTTTTTAGAAGCCAGTGCACACGGCAGGTGTGTTTCCTTTGTGAAGCAGTGGGAGGAATCGCCCACGTCCTTTATTTGTTCCTGACACTAGGCAGGCTCCTCTTGGACACCAAGGACATCTGTGGAAGAAGAGAGCTCCACACACGTGCCACCCACCCTCTCCAGCTTTGGTATGAAGTGAGAAGGGGAAAGTAGGGTGTGGTTTAGAAACTAGAGTATTGGACAACAGTGGTCCTGGGTGAAGGTGTTTCTGGCAGCTGCCTGGGTGGCCACAGCTCTCAGTTTGGATCTTGGAAGGGGAGGTGACCAGATCCCAATGGCCAACCAGCCATGCTTTCACAGAAGCCCAGACACAGGACACTCGTGCACACTCAGAGAATGACTCCAAATAACAGGACATTGCTTCTGCCATCAACAGCCTTCTTTCAGGTCCACTGCTGCTGCCAAACTTTCCTGGCAGGAGCCCAGACCGGATTCATGCCCTTTGAATTCATGCCCCCCCAATGCCCTTTAAAGGGCCTGGTCTTTGGTAGGAGCTCAGAATCTATTTCGTGGGGCACAGACAAGAGGGGACCTTCTTGGTCACTTGCTTCTTTCCAACCCTATGATCCTGAATTTGGAAATGGCCAAGGGTACTGAACTACAAGGATTTGTCCCGTGTTGCGGGCTTCACATTCGACGAGGTCTGTTGTGGGCTCCGGGGGAGAGTTCTCATCGATTGGGGTTGGCGTTAATGCGGCCAAGACCAGAATGACCGTTCTTCATTGGTGCTTTCAATAATTCACCAGGATGTGTACGAAGGGAGGGCAGGGGAAGAAGCATTTCTGGAGGGACTTCAGAATAATAGGATCGTGGGGACCTAATCCCAGATGTATGACGTTTCTAAACTTTGTCACCTCGATTTCTAAGCTTTAAATTACTTCAGGGACTAATACAATCCCAATAGCAGAGTGGGATTTAAATGGCTTTATAAGTGCAGTGGATGGTCTTTTGTGGATTTTACCCAAACACAGAACACGGACGTTCTCCTATTGTAGGCTCTGACTGCTCTGGCTGCCACATCGGACTAGATTGGCTATTTTCGGCCTCTGAACTTTTCCCAGAACTCAGAGAAGTGATTTTCTTTATCATCTTGTCTACAAAAAAAGGTAAGAGAGCATTTTTAAAAGAAGATATATACTCTTGTGGTCCCAGCCTCACTGATGGCTTCATTTCTTGTGAGTAAATGACATAAAGGAAACTTGAAGGAAAGGGAAAAGGACATTTCAGTGGTGTGACAGAAAGTCCAAGAATGAGAAGTTCATGAAATCATTTAGTCCCTGGGATGGAATGCCTCTAAAAACAATCTATTCCAAAATGAGGATTAGGGCACTGAGGCTCAGAGAGGAAAAGGGACTTCATGATTCTCACATGGTGTGTGATTGGCGAAGGCCAGCTCTTCTGGTGAGTGTTCCAGAGGAATTTGGCAGGTAAGGGAAGAAAAGAAGGAAGGAAGGAAGGAAGGGAGGGAGGGAGGGAGGGAGGGCTCAGGGCCCTGTAGAATGTCAGACAGAACTGTAAGACAGGAAGAAAGTCATATTTAAATAGTGCTTGGACAGGAAAATGGTTGGGAATTGATGATAAAGAAGACCAGTTAGTTCCACCAGACTTAAGTGCCCAAGGAGGGAAAAAACATGCAAATGGAGTATAACACTTGTCACAAAATTAATTAAAATGAATCAGCCACACATGTTATGACTTGAAGTAAATGAGTGATGCCTATCTTAAATGTGATTAGAAATATTAAAACTAATCAAGTGCTATTTCAAACATTTCTGTGGGGTGGCGACCTATCGGAAGCAGCTTTTGATCAAATTTTCTGTGTTTTACTTAGAACAACACAGAGAACCCCACCTTCCCAGAACTGTTCTCTAACTGCTCAGCGAGGCGAGTTTCCTCATTGGCTTTCTGGCTACTTCAGGCATCAGAGAAGCATTAATCTGGCTGGGTTCCTGCAGGTGAGAGAGTCAATTCACCATGGACAGATCCAATTGGACCTCCCCCATAATGGGGTTCATTCTCCTGGGCCTCTCAGCCCACCCAAGGCTGGAGAAAATGTTCTTTGTGCTCATCCTGCTGATGTACCTGGTCATCCTGCTGGGCAACGGGGTCCTCATCCTGGTGACTATCCTGAACTCCCGCCTGCACACGCCCATGTACTTCTTCCTGGGGAACCTCTCCTTCCTGGACATCTGCTACACAACCTCCTCTGTCCCCCTCATTCTTGACAGCTTCCTGACTCCCAGGAAAACCATCCCCTTCTCAGCCTGTGCTGTGCAGATGTTTCTCTCCTTTGCTATGGGAGCCACAGAGTGTGTGCTCCTGAGCATGATGGCATTTGATCGCTATGTGGCCATCTGCAACCCCCTTAGGTACCCTGTGGTTATGAGCAAGTCTGCCTATGTGCCCATGGCTGCCGGCTCCTGGGTGGCTGGTGTCACCAACTCTGTGGTTCAGACATCCCAGGCCATGAGGCTGCCCTTCTGTGGGGACAACGTCATCAATCACTTCACCTGCGAGATCTTGGCTGTCCTGAAGTTGGCCTGTGCTGATATCTCCATCAATGTGATCAGCATGGTTGTGGCCAACATGATTTTCCTTGCAATCCCAGTCCTGTTTATTTTTGTCTCCTATGTGTTCATCATTGTGACCATCCTGAGGATCCCCTCAGCTGAGGGAAGGAAGAGGGCCTTCTCCACCTGCTCTGCCCACCTCACAGTCGTGGTCGTCTTCTATGGGACCATTCTCTTCATGTATGGGAAGCCCAAGTCCAAGGACCCACTAGGGGCCGACAAAGAAGACCTTGCAGACAAGCTCATCTCCCTCTTCTATGGCGTGGTGACCCCCATGCTCAACCCCATCATCTATAGCCTGAGGAACAAGGACGTGAAGGCCTCTGTGAGGAACCTGGTATTTCACAAACACTTCACCCAGTGATGGTGGAGGAGTTCTCATGGTTCTCTGCTCCCTGGTTGTTCTCACCTGAGAATCCTAGAGGGTAAGATGAAGGGCCAACTTCATCAAAATTGACATACTAAATCTAATTACACAGAAGGGCTCTGTGTAAACAGGAAACACTTAATGGGACTTTTTCCACCTCATGCTATAAGCAATTCTACAAAAACATATTCCTGTTGGTAGAGTCTTATAGTTCTCTAACTCTGCGATGCATACTAAACAACTGATGTCAAGGAGAGGCAACTCTTTAAGTTTTATTGTTTAACTTATACAAAGCTCTGTAGATCTGTATTAAATGGTTCCTTGTCGTCTTTCTTTGAATATATTTGAATAGGTCCCTACTTTTATGTTACCTTTCAAATCTTCCTACTCCATATTAAATAATAGTAATATTTTTATCTCTATCCTCATTGTTTCTTTCTTCTTATTGTCACATTAATTTGTAAACCTGTTTCCTGAATTGCTCCCTCCCTATGTCTTAACCCATTTCCTTTGTAATCACGGTCCCCACCAGAAAACCATTCACACTCTTGGAGCACAGAGGGGAGTGAGGAAGATGTGGCAAAACTGAGACAAGGGTCCAAGGCTCAGCTTCTTGTCTGTTCTCTTTTAGAGACATTATCCACCTCTGGGTTCTGTTCCCAGGTAGCACTGGCCTCCCATGGGTCATCAGAGTAATTGTGGCAAGGGGCACACCTATGGAGATTCAAGGATTAGATTTTATATATCAAAACAATTCTATCAACTTGTCCACAGAAAAAAGCCAATTACCTAACAGGGGTTGAGAACCTGACTGCCAGTGCCCGGCTGCTGTGCGGCCTACATGCAGAATTCACTGGGACAAGGTATAGTGTTCTGGCGAGTGGGTTGTGAGTCTGGAATTCCACACGCAACTGACTATTGCACAGATCTGAGGGTTAAAAAGACACCCACTCTCATGTGAAAACACAGAAATCACACACCCCTGTAATTTCTCTCTGGAAAAAAAAAAAAGTTCATTTAGAAAGTTTTCCAACAAACAGTTAAAAACAAGTAATTGAAAGAATGTAATAGACATGATATGTAAGAGATAGTAAAGAATGATGAAATGCATAAGACCAATAAGTTCTAATTAATTCTTGATACCAGATTTGAAAAGATTAATACCGAGAGGAATTAATGGAAAACACACAGACGAAAAGCGTGACAACAAAGGAATGGTGTAACAACCCCGGTTACACTTCTGGATGACTTCATCAAGCTGGGAGGCTGAATGCCTTAAAGCCGGCTCAATATTCGAAGATCAGTCAATGCAATCTACCAGATTAACAGGCTAAATAAAAAAGAGACAGCAAGTGTGACATTTTTGAGAAAAGAAAAAAAACTAATTATTCACAGATGTTATTTTCTATTATGTAGAAAACCTAAAATAATTCAGAAATGTAAGTATTAAAAATAGAATTTAGCAAGGTCCTTATATACTATTCAATATATAAAAAAATTATTGTATTTCTATATCCCAGCAACAGATTATGAAATATTTTTAAAGATATATTTGAAGAAGTATTAAACAGGGATAAAGGGATTTACCCTACAAGGAGTGAAAACATACTACAAATTAAAGCAATATTAATTAGGGCGGTGTAGCTTTGACATGGGAATAAACAACAACAACAACAACAAAAAACAATGGAAAAGAATAAAGATCAGAGAAACAGATACATTCATGTTTGGAGACTGGATATATGACAGAGATGGTATTGCAGATGGGCAGAGAAAGGATGGGTTGTAAATGCAACCGGGACAACTGGGAATCCCTATGCGTACCAGGTAAAATGTATAAAATGTTTATAGCAGCGTTGAGTCAGGAAGCAACCCAATTACTCGTTAAAATAGAATGTATAAATAAGCTGTGCTACATTCATATAATGGAATTTAGTGATACAATATATCTGCTCAGGTCCTCTGCCCACTTTTTAATTGGATTGTTTGGTGTTTTGTTGTTGTTGAGTTTGTACAAGTTCTTTATATGTTTTAGATATTAGACCCTTATCTGATGTGTTGTTTGCAAATATTTTCTCCCATTCGGTTGGCTGTCTCTTTGCTTTGCTGATGGTTTCTTTAGCTGTGCTAAAACTTTTTAGTTTGATATAGTCCCATTCATTTATTTTTGCTTTTACTTCCCTTTGAGGTCAGGTTCATAAAATCTTCCTTGAGTCCTAGGTCTATAAGCTTAGTACTTACATTTTCTTCTATATGGTTTATTGTTTTGGGTCTTATGTGGAGGTCTTGAATCCATTTTGAGTTAATTTTGGTATACAGTTATAGTTCGCAGTTCAGATTCATTCTTTTGCATGTGGTTTTCCAATTTTCCCAGCACCATGTACTAAAGAGGCTTTTCCCCCCATTGTATATATTTTCACTCCTTTGTCAAATATTATCTGTCCATATATTTGTGGGTTTATTTCTGAGTTTTCAATTCTGTTCCATTGGTCTGTGTGCCTGTTTTTCTGTCAATACCAAGCTGTTTTGATTATTGACACACTTTGTAGTATAAACTGAAGTCAGGAACTGTGATGTCGCCAGCCTTAGTCTTTTTATGTAGGATTGCTTTGGTGATTCAGGCGGGCTGTTTTGTGGTTCCATAAGAATCTGATGATGTTTTTAATCTATTTCTTGAAAGAGTTTCAGTGGGATTTTGATGGGAATTGCCTGAAATATGTATATTGTTTTGGGTAATGTGGCCATTTTAACTATGTTGATTCTTCCAATCCATGAATACAGAATATCTTTGTGTCTTCTTCAATTTCTTTTAATAGTGCCTTACAGTTTTCAGTGTATAAGTCCTTCACGTTCTTTGTTAAGTTTATTCCTAGATACTTTATTCTTTTTGTTGCAATCACAAAGGTTTTTTTTTTCCTCATTTCTTTTTCTGAAGTTTCGTTGTTGGTAAATACCAAGTTTTAAATACAACATTGCAATATCACCTTTTACCTATAAGGTTGCTAAAGACCCAAAAGTCTCAAGATCAACATACTATGTTGGCAGAGTGTGGGAAAACAGACATTCTCATACATTAATGACAGGAATGTGTAAATTTGGCAATATCTATCCAAATTAGAAATGTACGTAAAACATATTTTAGTACATGTGCTAAATTAGAAATATGCAAGGATACTTGTTGAAGCATCAATTGCAATAGCATAAGATTGTAAAATCTAAATTTCCATCAATATTAGACCAATTAATTAAATGATGGTACATCCTTACAATGGAATATATATGGCCATTATAAAGAATGAGGCAGTATTATCTTTTCTTCCAGAAAACTATCCAAGATATATTAAGCAACAGGCAAGATATTAAACAGTGTGTATTCATGGTAAATTTATCTTCAAATTACTTACTAGTATTTGCATAAAACATCTCTGGGGAAAAAGAAGCAGACGAAATGTCTAACATTGTTTGCCTCACAGGAGAATTGCTGGGTGACTAAAGACTAGAGACTTAATTTTTATTATATACTCTTCTATACCTTTTAAATTTTGTTCCTAGTACAAGTGATACTTACTACTAATGATGATGATCATAATAATGACAATGATGACAAAGAGAATCACATGTACTGAGATCAAAATCCCAGCTCTGCACTCACAAGACACATGGCCTTTGGTAAATTGCTTAACTTTATAAAGTCTGTTCCCTCAAATACGAAAATAGAGAGCAAATGATATGATTACCCAGGGAAGACTGGAAGGAGACACTCAATACACATGCACTGCTGGGCAGTGACTGGCATGTGGGGGCAGCTCAATGAATGTAGGTAATTGTGCTGCTGGCGTCCTGCCTCCCTACTCAGTAAGTCTGGGACTTCAGCTTGGGACAGAGTAACTGAAGTGAGCGCTGGCCTCTCCGAGACGCCAAGGAAAGCTCAGGAGGAAGCTGACATCTGCCCCTCTCCATCTCCAGTTGGCCGAGTCCCAGTCACCACCTCTAATTGGGATGGTGGGGAGGAGGTCCCTGGAGCCCTAGGTATGCTGAGGGTCTGTATCCTGTGCACACTTGACATTTCAAACATTAAATTGCTTCTGGGATTAGCAAGGTCTCTGTTGGCATCCACGGCTGCTGCTTGAGGACTTCCGTCACTGCTGGGACTTCTGAGCCTCAGACCACGATGACAGGTTCACTACATGAAGAGTCTGTAGCTGAGACACCCAGGACTCAGCTGGCACAACTGGGAGGAAGGATGTGAGAGAAAAGCCTATCAGAGTCTCTTCCAGTAAGGATTTAGAAGCAAAAAGAAGAAAGAGGGTCTGAGAGTAAAGGAAGTCAGCAGGGGAGGGTCTGGGGCCTTTCTTTGGCATCCAGGGTCTGGCTTGGGGCTCAGTGAGGGGTTATGAATCGTGTCCGAGGTCAGGAATCTCAGAGAAGTGGCCACAAGCAGAATGCAGGTGTGGAGAGCTGGGCTGTGGTCATGCCTTCTGCAGAGCTTTTGCTGAGGATGGACGTTGCTCCTCACCCTGCCTCTGCTCCAAGAAACCTTCCTGCAGCTGATGCTGGAGCAAGGAGAAGCAGCTGAGAGTAAGCCTGAGACAGTCCCCATGTTCTCCAGGGCTCACCCCTGACCAAGGCCCTCCCCTGCCCTTGCTGCCCCATCCTCACACGAAACATGGAGCCCGGAGCCTGGGAGGGAGGCAGGCGCAATCCCCTTCCACCCCGCAGAGACTTCTCAGAAGAATGGGCTTTCCTCGGGGTCAGAGAGTCAGGGGGTGAGCAGACCCAAGCCCTGTCTAACGCCCCACCTGTTTTTCTCACGCTCCTTCCATAAACGCCAAGCTTCCCCCACCTGAGTACAGAGTATGTGCCCTTTGTATGAGGACAGTGGATGATACTGAAGAGGGACAGAGAAGAATCTCCCCCTCACCCTTATTGATTTTGCTGTATCTTCCCAGTCACTTTTATCCACACACAGTATATCATTTACCTGAGGTCATAACAGTGTGTACAATTTTGTTTTCTCCCTTTTCATTTATCATAGTAGTATAATAATGTTATAGTGTAAAAATTATAAATGCAACTTTAATGTCTGCCTAATTTTTATTTTTATTTTATTTTTTTTTTTATGTGGGTAGTTCCCTGGCTGGGAATCGAACCCAGGCCGCAGTGTTGACAGCGCCGAGGCCTAAGCCTTAAGCCACGACACCACCAGGGAACCCCGATGTCTGCCTAATATTATGCTACATGAATGGCATCGTTTGCACCGGGATTTATCAGACAGTTATTTCGTTTCCTATTTTCACTCACGAATACTGCTGAGATGAATCCCTTTAGCAGCAGTTATTGGTCCTCCTCTCTCGTGGATTCTTTAGAATTTCTCCCAGAGGTAGAACTGCTGAGGCAATGGGTATGCAGGTTTCTCTAGGCAAGCTGCTCTCCAGAAAGGCTGTTTTAGCGTGTGTGGGGCTCTTTTGACTCCACTGTGTTCCATTTCTCAGCAGCCTGCTAGCTGCAGAAGGGAGGGATGAGATCACCAGCAAGACCTGGTCCTTGGGAGGTGGCAGACCTACGGGATGCAGCCACAAAGGTAAAAGCATCCCTTCCTCTTTTTGTTCTTTCTGGCTGCCTCCCTCCTCTCTCCCCACCCCTCCCTTTATCCCACCCCCGCTCTGCCCCAACTCCCTCTTCTCATGGCCATAGGTGTCAGAGCTCTCTGTTTCCTCCCATGCTGAGTCTCCCCACCCCCCGCAAGCCTGACACAGACTATTTCCTGCTTGCCTTCCTTGATGGAAACCAAGAATTCAGATCTCCTCAATACACACACACACACACACACACACACACACGCACACGCGCAGACACACACACACACACACACACATACCCACACCCAAAAGAGTGGGCAGCCATCTTCACCGAGGACAAGGACTGCTCTCTGACTGCCAGGGACAGCACCAGGCAATCCGTGACAGGGTTGGGATGCCCTGGAAAGTCAGCCTTCTTGTGATGCATGTGGGGAAACTGAGGCCTAGGGAGGCAAAGAGACGTGCTCAAGCTACACAGAACAGATATGTCACAGGCAGGAACATGTCTCACAGGTCTGGACTCTGTGCAAGGGCTTCCTGGCCGTTCAGTTCACTCCAATTTTACCAACTTTTTTATTCAGCAACTTTTATGTGACAAACACTAAGTCTGCTGTGGGTGCAACTCTCATGTGGGTCAAATCCTGTGCACAACTCACACTCACACCACGTTGTTCACGGGCAGAAGCTTCTGTGCACACAGGTTTGTCTGATGGGAGTGGACAGGATGTCTTCTCCAACAGAAGCCGCTTTCCTTGGCCTCTGCAACCACAGCACATCCCTGTCACTGTGGAATCTTGTTTGTGACACTAACTGTAATGTTTACTTTTCGTTTTCTGGAGAAGCTGGGAGAGCCAGTGGAATGTGAGATAAACTGGGGCAGAAGTTCACAGTGGAGCCCTCAGAGCAGGCGTGCGCTGAGCGGGCAGGAACACCCCCGTGTGCTGCGCTGAGGGCGGGGGAAGGGCAATGGGCTAACACAGGAAACACAATGAAACTGGTGACGGCAGAATGGGGAGGCCTCTCCTGGGTTAGAGCGGTGATTCTCTGCGGGGCACAATTTTTCACCACCGCCACCACGTCCCTCCTGGAAACATTTGACAATTCTGGAGACGTTGCTACAACTCAGGGAGCAGGTGCTACTGGCAACTAGTGGGCAGAGGCCAGGGATGCTGCTAAATACCCTACAGAGCACAGGACAGCCCCCCACAACAAAGCATCCCAAAATGGTGATAGCGCCAAGGCTGAGAACCCCTGGGATCAGTTCTGGTGGGAGCTATGGCCTGACGACACATCTGACATAAATGAGTAAAGTGAGAGTGTCTGGACAGACGCTGAGGCAGACCAGAGAATACCTACAGCTCGTAGGGAGAGACAAAAATCTCTTTAAAATGTGTGCACCAGAAGTTATGTAGTGGAAAGAAGTCAAACCTGGGCCTGCAGTCCAACCCCAGCTCTGCCATTCAACCTCCCACATAGCAAAAACATGAGCTCCTCTGAGTTTTGGATACTTTATCTATAAAACTTGAATAGCAGTGTCTTTTCCGTGGGGTGTTTCAAAGATTATGGCACAGAGTCGATGTACATTACTATTAACCACTCATCTCACATCATCCACCCACTCCTACACACCACCACCACCACAACTGTGAAAGACTGTAGAAGTATTATCAGGGAGGACTCTGACTTTAAAGTCTGGGGAACTGCAGGTAGGAGACTAGAAATCCTCTACACAAAGGCATACCGGTCTTCCCACAAGCTAGCTGCTTGTGTGGGACACAAGAATGGGGTAAGAGAGCCAGAATACCATACAAGAATACAACATAAAAGGAAAAAAGAAAAAATATTCCTTAGCTTGGCTAAGAATTTCACCAATGTCCTAATGAGATGGATTAAAGTTAATGCCATTTACCCTACTGTATGATCATTGTGGTTAGCCTGGTTATTAATAACTGAGTTAACTGGTCAGTAAGCTGCATACTTGTCATCCCACCGTGGGTTCAACCGCTCCAATTAATCCTTGTATTGACTTCAAAAAGTTTCTCCCTATCAGAGAACCTCCCCATATATTGCTCTCAATTCACATTGAAAAGAGGCAGATGCCAGTGCTGATGCCAGTCATGTCTGTGTCTCTGAGGGCAAGCAAAGGAAGAAGTAATCCTCATCATGGCTGAGCCTTTACCGAGGCTTATTTCTGTCTGGATGTGGATTAACACATTTATACAAGTCCCTTCCAAATGTAAGAAAAATTTAAAGAGCCTGAAAAATTGCTAGTTCTAAGAACTGAATCAGCTTGGGGATTTACCTGAGAATCTAAGAAAACTCAAATTAAATAAAATGTCTATACATTGGCATTAAAGAGAAGTAATACATAGCATTTTCCAGGCATTAATCATAATGCAGAGGAAAAGCTCTCTTTGACCGGGGATTAGTTCTGCTGTGTTCAAGTCCTCTCTCTGTTAGCTCTGTTCCGGCTCTGACCATCTCCTCTCTAAGAGCTAGTGACACCGCTGCTGTCTCTTTCAGTTATTGCTCTCTTACACGCTTATGCTCTCTTATTATGTAGCAGGGACTTGACCGCATACCAGATGCCTAGGACTCTTCTTTAGAAAACCTGATGTGCTGATTTGTGCTTTGCTGATGACAGAGCAAATGTTACATGGAAAAAGCCAATCAGACCTCCCCCATAATGGGGTTCATTCTCCTGGGCCTCTCAGCCCACCCAAGGCTGGAGAAAATGTTCTTTGTGCTCGTCCTGCTGATGTACCTGGTCATCCTGCTGGGCAACGGGGTCCTCATCCTGGTGACCATCATTGACTCCCGCCTGCACACACCCATGTACTTCTTCCTGGGGAACCTCTCCTTCCTGGACATCTGCTACACAACCTCCTCTGTTCCCCTCATTCTTGACAGCTTCCTGACTCCCAGGAAAACCATCCCCTTCTCAGCCTGTGCTGTGCAGATGTTTCTCTCCTTTGCCATGGCAGGAACAGAGTGCGTGCTCCTGAGCATGATGGCATTTGATCGCTATGTGGCCATCTGCAACCCCTTGAGGTACCCTGTGGTCATGAGCAAGTCTGCCTATGTGCCCATGGCTGCCGGCTCCTGGGCTATTGGTGGCGCTGCTTCTGTGGTACACACGTCCTTGACGATGCAGCTGCCCTTCTGTGGGGACAACATCATCAACCACTTTACCTGTGAGATCCTGGCTCTCCTGAAGTTGGCCTGTGCTGATATCTCCATCAATGTGATCAGCATGGGGGTGACAAATGTGATCTTCCTGGGCATCCCAGTTCTGTTCATCTCTTTCTCCTATGCGTTCATCACTGCTACCATCCTGAGGATCCCCTCAGCCGAGGGAAGGAAGAAGGCCTTCTCCACCTGCTCTGCCCACCTCACGGTGGTGATCATATTCTACGGGACCTTATTTTTCATGTATGGGAAGCCCAAGTCTAAGGACCCCCTGGGGACAGACAAACAGGATCTTTCAGACAAGCTCATCCCCCTCTTCTATGGCGTGGTGACCCCCATGCTCAACCCCATTATCTACAGCCTGAGGAACAAGGACGTGAAGGCTGCTGTGAGGAACCTTATGGCTCAGAAAACAGGTCAGTCAGTGATGTAGGAAGGGTCCTCTGTTTGTCTCACCCTCGTGGAAGAAATGGCTTCCAATCATTAGAGTGGCCATTCAGGAGCCAAGTCCAGTTACCTGGAATGGTCTCTCACCCCTAAGACTGTTTTCAGGGGATGTTTAACTTCTCAGAGTGCATATCCTGATTTCTGGCCACGTGTCTGACAGCTTCAGAAGAAGTCGGCAATAATATTAAGACTCTTATGGAATGTATGAAGATGTTCTGAGCACATGCTAAAAACCAAGGCCACAGGAACCATCAGAGCAAGCCCAATGGCCCTTATTGTGTCTGAACTGTAGAGTCAGTACAGGGATGTGAGATAAGTCTCACAGCAACTTTGCCACCCTGTTGGACCCCCCAGGACAGCCTGAGGAACATGAAGGAAGTGGAAACTTTCATTTGGGGCTATTGTTTATTTAATTCAATGTGCCTAAAGTGCTAAGAAGAGAGAAGGATAAATTCTCCACATAGAGAGTTTTGGATATGAATAATCTGTTTGATCAACTGAATTTCTTTTTAGCTATGAGAAAATTGAAGCTATTTTTTTCTTGATGTATTGCACATTATGAAACACTGCTAGTAAATTAAAATCAAGGAGTATATTTTGAAATTGATATTCATCACTTATAGCAATTCCCAATAGAAAAGATATTATTCTGTTAGCTAAAACTCACATTCTGAAAAGAAAAAATAGATGATAGGTAGGAAGGGAGGGAGGAAGAAGGAGAGGGAGGGAGGGAGGGAGGTGGAGAGGAAGGGAGGGAGAAAGACAAAGAGAGAGACAGACAGACAGAAGTGCTAAGTTTGTTTGAAAACTTTGAGAGTTAAAGTCTGACAGATTTCCAGGAATTCTCAGAGCCTTTAACATGCTAAAGTTCACTGTGAATGTCCAAAAGATATAAAGTCTGTGGCATTTCCTGAACCTCTGTAGTTCAGCACAATAAAAATTGGGAAGCATTTTCTTATCTATGACCTTGAGCAAGTTGCTTAACCTCTCTCAGTCTATTTCTTCATATTTTAAAACTTAATCACTTGATTTTATGTGGATTAGGTAAGATACTATAATTAGGTGTTTTGCAGATAGTAAGGACAATAGAAATGTAAGATATTAGTAGTAGACATTGGAAGACATTTAAAAAAGGAATTTAGAAAGTGAATCCAATTTTGAGACTACCTCTTGAACATTTTGCTTCAAGTGATATTTAGGTTTTCTCATATTTATTAAAAGTGAATTATATAAGATAAGAAAGTACATTTTGTCAATAAAATTTCACTTTCTTCTGTTAGTCATGTTCCTGTTTCCTACTTTGCACCCATAAAGACACAATCTTGCTATTGCAAACACACAAGAGTGACACCTAGAGGGCATTCAAGCAAACTTCACATGCAGAACCATGCCACATGGTCATTAGAAGAGCCTTCAGAGGTCTTGTTTAACCCTATCTATATGATGCATGGAGTTCCTTTCTAGTATCCCTAACCACAGTCATCCAGCATCTGCTTGGACACCACCAATGACAAAGAATTCAATACTTTCACTTATATGCGGAAATATAAAAACTGTAAGCAACAAAGAAAAAAATGAACAAACAAACAAATAACCCATGGACATAATCAATACTTTAATGTTATTTGGGGACAAGGGGGATAGGAAGGGGAGAAAGGGGAGGGGGGGAAGCTAAATATAAGGTGATGGAAAGAGAAGTCACATTAGGTGGTGAACTTAATATACATCAAGTTGACAATGCACTGTGGAATTGTATGCCTGAAACCTATGTAATTCTTGCTAACAGATGTTACCCCAAAAAGTCTATCAATAAAAATGAATTTTTTAAAAAAAGCAATTTTGGAACTCTTTATCTGGAATAGCCATCAGAGCTGTTGTCGAGCCCAAAATCTGACAATTAAGACAGACCTTCATCTACATCCCCCGGGGGGTCCCCAATTCAGAGGCACCACCCAACACAAGTAGATCCATACCACTGTTGCCAAGATAATTAGAAACTTTATAAGAATATTTTTACTGCACTCTCAGAAATAATTTTGAGAATCTTGGGGAAAAAATATTCTAAGAAAAAAATAAATATCCCAATTAACCATTAAAGAGATAGACAACCTAAAAACACCAATCACCTAAGACAAAATTAAGTAATTGACAGTTATCACTTTAAGGTGTACCAGGCCCAGAGAGTTTCACAGATGAACGTCATTAAGTATTCAGGAAACAAAAGGTTTAATACTGTTTAAATTATGCCAGAGCATACAGTGAGAAAGATTCCCAAATTCCGTTAACTAAACCAGCATAACATTGATGCTGAAACAGGAAAAACATGAAGAGGAGTTCCCTGGTGGTATAGTGGCTTAAGGTTTCGGCGCTGTCAACGCTGCAGCCTGGGTTCAATTCCCAGCCAGGGAACTAACTACCCACATACAAAAAAAAAAAAAAAACCCATGAAGAAAACCAGAGATGCATCTCACTTACGTATGAACATGTATGTGTCTCCAAATACAAGTATAATAGAATTCAGCAACACATTAAAATGACAATATGTCATATCCAAATGTATTTATTTCAAAAATGTAAAAGTAGAACAATTTAAGGATAGTTACTGGAATAATTCACCACATTCATTGATTGGTCAAGGGCAGAAAAAAGTGATGATTTCAATAGACTCCCCAAGGTTATTTGAAAAAGTTAAAATCAATTTCTGGGTTTTATAAAACTTCTAATAAAATAAGAATAGATGTGTTCTTCTTTATATTAAAGTTAAATATATGCCTCTAATAAAAAAATATTCTGCATCATGCCTAATGATGAATCAATCAGTAGATCAAATTCATTATAATTTAAAATTGTTCTGGAAACACCAACCATTCACTTAGAGAACAAAAAGAAATATAAAGTAAAAATAGAAGAAAGTACAGACTAGTACTAATTTTATACCTGAACAAAAGAAGAAACCAATCAAAAATCAATTGTTTTTAATAGGAGAATTCAACAAAGAAGTTTGTTATAAAATTAAAATGCAAAAATCAAATTTTTCATACAAACAGTAACCAGGAGAAAATATAATGGAGAGGAGAGATAATTCATCTATATTAGGGAGGAATTAGGGAGGAAATACCTAAAATAAATGCTTCTTACGTCAGTTAGTTCCAATTCCCTGCTTCTTTCCACTTTCTCAGAACCAGGCCCATTGTTCTGAGTCTCAGCTCCTAAGGCCCCTCCCTGAACACCAAGATCAATTCCAGAGGAATCAAAATTAAAATATAAAAAGCGAAATCTTAAAAGTTCTGGATGAGAGGGAAGGGTGAGGAAGATTCTGAAAACATGGCAGTTTATTCTGCAGGATCCATGATGCTTCACGACCCAACACCCACTCAGCTACTCTGTTCTCCTAAAACAAACAGTTGCTGGGGCTCACAGGGCGTGGGCAGTGCCATGGAACTGGTGCAGGAGATTTACTCTTAACTGTGTGAGGAGGTCCTGGAGGCAATCACGAAAGCCTTGGGACAGGAAAGAGAAGGAACACTGGTACCTGGAGAGTCAGGTTGAGAGAGTCCCAGAGGGGTAGGACTGTGGCTTCCAGGTCAGGGTCGCTGAAAGAGCGGAGGTGAGTGGGGACAGGGGTGTATCTCTGGTCCTGAGCAGGAGATAAGGGAGGTTTTACTAGACTTTTTAGCTGAGGGCCTGTTAAAGAATTCTCAACTGGCCAGTGTCTCACATCCCGATCAATCCACATGGGCAAACTACAGTGCCTGACCCATTCTTGGGATACTGGCTGCCTAAAGAGTGCCAACAGTCGGGCACCCAGCAGCTAGACAGAAAAGCAAACAGAACCCAGAAAAACAAGTGTCCTAATGTAATGGAACTGCTAGAGGAACGAAGACATGCCAAGAGCACTCCAGGAGGTTCAAGTCCAACACAAAAGAAGTATTTTTGATAAGATGGCAGATTGAACTCTTGTACACAGTGCAGTTTGGAAGAAAACACACAATGTGATGCAATTGGAGGAGAACACAAGGTCTGAGCAAAGTTGGCATGGGGTGAATAAAAAAAGACTTAAATGTGTTCAGGGAAGAAAATGCCAGGATTTAAATCCAATCTGTCTAACTCTGAAGCCCGTGCCATTTTGGCTCTAGCAGCACTTAGCCAGGCTTCCAGGGGGGCCCAGAGATGGGTAGGACTGAGAATAGACCCCACCAGCATTTGATCAAGAACCTGTTCTTTCTCCCTGAGGGGCTTTCACTGCCCAACGTGGCCCAGTTCCTCCTTTAACAAAATAAATGCTGACTGCCAGGCAGAGACAGGACTCAATCCTGTTTCTTCAGAAGTCAAGTAAATGCCAGATCAGAAAATCCTATAGCAGCTTCGTGGAAGCACTAAAACTTATACAGCCCACATACACCCTGTGTCCCTCAAGTCCTGCTGAAAGAAAACATGGAGAGAATTTAGAATTTAGGCCCAGGGCTCTGGCAAAAGGGTGTGTGTGGCAAATGCTGGTCTGCAGTCTCCTGGCTCTCACCTTGCTTCATGCAGATTTAGCTCACTGTCACCAAGCATGGACCCCCACAAAGAGGTTTGGTTTGCTGCCTCTTCCTGACCCCTCCGCCCTCAGCTACACACTTACCCCACATAATGACAATTCAGTAATGACTTGCCCTTATGGCTTTGGAAGGTTATGCCACTTTTCAGACCATGACTCCTTTTGTTTCTTCTGTATAACAATGTTTTTGACTTTATAATTTCAGGCAAGGACAGGCTCACCAACTTATTACTCAGCATAGCAGTTTCTAGTCAGAGGATATCAGGTGAAACAAACAGAAATTATCTCAATCAATCACAAAGAGATAAACCCAAAACATATTGCCAAGTGAGAGGAATGAAGAGGTAGCATCTGCTGTGACTTGTTAGTGGACTGTGCACACACCCTGTTTTTACATGTTTTGAAGCACGTATGTATTTATTTTTGTTTTGCCCTAAAAATATTTTCTGTTATATAACTTTATGTATAGTGCAGTTTGGATGTAAGATTACTGTGAACCCTCAAAATGTTGCTATAGTGTTGAAGAAAATAGTGTAGAAAGAACACTGCGCCTTCCAAAGATCTCTTCTCCACCAGCCCCACACACTGCCAAGTCTTTCTTCTTGCTTTGGTAAGTATTATAAATTTCATCATATTTCATTTTACATACAAACTCTATTTTCTATTAGCTGTTTGTTACATAAGCTTGTTTTCATTGTTCAATTAATATATATTTTGTGTGTCTATGAGTATTGTTAGGATGGTGTCTTGGGTCAAGATGAAATGTGATATAATTTTTTCCAGTAAAATTAATAGAAAAATTTTTTCCATCTCATGACTTTTTTCCCTTAGCAATAAGGTTTTCAGGAAAGAATTGATATCCTTAAGCAATGGATAGGAGTATTTTTTGGATTAGCAATGCTCTCTGCAGAGTAAAAGTAAGGCCACATTGCCTCATGGAACTCATGGCTACTATCTTAGGGACAAACTGAGCAGCTGGAAATTTAAGTCCTTGGGATTCACTGAACCTTGCTATAGACAGGAAGACAACATGTTCAGCATGTTGAGTTTGTGATCCTAAGGACCAATGTTTGGCCTCTTACCACTAAGAGGAAATGACTAGAGACCCATTGACTAAGGCCCATCCATGAAGACTCAAATAACCATAAAGAAATTGGTATGTATCTGTAAGGATTAGATTTAACTGAACATACTCATAGCAGAGACTCAGTGTAATACTGCTTACACCAAGACAGCAGTTTATTTCTCTGCCATGTGTAAAGGTCTGCAGAGTAGGTAATCCAGGGATATTGTAGGATCTCTCTTTTCCTTGAAGTCTCCAGGAACTCAGACTAGTTTACTGCTTTACCATCCCAGTGGTAGGGTCCTTATCCTCATGGTCCAGTAAGGCAGCTAGAGCTCCAGCTCTCACACCATATTCTAAGCAGTAGGATGGAAAGAATGAAAAAGAGGAAGAGGAGTATGATGGTTCATTTTATATGTCAACTTGACTGGCCACAGGATGCCCAGCTTAAACATTATTTGTAGGTGTGTCTTTGAGGGTGTTTCCAAATGAGATTAGCATTTGAATCTGTGAAGGTTGCCCTCCCCAATGTGGATGGACATTGTCCAATCTGTTGAGGGCCTGAATAGAACAGTCTCCAGGACTGTGAAAATTCCCAGCCTCAGTAATGGTGTGAGCCAATGTCTCATAAGAAGTCATATACTGGAAGTGCCAAAAAAATGTATACACATTTAAAGTGATGTTATCTGTATGTTACATAAATACTGATGGTAACCACTTTGAGCACCTCTTGTAATTGCAGAAGTCAAACATGACTTGCATTCATCTTTTGTTATTGGTATATATTGAGTATTACAATTTTAATTCTCTTTCTTAAAATGTGTATATATTTTTTGGCACCCTCTGTGTGTAAATATGTATAAATGTGTGTGTGTGTGTATGTGTATGAAATTGGCTAACACACATATATATGTTTATTTATAGTGCAGTCTGGATGATATATATGTATGTTCTATTGGTTGTTTCTCTGGAGAATCCTGACTAACACAGGGAGCAAAGAGCATATGCCAGCTGTCCTGTAAGAAAGGTTTCTAGAGTCTGTCATGCTACAAATTTGCTTGCAGCCCATTAGCTATAACTTAGTCACATGGCCACAGTTCATTGCAAGGCGATGCTGTGATACAGCCTTAATTCTGGGCAACCATGTGACCTAGTTAAAACTTGGGTGGGTTCGATTCCCAGCCAGGGAACTACCCACCCCCCAAAAAATTTTAAAATATCTTTTAAGGAGTTCCCTGGTGGTGTAGTGGCTAGGCTCCAGTGCTCTCAACACCACGGCCTGGGTTCGATTCCCAGCCAGGGAACCACCAAAAAAAAATCAAAAACAAAAATACCAAAATCTGGGGATTCTTTGATTGTGGAAGAAAGAGCAACCAGATATTGGAAAACAATGAACAGTTCCTACCACAAAGTCTTTCATAATCCTAATTCTGCATTGTATTGTTTTTAATGTAAAAACTGCCACTTACTCCTTAGGAAGCCCCCATTGCCTTTAACTTACTCAGCTACATTGGGAGAAAAAGAGTGAAGAAAATCATTTCTTAAAAATTTTATAATATCTCCATATGTATCTGTTTTCCAGCCTGTCTCACAACAGCCAGGACAGTCTTCTCAAACAACTGCTAGTTCATGATAAAAATAGCTATCATGAGACTTTGAACTATGGGCAACAAATCTCAAGTTTCGATAATGTGGCATTACGCATTTCTTCATAAAGTGACCAACACGTTCTTCCCCTTTAATTCTCACTCGGGTTCCTCAGAGATGGACCTGGGCAGCATTGTAGTGTGGATTATGGACACTAGTTTGTCGTGTACATCTAAAATAATAAATAAGATGCTTCATTGTGGAATCGGATTCTTTGATTCGATTCAGAAAATCAAAAAGTTTTTCCTTTTTGGGACATGCCCCCAGCAAGTATAACAGTAAAGCTTCACTTTTGTGTCTTTCAGAGAAGATGAGATGTATTTATGATAGTTATCACGGTTTCCTATCCTTGCATCTAGACTTCCTAAGATCTCATCATGTGTTGTGCTACGTACAAGCACATCAAACATACAGCCAGATGATCCACGGTCTCACAACAAAGCACGCTGGCTTCATCCCCTTTCTATAAACTAGGGGTTGGCATACATATAAACATTCTTGTTTCAATTTGAGTCCAAAAGCATCCTCATGGCATTTACATACATTAATTCCCCAAAGAAATTCCAATGAGAGAAATAGTGCAGCTACCATTGGAAGGACACTGGCTGCTATGACACAGACAGGGACACATGATGAACACTCCATAACTGAAATCACAAGGATTCTCAGAAAAACCATATACAACAAAGAATGGCCTTTCCTTACAACTTGATCAGCCCTATTCAAGGACAAACTGCCTTCCTTGCAGCCAATCAGCTCACCCAAGGACAGAGATCATCCACAGATTTCCTTTTTGTAAACCCTGCCTTTACCTTTGTCCAAGGAGGTGATCTATGCAACGTTTGTCTCCTTCATACATACTGTGCTCTAACTAAATGTCTCTGAGTTTTTCTCTGACTCTTTACAAAGGGTCCTAGTGTAACAGCATAAAGCCCACCTTGGAGCAATATTGGTTCCCCAAATACTGAAACACTTGCATTCTTGCACCAACTCTCATAAATAGTCCTCAAATACATAACTGAGTCTTCTGACAGAAGATGCCAAGTCTCAAGAGGCAGCTGGAACTAATGCTTTAATTAATCCCACTTTACGAAACTCGAAGTCATTCGAGGGTGCTGCAGAAACCACCAAGAGGTGTTCAAAGCTGGTTCACCATTCATTTGAAAATATTGAGAATTGATAACATTTTGACTCACCCTACGGGTGTGAAGTGTGTGTGGTTATGGCCCATAGGTTTTGCTAAAGTCTCCTACCTACTCTACCCAGATTTATTATACAATCCAGATTTCGTTTTAGTGGTTCGTAATTCTTAAGTACGCATTCCTCACTGGTCCCACAAAAGCTCACTGCTAAGGGAACACAAAGGTCTCACCAGAAGTCTCAGGTGACTTCACCTTCCTGGACTCTAACAGGGATACTTGGAAGTCAACTTCTGTTCCTGCAGGTTCATCACAGGCTTCGGCGTCTGAGTAACAAGTTGGAAAGTGCTGAGCTCTCCAAAACCCCTCTCTGGTTGGCCACACCTTAGGATCGGACCTGTGGGACAGGCAGGTGCTGTGTGACAACTACGGGTGAAAGCGAACAGCCCTGTCCTACAGGCATCTAGACTAGATGATCTGGAGACTTCCTCAGCATCTGTATCCTTGCTGTTCTTTTTTATCAAAGCTATTGGCACACCTTGCTTGTGGGGTTTGTTTTTAACCATTCTCAACTGAATGGGATTTACTTTTTTTTTTTTTTTTGCTTTTTGGTTTGTGGGTAGCTCCCTGGCTGGGAATCGAACCCAGGCCGCAGCACTGACAGCGCCAGCACCGAAGCCTTAAGCCACTACACCACCAGGGAACTCCCAGATTTACATTTTTAATAGCCACAATAATCTTTCTTTAAATTATTTTAAGTCGTAACATTTTAGTTTTATGGAGTGTTTTTGTTCCAGAACTTCATGCTCTAGATTGTTTATTTAAAAATTAAAAATTGAGCACCAGAATTTCCGATACATAGTGAGAAAGTCACTTTATTTTCTGGCCAAATTTTTCAGACAATTTAAAGAAAAATTTTTAATTTTGTGGACTACATTGGAAACTGAGGCTGTGGTGGTGATTAAGTCTCCAAGTTGTTTCGGTTTGTTTGTTGGTTTGTTGGTTTGTTTGATATTAAGATTTCCAATGCATAGGAGGAAACTTAATATTTTACAACTATTTTGCATCTTGCTAAAATCTTCAAAGGCAGAGAAAATATTTTAATTGGGTGGGCCTGTTCCATGGAACCTGAGGCAGGTACAGACAGTATAATGTACATGGTCTGTGCCGCTCTACAAGGTAATCCAGAAACCCACTTCTTTCTTTTTGCTCCACTCTGCCCTGTGCTGTGGTTCTCATTCACATGCTCGAAGCTAGTTCATCACTTTGTGCAGCCTGGGTCTCAGCACTCCCCTTTTTTCTCCCCGGTTGGCCCCACCGCCCACCTGCAGGTACTTTGATGCCACAGGCGGGTTTCTTAGTTGTGTTGGTGCATTTCGTTAGGAGTCCTTAGTTGAGTTATAGATGTTTTACTTGTTGCAATCTCCATGGGAGTTTTTTTAGGGGTCCCTCTCACACCACCATTTTGTTACTTCTCTCCTCACCATTTTATTTTGAACACTTCATTCCAAAGAAAGGGGGACAGATAGGGCATGGATTGTTTGTTTGTTTGTTTTTCTGAAGGACCTGACCTGGAAGTTGAAAACACCATTTCCACTCAATCTCATTGGCCAGAATTTAGTCGCATGGTCACACCTGTTGAGGTAGGTTTAACATAGCTAGAAAATTACTTCCAGGAAGTCTTGGCAGGTTCAGGACCCACGGTTACTACCCAATAAACACCTGCATTCTGAGAGAACAATACTCTGGGCTAAAACCTGTGCTTACTGTGCAACAAACAACTGAATTTTTAAAGAAACTCTACTATTCCTATTCCCAAGCTGACTTTGTTTAAGCTCAACAGAACAGTAACTTACTTGCATCCTTTCCCTTAGATCTTCCTACCTACCTGTCCACATACTACATGTTCACTGCATTTCACCATTAAGCCTTAAGGACATCAGATTTTGGTCAACATCAAAATAAGTTCTGGGAACAAAACTTCAGGTTATGAACCATAGAAACAAAGTTTCAATCAACTTAAGAGTAACATCTTGGTCTCCGTTGTGTTTTAGCTCCAGACTCATGAAAGAGGAATGGCCCACTGACTGCATTCCCTGGAAACCAGACTGGCCAATGCCATGACTGGTATCAGGACCTGAAGCCATGATCGACTGCTCCCTGCCTTAGCCCTGACGATTCAGTAGAGCCCACGACCCTAACTCCTTAGTAACCGTGATTGATGGTATGTTTCCCCTTACATAGGCTAGCTACCAGAGCCCCTCTGTGCAGCTGTCCTTCTCAGGCACCGCCTGCTTTCCTTGAGTGCATTTCAATAAACTGTTTCTCTTCTTCTTACTTTTTTCTGTAAATTCTTTCACAACCCAAGAGCAGTAGCATCAGCAGCACCCATGGCTCTACAACACCCAGATGCAAAGATCATGGGAAATACAGCGTCCAGTTGGGAGGCCTTGTGCTCAGTTAACATTTAAGGGTTTCTTTTAGTAAAAGAGGGATATGAAAAATGGATACTGAAAGGTTATTTTTGTCTGCCACAGTGTTGTTTCATGAATAATTTGCTTGATCATGGCTAGTGCTTGATTGGGAATGTTTGGAAATTGGTTTTGGACACTCTGGAAGGAATTGATTACTTTGAGGAAATGTACTGGTTTCTAGAGGTTATGAATTAGGGTTAGGGCTGATTAGGCTTGAGGAGAGGAACACCAACTGAGTATGACTGGATTGACTGTGATTGTATTTTGAGAGGTTGATTGAATTAGTCAAAAAGATCTTTGATAAGATAATAACTCCCAGTTTAATATCAAAATACAAATAAAGGGTTCAGCTGTGAGTTTGGTCATTTTAAGAACAACATTTTTGCTTTGCCAAATATTAAAACTTTGAAGTAAAAGTTGGTTATACTTAGTTATAATAAAAAGTATTCAATTCTCTCTCCTGCCTTCCCTTGTGCATTGTATGTCAGTGTCAATATTCATTCCATTTGAGGTCCTTCTGGTCTCTTAAAAAGTTAGCCACAAATAGCTCTCAATAGCACCTCTGGGCAGACACCAAAGAAGTAAATCTAATCCTAAGTAAAATCTAGTAGCTTGCCAATGTTTTCACCAGTTAGGAATTATAGGAATTTAGTCATAGAATTTGAAAATAAATTAAAGTCTCTTTTTAGCCATTTTTTGTTTTTAGTAGAGACCAAGATCCCATTCATTGGAAAATGTTTTCATAGGCATGAATGCTTGTGTTTGATCCAGGGATAATAAATGATTGACTGTTACCCAGCAGTAGGGTGGGGTGGGATTCCTGGCACTTTTTTCTTGAAGCAAAGGAAAAAACAACTGAGCAAAAATTTCTTCTTTCAACAGCTTTTCATGGAAATGTAGATTAAAGAGACTAGGGTTTCTTTTAATCTCTTATTGCAATAATTAAAAATACAGTTACACAAAACTAGTGGGAATGCTGTTTTAAGTCAATATAAGTTATCTGACCTAGATGTTGCCATTAGAGGCATCAACTAACAAGGCATCTTCTGTTTATTAACTTTTTTATCTTAGAGTTCTGAGTTTATATGTTTTCTTTTTAAATATAAATATTTTCTGGGTCAAATATATAGAAAGAGAACTGACTGACTCTGGGTGGTGAGGACACAATGCAACACATAGACGATGTATTATAAAATTGTACACTTCAAACCTATATAATTTTACCAACCAATGTCACCCCCAACAAATTTAATAATAATAAAAAAAATACAAATACTTGCTTTCGCTAAAGCTAATTTGAAATTCTTGAGTGTTGACTTGAGCATGCACAGAAGAGATCAGTTTTGCTGGAAATATCTGGGAAATCCACTGTTGGCATTTAAAAACAGCTAATGAACACCCATGAGGATGATTATAATACAAAAGACATACAGTAATAAGTGCTATACCCATACAATGAAATGTAATTCAGCCATAAAAAGAAATGAAGTACAGCTGACCCTTGAACATCACAGGTTTGAACTGTGTGGCTACACGTATACATAATTTTTTTTTCAATAAACACTATAAATGTAAAAAAATAAAATAAAAACAGCTAATGTGTTAAAAGTCATTATATTTCATTGTATTAATCCTTCTTACAATATAAAATAAAATTTAAAATTTCTTTGATAGATCATTGGATAAAGAAGATGTACACATATACAATGGAATATTACTTGGCCATAAGAAAAGATGAAATATTGTCATTTGCAACATCATGGACAGATCTTGAGATTATCATGCTAAGTGAAGTAAGTCAGAAAAAAAATTGAGAACCATATGACTTCACTCATATGTGTGACATAAAACTGAAAGCAACAAATGAATAAGACAAACAAAAAAACAAACAAAAATAACAGACACAGACAACAATTTAGTGGTTCCCAGAGGGTAAGGAAGGAGGTAGAAGAGGGTAATGAAGGTCAAATGTACTCGTAAGGTGATGGAAGGAGCACTGACTCTGGGTGGTGAACACACAATGCAACATATAGATGATGTATTATAGACATGTACACTTGAAGCCCATATAATTTTACTAACCAATGTCACCCCAATAAAATAAAATTAAAAAATTGTAATGCTTTTTATTTTTTTATAGGTGAAACAAAGAGATAGTTTATTGAAATGAAAAATGCTTATGAAATGAAAAATGCTCTTACCTTCAAAGAGCTAAGAGCAGGCTCGAGCAGGGAGAGTGTCTCAAAAGCAAAAATGCTTTTTAAATAAAATCTTGAGGCTAAGCATCGCAAAAGAAAGGTTTGCCTCATTTTAAAGATGCCCCAAATCAGCAATTCTCAAACTTTTTGTCCTGGTGATTAGCAAAAATTAAAAGATGTAATATCTGACATTGACGAGGATTAGAGGGAAATAAATGCTCATATTCTGTTGGTGCTAATGTAAATTGGGTCCATTTTTTTTCAATATAATGCTATAATATTAGGTAAACATGCAGGACAAAGAGACTGAATAAAGAAAAGAAAATTCAACCATCTTCCAAGAAAGAAAACTAAGGAGCTGCCATGCACTTACTGTTGGGTTGCCAGATTTAGAAAATAAAAATATAGAATGCCAAACTTAATTTAAATGTCAGATAAACAATGATTTTTTTTTTTTTTTTTTTTTTTTTTTTTGGTATAAGTATGTCTATATACTTTAGGACAAACTTACACTTTAGAAAGCATTATGGTTTATCAGAAACTGAAATTTTTACTGGGCAACCTAAGTTTTATCAGGCTGCCCTAATTTAATATAAAATAATAATAATAACCAGAGAGGAAAATTTTACCCCAGACTGTTGTTAAAAATTTTGCCCTGCGTCTCCTCTTTTTGTTGTCCTTTCCCCCATATAATGGTTATTGCCAAACTTTGTGACAGGAATTTTTCAGCCAGTCCCTTTATTTTAACCTTGTCCTTGGGTCTGTCTTAAAATATCCTCCGATATCCCTCATTGATTTTCTCTTTCTTTCTTTTTCACTCATAAGCATTTTTCAGTTTCAAGTTGCTGAATAGCTCCAGGTTCTTTCAAGAGAGTACATCCTCTTACCTATCTCAAAACTAGGAACTACTAATGCCTACCTGGCAGGGGAGATACCACGATCACGAAGGTGGTTTTCCCAGGGTGAGGCTTATCTATTGCACTCCGGATGTGCTGACCCCTGTGATAAAACAAAACAAAACAAAACAAAAACAAACAAAACACTAGGAACTACTAAATTTCCCTAGGGAAAGGTGTAAGAGGCCAAATCCAGAACAGAGAGCACAAATAAATTAAAGGCTAAATAAATCTTTGTGGGTGCTCAATTGCAAAGGAACAATTGTTTTGCAACGCTTCATGTTTTTAGAGGTAAGCAAATAGCTTGGAACAGACAGGATTCTTTCAAGTTCATGAAGTTCACCTGGAACCTGACTAGCTCAATTCCCATTTTTCATGCTACATTTCTAAATGCCACTAGAGTAAGTTAAATGGCTCTTACTGTATCTAAGCTGTCCAGGTAGCAGAGATCCACAAGAATGGATCTCATAGCAACTTTGCCAGCCCCAACCCATCCTCTGAAGTCCAGACTTGAATACTTACCTGCCTATTTGTCACCTGTGCTTGGATGTATAATAGAATCCTCAACATTAATAAGTCCAAAACAGAACTCTGTTGGTTTTTGTTTGTTTGTTTGTTTTGTGTGTGTGTGTATGTGGTTGTTGGTGGTGTTTTTTTCTTTTTCTTTTCTTTTTTTTTTTTTTTGGTGAGTCTCTGGCTGGGAATCAAACCTAGGCTGCGGCGCAATGCCAAAGCCACTACACCACCAGGGAACCCCAGAACTCTGTTTCTTAACGCCCCTCTTACAACGTGTTCCTTCCTCAACTTTTCCCACGGAAGTAAACGGGGAGCATCAACAACCACCTACCACCTCAGCCCAAAAGCCTGTGGATTGTCCTCGTGTATACTCTCCCTCAGCCCCTGGATCCAATGCGGAGGGAGGCCTTCCTGCCGGCTTCAATGTATGCCCAAATCGAACCCACTCCCGCAGGCCATGGGGCGCGTTGCACAGCACGCCTCTTCCCACCCGACACCCTCCAGCGGCGTTCTGTCTCGCGGGGAATAAAATCCTAATTCCCACAAAGCCCGCATCTCTTCTCATTCTTGTTTTTTTTTTTTTAATTCATTTTTATTGTTAGACTTATTGGGGTGACATCTTTTCTCATTCTTCAACCTCATCCCCTGCCACTCCTCCCCTTCCTTCCGGTCACACTGACGTCCTTCCAAGCTTCTTTCTGAACTCTGACCTCCAAGTTCTTTTCTCACGAGGCCTGGAAGTGCTTCATCCGGCTCGTCGCACTGCACTCTCCGTCACATCACTCAGGCCTCTGCGTGGTCGCACTGCGCTCTCCGTCATATCACTCAGGCCTCTGCGTGAAGGGCACCTTCTCACATGCCTAAGATGCACAACCTCCCATTGCTTTCCATCCTCCTACTTCTTTATTCTTTTCCCTAACACTCGTTATTACCTAACAAATAATCTCTTCGTTTGTTTGTTGACTATCTCCCCATTAGAGTGTTCACTTCATGGGAGAAGGAGCTTCATCTGCTGTGTTTATTGCTAACACATGGTACCCAGCGCAGGGCACAGAATAGTGCTTAACCAATTGTGCTTGATAACCATTCATGGTTAAATGAAGGAATGAATGAGGTAGAAAACTTTCACTATAAAGAATGTATTATACATTAGATTCACTTTGGCTTATTACAAAGAAGGCCAAAGAAAAGGTCATCTTCTGCAACTTGAACTATCATTGAGAAGGAGTAAACTTCGTCTGAGTATAAAGGCTTTGTAAAGTGTAAACCACTAGATAAATAGAGATTATTATTATTATATCAATGTGGCATTGTGCTAGATGCTGTGTGCTCCATAAAAATGTGGACAAAATATAGTCCCTGCTCACACGAATAAAGGTATCCATATCAGCCAGTTGAGATAGTCATAGAAGAGTCTTGACCAAGAAAAACAGTTTTATTGTAAGTACACTAAATTTTGGAGAATATCAAAGCCTATTTAAAGAGAGCATTAAAGAAAGTTCCATTTTAAGAACTTCGAAAATTAAATTTGATTTCAAATGTTAAATTAGTGTTTATTAAAAATTAGCTGTATATGAAAAAAAGAATACTTTTTCAATAAAGTTTAATTTACTATAAAGTGAGTGGATCCCATTTCTGGTTTTGTAATTTGCACCATAAAATTACCCAGCAGCTGTAAATGCACAAGAGTGGCATCTAGTGGCCATTCATATAAACTACAGCTCCTTGAAAGATTATCACCTCTATCTTGGTGGTTGCCAGATTTCCAGATTTCACAGATGTGTAAATGTTTTTTAAATGGAGACTTAATCTGTGTTGCCAAGATTATATGGTCACCATCTAATCAATCTTGTCGGTAGGTGATGCCACATTATAAGTAGTGGTGTGCTAGAGCTAATGCACATAGGCTACAGAGAGCCAGCTATGTGCATCTTTTTCTAACTCTCAGGAACATCACACTGAAGGCTTGAAGTTGACTATGGTGGGAACATTTATACCTCTGCTCAGAAAGTGGCACATGCTACATATCAGGGCTTTTCTTTTTTTTCCAGAGAATCAGTTTACCAGCACACAATGGTTGTAAGTGTGTGTTGTGGCCTGGTCTGCTTCTAACCAACTAGGTAAGTCATTTTTACAAATAAAGTAAGTATTAGTAAGTTTATACACATAGAATACTTATACAAATCCGATGATTGGTGTTAAAAAAATTACAAATTTTGGAAGCAAAATGAATCCTTATATTGACGATTTCAACAAGTAATTTTGTATAGTGCTATTAATATTGTTGGTAGATCTAAATATAAATTTTAAAATTTTCCCAATAATGATCACTGGCATTTCCAAATGTTTGAGTATTCACTACAAGCTACCTTTCTTTGTAAATACTTAACAGAAGAGCTGCAAAAAGAAGATGTTATTGTTGCAGAACACTCCAACATGAAATCAGAAAGTGCTCTAAAATCTACATCAGCAAGAGTAATATTGAATTCAACAACAAAATCAAGACTAGGGCAAGCAGCCAAAAACATTTTTATCATTAAGAAAGGAAATGAGGTTCTATGTAGCACCGTTTACCTTACTTAATGTCCAACATGAAGATGTTTGAGACACACTCTAAATTCGGCCAACATTAATGCAAATTGAAAGTTTTCTACATCTGAAATATTTGTCACAAAACAAGATCAACACTATCAGATGAAGCAACTAGTGCTTTGTGTTTTTATACATTTTAAAGTAATAACTTTTAAATTTTAAATATTGTGGTATTCCCTCAATTTTTAAGTGGATTTTTTTTTTTTTTGGCATTTATTTTGTGTTAATGTTGCTTTCCTTAAATGTGTTCTATATCCAGTATCTACATCAGGTAGAGATCACTTTTACATGTCATTGAAATAATCTCATCACAATTTATTGGTTCATAATAATAAACTATAAGCCATATTTTTTACTGAAAACATCTGAAACTTAGCATCACACCATCACAGAAAATTATTCACTTTATTATTATAGTCACTCATTATTTAAAAGCATGTGAATAGTATTATGAAAAATGCAGTATAATTTATTATTTCAGGAATTCCCAATAATTCCCAGAAATTCCACTTTGTCATTCCTGAATGCAGAACGTTATTATCAGTTGGGAATTTGGAAACATTATTCTGGGTCATTGACTTCCAAATGTTTTAAAGAAGCAGACCACTTTTTATCAAACAAAATTTACTTTGGAAACAGATGATATAAAAGAGATCAAAATAAAACTCTGGCTGAAAAAGACAAGAGATTAAGGAGAGGTGATTCTGTTCTGAACTTGGCAACCAAGTTGCTGAGTGACTTGGGGCCCATCACTTTGGTGTGTCTGAGTCTCAGTTTCCTCATCTGTAAACTGCACTTGATACAATTCTCCTGGGCCCCCAGGCTCGTTGTGGGTGATGAGGCTGCGGAAGAGCTTTGCAACCTGGGACACCTGGTGGAGTGTTACTTGTAAATTTGTTGGACAGAGGACTTCCATGTGCCTGCTACAACCCTAGTATCGTGAGCCCAATGCGCAGAGCAAAGATTGGAAGCCCAGACTCTGCACCCAGCCAGGCTGCTCTCCTGGTCACTCCTCCAGCTCCCACTAGGGCCCCGGCTCCATGCAGGTGCCTGTCCCTTTTAAGAGCTGGGCCTTCAATGTCAACAAGACCTTTGGTTTAAATTGGGATCAGGCAGTAAAACAGAAAATTTTATCCCTCACATAAAAAGGGAAGTGTGAATTGTGAGGAAGTTTAAAGGTCACTTAAATGGAGGCCAGAAAGTTGTATTTTAGTCTGGAACTGTCGTAACATGTACAGGAATGTGTCAGTTTCCTCCAAACTTCAGGTTACACAGCTGCAAGAGGCCGGCAGGGCTTCAATGACTCCACCTTCCTGCTCGGAGAATTCAGGCCGCCTCACTCCCATGCTGAGCAAACGTAGAAAAAGGAGCTGGTTTTGTTCAACTGTGGTGCAGAGTGTTCCTGCTCAGTGGAGCCCTGGCATTCCTCAGCCTGGAGAGCTCTTCTGCAATTGAATAGTAACATTGAAGTGTGTTTTTCTTAACCTTTGTACCATGTTTTAAAAAATATATCACATGTAATAAAAAGCAGCACACACTTGTTAAAATAAATTCAAACAATACAGAAGTGTGAGTATAAAGTTTTGTCCTACCACTAAGCCTGTCCCACAGTGGTAATCGTATTCTTCCAAGCTTTTCTCTGTTTTTGTATGTTTATACAAACACGTACACATATGTAACTTTAGAGTGTTTTTGTTCTTGTTTTTGTTTTATTAGGGGAAAGGGTGTTTGTTTATTTGCTCTTCCTTTTATTTTAAGAGACCATTCTGTATTGGCTGTTCTTTTTTTTCTCTATTTATAATGGGCAGTTTCTAAGTCGGTACATTTTTGTAATGGCTATTAATCTCTTTTAAGGATATACCATAATTTGTTTATATATTTCTGTGTGGATGGATACTTGGATCTTTATAATGTTTTGCTATTAAAAATAATACTGCAAAAACACCCTTGGACATATATGTTCACATACTTGCATGGGTGTTTTCTGCAGAACAAGATTGGGATTGCTGGAGATGCCCACTGCACACCACCTAGCACAGGGCCTGACAGCCATCCATTGTTAAACTTACCCTGGTCACAACAGCATCTGAGCAGTGTGGTTTCTGTCTCCCCACCCTTATCTGTAAGGTAGTCCAACCCACCTACCCCAGTGCCCAACAGCCTCCTTCAGCTCTGACACCTTGGACCACTCAGATGCCACCATCTTCTGTTCCTTGGCTAGTCGGGGGATTAACTAGCCTCAACCTTGCTGAGCATTAGTGGATGCCAAGGATACTTTGCTACTCTAACAAATTACCACGAACTAAGAGGCTTAAAACAACACACGCATTATAACAAATTTGTTAGGTAGATAACAAATGTATTATCTTACAATTCTGGAGGTCAAAGTCCAAAATGGGACTCGATGGGCCCAAGTCAAAGTGTCGGCAGGTTCTCATCTGGAGTCTCTGGGAGAATCTATTTCTTTGCTGTTTCCTTTATAGCTTCTGGAAGCTGCCTGCATTCTAGAAGTTGCCCCTTCTATTTCTGAATCTTTCTTCTATGGCATCCCTCTCACCTGACTCTTTTGCCTCCCCTGTGATTACATTGGACCTGCCTGGATAATCCAGGATAATCTTATTTTTAAATCAACTGGTTAGCAACTGTAATTCCCCTTTGCCATGTAATATGACCTACCTGTTTAACAACCAGTCAGATTACAACCATGCTTCCAGTGCATGGAATCCCCTTTCTCCATCTTTGTCTCATTCCCCCAGTCGATTAGTATTTACTACATGAAGTGTTCGCAATCAGGCAAGACTACGTATTTCATTTTTAAGTGTGGCGTCACATGACATCTCTTGAAAAATACATACGCTATGGCACCACAACACACCACAAGACATCCGCCTTAAGCTCTTCATTTATCAACCAATTCGACTAACAACCTAGTTGTAGGAACCGATCTTGGTCGCTAAGTGAGGAGTGCCTGGATTCACATGTTCTGGGGATTAGGATGTGGACATCTTTGAGAGACTATTATTATGCCAACCTCAGAGAGTGAGGCTGAAGCCAGGAAGAGAGCCCACATTGTAGCCTTCTAAGGAGTTTAGCTCTATGTCTGAGAAATCCTTCTGGGTGTCCAGCAGGCAGTGGTGAGGTAAAGCCAGGGGGACCAGTCAGAGGGTATTACACAGTGGTGAGGCTTGTGCTTGGGGAGGGTCAGACTGCAGGGCTGTCACTGTGCCTGCACCTCAGAAGTATCTGAGGACCCGGAGCCTCTCTTTATCATGCACCACAGCCCTGGTTTCCTAAGTGGGGCCTGTGGGTTGCTCCAAAGGCCTTGATCTTGAAGTCACTAGGGGTGGCAAGGAAGCCCTTCCCAGTTGTGAACCCACAAGCTCCTCTACAACTGGGTAGAGGAGCCGCCTTGGCAAGTTCTACAGCCTGGCCTGGATGCCAGACCCGGGATCAGGATCCATGGGAGACATAGAGTGGGTGCCATACAGCCAGGCCTGACCCGGGGCTCGGCTAAGTCCCAGGACACTCCCTCTACTCCTCCCACCCACCCAAATGCACCCCTCAGGCTCAGAAGTCCTGGCAGTCACCCTCACACAAAGATCCCAGCGTTTCCTGAAACTTGGCAGCCATCCAACTCCTCAGCCTTGACTACTTCAACCATGGGAATGAGCCAGAAGGGGGCTGCGTGCGTGTGTATCCCTGTCCGTGTATCTGTCCTAAGAATGTGTCTGTCACCATTTCTGTACCTGAGCTTGACTGTGTTTTTATATCTCTATTGCAGATTGGAGCTGGTTTATTTTATAATTAAAAAAATAACTTTTGTTTCCCTTCCTTTGTTAGTTTCTTGCTTTCTCTTACTCAAAACCAAGCCATTCATTATAGAAAACACAGATTAAAAAAAAGGGAAAAAATTTAAAACACATCAACCATCCTCCCCGGCCCCACCACCCAGAGACAATCACTAGTTAACACCTGGGCATGTAGCTCTCTTCTATGTAACTTCCATATTTCAACAACAATGCAATTGTACTGCATGGCACGTTTATAGTCCTCTAATTTACTCTACTTGTGACTTACTGATAAATGATGGATGCCCTTTCATGATAATGAATTTAAACTCTCATTGTTTTAAGCCTGTGTTCAATGTCATGGCCGTGCTAGGACTTAACAGAGCAGCCCCTCCTGTTCGGTGTTTAGGCTGCTTCTAACTTTACACTATGATAAACGAACTGGATGAGTGTGTGTGTGTGTGTGTGTGTGTGTGTGTGTGTGTGTCTGCCTGTCTGTCTGTCTGTCTTTTCAAGTTGTCCTGAGGGGAGTGGGGACCTGGCAAAGCACAATGACCCTTTTCTACTCCTTGGAACAAGTGGTTTCCTTTAAGGAAGGTACTTTTCCAGAAAGCATGTTATTTCAGGCCCTCCTGACTCCAGAATCCAGCCTGTCCCAGAAACGCCACCCTAATTGCACACAGGAGTGTGGGAGAAAGAGCAGAGCAGGGGTGAGCTCCTCCTGACAGCTGGGTTTTGAGAATCTTTCCCTCCTCAGACGTCCCCTAGGCAAGGCAGGAAAGGATCATCTCCTCTGCTCCACCAGGGAAACTGAGGCCCAGCAAGCTAGTGAGGGAAGCTAGGATAGGACAGGGGGAACAGATCAGGATTCTCCCTGCTCTTTGCCCTGGGCTGGAGCTGGGAGGGAAGCCCTTGGAGGTAAGGAGACCTGTCCTGTGCCTGGAAAAGCTCAGCCTGTATCTGCAGTGTGAAGCCGTAGGGAGGCATTGCAGGCTGCCTCAGGGCGGAGGTCTGTTAACCCAAAGTCCAGCCCTCAACAGATGTTTGTCCGGGATGAGGCTTCTGGCTTCCTGTTAGAATTACATATGGCAGAGACCCTCTCCTTCCTCAAAGTCAGAGATCCAGGTCAGGGCAGGTGTTAGCAAGGCTTTTGTCCTGGGAAGTCCAGAACAAATCAGATCCCTTCATCCTGAAGATATGAAATGGGTCGGCTGAAGCTTCGCTTGATACAGACTCCACATATGGAGGAAAAGGAGTTTAGCTTTGCTCTAGCAGGTCCCTGGCGAATAGCGCTGGAAGGCCTTGGCCCAGAGTGACTCAGCAGGTGGCTCAGGTCCCTCAGCAGTAAAATGGGGGTGATGGGCTGCTGTGAGTACTGATGGGAAGGGATACAGGAAGCACATTGCCTGTCACATAGGAACTAGCAATGTTAATAGTAATAGCAGAGTGAACAGTGAGAAGGCTGGATTTGGAAACTAGGAGGCCTTGAGTTCAGGGTGACTCCAGCCCAGATTTTCAGGATTACCTTGAGCAGCCCCGTCTCTGGCTTCGCCAGCACTCTGGTGCCAGCCTAAGTCTCTGTTCGTGCACTGCCACCTCCCTCTCTTAGAGATAGAGGAGCTTCTGGCTGACCTGCTCCGGAGCCCCTCCCTCTTCTACACAATGGGCTGCACTGGGCAGAGTGGCAGGAATACCTTTGTTACTGGAAAATGGGCCCTCCTCAGCTCGGTCAGTGTCCAGGTTCTTGGTGTCGTAAACAAAGAATTGAGCAAGACACGGAAATAAAGTGGTGAGAAGGAGAGTTTATTAGAAGCAAAAGTACACTCCAAAGAGACAGGGGCGCCCGGGCAAGCAAGTGGCTCAAGGGCTCCGACTAAGGAGGCCTCGGTGGTTTGTTTCCTTTTTCCTTAAAAGGACTACTTAGGCCTTTATGGGCCTGAGGCCTTTTGATTGGCATCTTTGATTGACAGGGGGCCATTACAGCACCTTCTTTTAACTGAGCACGTTCCTTTCCAGAACTCAGTCTGTTATAGTGATATTACTGAACTTTTGGACATATGCGTGGTGTGATAATGATGGTATAATGAGGCCAGGTGGAATGGATGTCATTGTAATCCTTACTGCGCAGGCGTTAACCAGTGGGCTCTTTGTGCCCTACAACTTTTTCCATTAGTTACTTTTTCCTGTCATTTCCCTGTGGTTGCCTAACTTGGGGTGGGGATTACTAGAAAAGGGTGGTATCAGGGTGGTGACCACTCCAGTAAGGCAGGTCCCATGGGAGGGGTCCCGAGATTCCCCCTATTCTGTCTGCCTTCCTCCCTTTCTCTAGAGAGGCAGGATCCCCACAAATCTCTATGGGAAGTTGTGGGACAGGAAAGTCTCATCTTCTGTATTTGCTTCCTGCTAAATGTGGCCATTGTTTCTACCTATCAGGGATTCACATAAGGCTCACCCTATCTGATCTAAAATAGAGGAAGGAAAAATAAATAAATAAATAAATAAATAAATAAATACATAAAACAGAGGAAGGGGTCTCAAAATCCACCTGGGAGACCATGTTGACTTTTTTGGTTGGGATGGGTTGAAAGCCTTGCTGGGATATCATTTGTGTCCTGTTGGCCCCTAGATAGGGAGAAATAGATTCAGTTAATAGATTTAAAAGCATTTGTCCAAGAAGCAGGTCTCAAAGCCACTTGATGGAAGTTCGATTTGGCCCCATGAAGCCTATGGCCTGTTGACTTTTGGCTTAGCCAGTCACTCAGGTGTCGCCACCTATCCAGGAGCTGAGTCCGGAACAGCCTGGAAAGAATGCTAGGTACAATCAACAACCAGGGATCAAAAGATGCAGGATAATTAGTTGAAGTCTAACAAGCATAATTAACTAAAGTTTTGCCCATGCAAATCACAACTTCCAGGATGAGTAACGAAGGCTGGAGACAGGGGACATTTTGGGAACACAATTAGCAAACTCAAATCACAAGGGGTTTTTTTTGGAATGATTAACTAAAGTCAGGGCAAAAGATATCCTGGGGAATCCGGGCTAACAGCCTATTGTTTAAGTTTCAGGATAACAATCTATTGTTTAATGCTAGAGACAGGGGCTGATTGAGAGGGTGATTAAGACTAGGGCCTAGGGAAAAGGTAATGTTGGGGAGCTCAGGAACTAGGAAAGAGGAGACTAAAAGTTCTTATAGTGAATGGCACTTTTGTTTGGCCCATGTCACCTTGGACCAACCCATACTGTAATATACAACACATCACACAACATATACACTCACGCCTCACACATGTACACACTCATACTATACAACATACACACACACATCACATACCACGCACATTCTCCACACTCACACCACATACACTTTCTCGCACCCACACACCTCACACACATAAAACAAGCAGGGCTATAGGAGTTGATCACCCCTTCTCTGAGTCGTCATCCCAGACTCTCCTTAACCCCAGCACCCCGTGCCCAACCTCTGAGTATATGCTCCTGATTCACTGAGAAAACAGACCACTGGGCATGGCACCCTCCCCTCCCTTCTTCCTCTGACACACAGACACACACACAGCATTTATTGGTATGCCCACACACCTTTCGGGGCAGCAGTCCCACACCCCCACCCACATCCAGGCCTGACCCTCTGATCTCTCCCGTGTGCTGGCTCCCAGGCCACCCCAGAGGACTCTTCCACAGGTCTTTTTCTTGCTCACATACTCAGGGTCTCTCTCCAATCCTTCCCCTTCAGACCTTATACAGGCTCAACCTCTCTCCCTTATTAAAAATAATAATAATAAACCCTCCTTCAGTGCAGCAATGCCACAATACATCTCTTTCCTTCCCTTCATATTACCTTCAACTGTGATCTTCCCTTCCTCAGCTCCTAATGACTCCACTGACCTTGCACGCACAAGCAACACACATGCACACACATGCACACGCACACATGTACTACACACACACACACATACACACACACACACACACACACACACCACTGCAGGGCTGCTCCTTTCACTCCACTCAAATTGTTCTCATCCAAGGTCATTGTCAACTGTCACGTTGCAAAACCCAAGGTCTCTTCTCCTTTCTCACTCCACCAGCCCTCCTGATGCTTTTAACCAGTTGACACACCTTGTCTGAGAACCTCTCTCGCTCACAGGATTGCCAGATAAAATACAGGATTCTCAGTTAAATTTGAATCTCAAATAGACAACAGATAATGTTTTAATAAAAATGTGTACCAAATATTGCATGGGACATATTTATATTAAAAATTGTTTGCCATTGTCTGTATACAAAAATTTTTTTTCTATTTTGATGGTTCGTTTATTCTGTTCTTTAGATTCCACATGTAAGTGAGATGATACGGTAAGAGAAAGTGGGGTGGGGGTTGGGGAAGGAGGGAGGGGGATTCAAACATATGGTGATGGAAAAAGAAATGACTCTGAGTGGTGAGCACACAATGCAACACGCAGATGATCAAGAATTGTACACCTGGAACCTATGTAATTTTGCTGACCAATGTCACCCCAGTAAGTTTATTTTAAAAAATTATTTGCTGTCTATCTGAGATTAAAATTAACCAGATATCTGGTATTTTTATTTGCTAAATAAAATGGCAACCCTACTCCCCACTTCCCTGCCCCATGAGCTCCCCACCTTCCTGTCTTTTCTCTAGTTGTTCCACCTTTTGTCAGCCTGCTCCAGGGTGCTGGCCTTGATCGCCTTGCTTATCAAAATCCTTGCTCTCCTGAGCCAGCTTCTCTCACCCTCAGGTCCACCTCCACACAGGGCTGGCCTCACCCAGAGTCTCCAAGGACCTTCCCTCCATTTCCCACTGCAGGAGCCCCACTCCCTGAGTGCTTACAGAGACTGCACACGCCCAGCCCCGGGGCGAGGCTGCCTCTCAGCTGGCCAGATGTGCCATGAAGTGCTTCCCTCTGGAGCTAGCTCTTCTTGTCCAGCCCATCTCCTCATGCCCAGTCAATTGAATCGCTTACTCCCTGCCTCCACATGGTCTCTGAATCTCCGCTCACACTGTTCCCTCTGTCTAGAACACCTTCCTCCAAATTCTTGTTGAAATGCCCTCTGTTCTTCAAGTCCAGCTCAAGGGCCTCGTCTTCCCAGGTTTCCCTGGGTCTCCTGGCTTTCCCCACCCCACACCCACCCCAGCTCCTGAGCGTGTGATTTGCAGCCTCGTCTAGGTCACTACATTGGAAGTTCATCGAGTGCTGGGACTGTGTCTGGTTAACTCCCACTTTTTCTGAGCAGAGCCAGGCGCACAGTCGATGCTCAGCCAGTGTTTAGTGAACGCAGGAGTGAGTGACTGAAAAAGAGAATGAGCGAAGGAGTGAATGAATAAATGTATGAGTGACATGAACAAAAAAAGCCACTATGTGCTAAACCTGACGGGGGGTTTCGGGGGGCCACACGGCGGTCCTGACAACCTCAGTGACCAGAAGTAACCACACAGGGTGGTCTGAACATAAAAGTTTCTAACTGGGCGGGCCGTGGCAAGTAGTCACATCCCAGGCCTATAGCTTCCTTAGCAAAGTCAATCTGTACCTTAAGTGAGCTTTTATGCACTGGGATAGCATACCTTTGAAATGTCAGAGTAATTTTCTTTTCCGGACCCTCCAAAGATGTAGCCACAGGCACCAGAGCACAAGACCATAGAACCCTTCATGGTTATATTGTTTCCCACATGCCATCTCTCTGTGCTGTAAATGTTCATGATTAACTACCCTGTACCCACCGATGTAAAAGATGTGTTTCTCCACCTTTGCTTTTTAGCCAGTCCTAGAGAGTTCCCCAATGTGCTTTCCCCCGCCTCCTTAATCTGCCACCAGTGGATTCCATGTACCTTCCCTGTTTTCTCCTTTGATTCTTAAAGCATAAACAGAACTGCAAAACTGCCAACCTCCGAAGCATTTTCTCGATCCATTGAGAGCTTGCTTCCAGGCATGTCCTCAAACTTTTGGCTCCAATAAACTCTTATAAAACTTTTCTATAGGTTTGGATGTTCTTTCATGGACAGTGAGGAAGGAAGTCTCAGGGAGTAAATGGAGTGGGTGGGTGAATGGAGGGGTGGACAGAGGGACAGACCGACGGATGGATGGATGGGTGGATGAGCAAGTGAGCAAATCCAGAGGGGACCTCAGGGCTTAATAGACCACCCGTCGCCTGCAGAGTGAGGCTGTGTATCCCCTCCCTCATTACTTTTTGTTTTCAGCCTCTAGAATCCAGCCTGCAGACCCTTCCCTACACGGATATGGGAGGGTTGGAACCTCATGATTTAGGGGCAGAGTCCTGGGGTCCTGACACTTGGGTTCAGCTGAAGGGTGCCTGACCTAAAGCAGAGCTGACCCTGCTTGAGCTGGGAGGCCCACTCTTTTCTCCCCTCCCAGATCTCACACCGCTGTCTCTGCCCCCTGGAGCTTCCGTGTCCAGGTCTTTCTTTGTGCCTGGACACACTCACCCACCTCTAGTCCGGGTGCCTCTGAGAACAGGCCCCTGCTGAGTTCCTATGGCGATGTACCACCCAGGGCCCCTTCAAGATAGGACCTCAGGGTCAGCTGCAGCTGCAGAGCTGTTTTGCCTGAGGACAAAACCTGGAGTGGGGGTGGAGGGCAGCACTCAGAGACCAAGAGAAGGTGGGGGGATATTTAGGACCTGTTGACAATTTGACTTCTTCCTCTACCCAATCCTGCTCCCTCCTCCTCCTTCCCCTCACAAACATTAATCCCTATAAAAGTCTTGCATCCCAAACATTGTCTCAGTGTTCACCTTCAGAGAACATGGCCTGCAACAGTTCTCTTTACTCAGTCTCCAGGTCTTCCCTGCATCCAGTTCCCTTCCACATGTATCTCTGAAGGCCCTGCTTGGGGGTTCTAGGGTCCAAAGTGACCAAGACATGGTCCCCAGGAGCTCCCATCCCTGGGCTATGCCTCTCTCCTCCCCAGGCTCACCCACCCCATCCCTCTCCATCAGCCTGACTGCCTCCCTGGGTCCTTACACCCTCTGCACCACTACAGCCCAAGCCTCTCTCTCTGAGCGTCCTCCCTGTGGCAGCCACATGGCTAATCTGGGAACCGTCAGAGCCAGAGTCGCCATTCGGAGTCAGTCCTGCCCCCCTCAACAGGCAGGTTCCGGGAGAACCACCTATTCAGGACTGGATGGAGACTCAGAATTTTGCACCCTTCAAACTATACTCTAAACACAGCACAACATTTATTTCGTGAGTACAGAGAAAACAGATTTTCTGTTCATAACAACTGAGCCTCTCTTTATTTGTGATGGAAACAAGAGCTTTGTTACATGCTCTCGATGTAATATAAAATTTTAGCTAAGTTGGAATTGTCTTTGAGTTTATGATTTTTCTTATGATTTGTCATTCCTGAGTGACTCAAGTCATTCACATTTCCTAACAGAAGTGACCTATAAGAATAGAGTAATAAAGTCTCATTCAAAACACGTTTCAAACTCTTCTTCCTGGCTTTCCTGTTAATAAAATATCTCACACTTTCTGTGACACTTATTTTCTCTTGTTTCATTTCATGGTTTTCCAGCCCTGCTTCTTGAAAGATCCATAAAAGGATATACATTTTGAAGTATAAAATAAATCATTGCAGCAGCCCTTTGGTTTCAGAATTTCAGGGCTGATTTCAGGCAACTGGCAGGGGCAGGCCTCAGCTGGGCTCTGTTGTATGTGTATTTTCCAAGTAGCAAAAAGTCTCAATTAGGGGTGCACATAAGAAGTGGTTTGTAAAAAATGTCCACTTGAGGGTGCTGCTTCCTCTGGTGGCAATAGAACTGATTTTGTAGGCACCCTGGGGTAACCTGAGTTAACCAGATCCTGTTTACAGTAAATTCCAGTTCCCCGGTAAATGAGCAGAGCTGGCCCACCATGCAATCCAACACTGCTCAGTCATTCACTCTTCGGATCTCTTCGAAGCCCCGTCTTGTGGGAAAGGTCCAACTGAGCTCTCAGGTGTCAAAGCTGACTCCCACCTGGTCCCATCACCGTGCATCTCCGCCAGGCCAAAGGGCACAGCGACTGGAGATGGAATTGGGCAGGGAGTTTGCTGGAGACAGGCAGGAAGGGACAGGAATGCCAAAGTCAGAAGAAGGGGGCAGTCTTACAGTGGGGTAGGTAAGTCTGACCCTCTAGCAGAGAAAATCCTGGGGGCTGTTAGACCTCAAATGAAGGTCTAGAAGTCCCAACCACCTGCCATTGGCTGAGTGTGGCAGCCCAGCTCTGAAAGATAGAAGTGTCCTGGCGAAACGTGGCTGCTGTGAAGCTCGAGTCACAGCTGACGCAGCAGAGGATGCAGGTGATGGCCACGGTGAGCACAAACAGCACTGCCACCATGCCAATCACTGCCGTTTCCATGGCCCCGGGTGGTAGCTGACCCACTGAGCAACCTGGGAGGTCTCTTGGAGCCTCAATTCCCCATCCGAAACAAGGGGCTCTTGGTGGTGACAAGGATTCTGCTCTTCCGACTGCTCTCCCTGCAGTCTTCTAAGAAGATAGTTGTCTGAGGTGGGTCGAGCCCCATCTAGGCTGGCGGGTGCCTTGCGTGGCCCTCCTCCGACCTCAGTTGGTCTCTGGCACTGTTTCTGAAGTCTGACCAGGCTCCCAAGAGCTGTGGTCAACTCCCCTGGCAGCCTCTGGAAGAAATGCTGTCCTGACTGATGTGAGCTCAGGACTCCTGGGACTCGGAGGAGCTGGAAGGAGGGGGCGGAAGACTGCTCACGGGAGCCTTGCCAACCCTGCCTTCTGGCGATGCCTACGGATTTCAAGGAAGTTTTTTATTCAGACAAAAGATAAAATACTCCCCCGCGTGGATCCAGGATGAGCCTGGACTCCTCCCCTGGAGGAACCTTGGACCAGTCCTAGCCCATCTGCTGCCTCCTGAGACCCTGGCCCTGTGCTGGGGGCAGGGACACAAGTGGGAAGGGAGGGAATGTCGGCTTCGGGCACGATTGCAGGGAGTTCACGAGTTCACCGCAGCGCCATGAGGGCCTTCAGCAGTGGCTCTGGGGGAGGGCCTGTTTCATCTGGTCTCCTTCTCTGTACGGAGTTGAGAGAGTGCTGTTTAGATAAGACCCAGACATCTGAGCGTCTGCAGTGACATATGTGGGGCTTCCTTGCCCTGCAGTCCCCAGAGAAGGCCTCTTCTGCACTGGCCTCCCCCCACCCCCCGCCCCACCCCCAACCCCCAGCCCTCCTTGCTGCCTGCTCACGCCCACCCCTCACGCTCACACATTGTGAAAACTCACGCTGGGCTCCCTCCGCACAACACTCTGGCTGTTTGTGGTGTCGTGGCCTCCTGACCTGGTGGCCACCCGGGAGCTTGCTCACCTCTGGGTGCTGCCGCTTGGGTCCTGCCTGGGACTGGGCTCCAAGATGTCTGAGAGGCTGTGAGCACTTCCTGAATTCCTTCCTCCAATTGTGAGTGAAGGCCCAGGACCTGCACAGCTGTCTGCCGCCCCTGGTGACACTTACCCACCCTCCAGAACACACGTGTCATTTCAGCACTGCCCCCTGCCAGGCTCCCCACTTAACTGGGTGGGATAGGGGGCGAGCCAGGCCCAGACCACTGAGTAAGTCTGCCAGCCAAAAGGGGCTCCGTCCCGACACTCACTCGATCACAGCCCTTTCACAGCCAACACCTCCTGAGAGCACCCCTAGAAAGGAGACTGGGTGATCATCAGCCCGGCTTGCCCCAAACTCTGAGGAATGGGGTAGTGAGAAACAATAATTCCAGGTACGGGACACCCCAGGCATTGTCTCATATAATCGGTTCAGCAGCCCTGTGGGTGGTGCTGCCTCCATGTAACAAGGTAGTCCGAGGTTACATGACAAGCAGTGGCCTCTGGCTAACTTGTAGTGATAACCAGAGTACCAAAGGGCTGAAGAGGGGCCCGCCAGCCTTCCTGTCTAGTCAATGCTCTTTCCAGGTACCACAGAACCACAGAGCAGTCGCCTACCTCTGCAATTTTACTGATCAACGTGCAAAGGCCCAGAGAGGGACAAGAGCCAGCCCAAGGTCACACAGCCTGGGTCCTTTTCAATTTCTCCAACGCCCCAGTGAGCTTTCTAAAGTACCAGATTTGGGAAACTACTTATGCACAGAATGAGAGCGTGCTTACTGGGAGTGTGATGCCCACGTTCTCACTCTTCCCGTGTCTCAGATGACTGGACAACCTGGGCCTGGGGCCCGGCCTCTGAGAAGGCAGAGGACAGACATGGAGCGAGCAGGGGCCAGGACAGGAAGCTGGACACCCGGAATCGTCTGTATTATCTAGGGCGACCAGAAGCAGAGACAAGGAAACATGAGGAGCCAATCGTGGTGCTGGTGGTTTCAGATTGAATTACCAAGATCAATTAGTCAATTCAGGAGATGGAGGCACTGGGGGACCAGGTTTCAAACTGAGTTACTTGTTCCTTTGACTTCTCATTTTCCTGGTCTTTGTAGGTGAACAGGGTTGGAGGCCAGCTGCGGTAGGCGTGTGGTGCTTGGCATTTTCAAACTGGAATAAAGGACAATGGCTCAACCTTCTTATCTCCTGCCCTGCACAGGTTTCCTTTTCTGCGTCTGAGGTTTGGGGACCCTTCTTTGATTCATCTGTAAGATAGGCCATTTGGTCCAGTCTCATAATAGGCATTCGGTATGTGAATGGAGGCCGTGTGGCAGTAAGAGGGACTCGCACAATCTGCCTGGCAGGCTCTTAGGGGTCTTCAGAGATACCACCTGGCAGTCTGCAATGGAGACTCAAGCCCAGGGCAGAAAGAGCAAGTACAGGTAAAGGTGGACAAAGGTTAAGTCCCTTCCCCACAGAACCCTCCCAGCTCAGGACCCTCGCCCCCAACCGTCCCTCAGCAGCCCCTTTTCACTTGTCAGCATTACCAGGACAGCTGAAAAGAGTAAGACAGCCATGGGCCTTTGCCCACAGCTCAGAGATGCTTGTCCTGAGCCGTTTTCCCAGGTTTCTGTTCTTCATCTTGTGACCTTTGTAATCCTGTGCAACAGCCTCTGCCCATGAGCCCCAGAGGCAGTGGGGCTCCCAAAGGTATCTATCACTTAGATATGTACCTGTCCTCCCAGCATCCAGCATCCTCATCAGCTGATCAGAAACAGGGCCACACTGCACACAGTCCACTTCCGTTAACAAGGGAAAAGATGATGGCCGGCATGCTGAAACAAAGAGGATGCCCGTTTGCCCCAAGCTTGAGGCCACGCTTAGGAAAGGCAGGTCCCCAGCACTGACATGGGGCTCTGCAGAGAGACCAAGGGGAGGGGAGGCCCGGGCCAGCGGGCTACAGGCCCTCCTCCACCTGTTCAAGGTTTCCCACCTGTTAGATGCCCCACCCCCAACACTAAGGCGAGGCAGTGGGAGCCCAGGCCCCCTCCGAGGACCCCCGAGCCAAAAGGCCTAATGCAGGGTCCTCCTGCTCTCCCTGGTGTCCCTTAACCTCCAAACTCCTGGCAGCGGTTATTGGGGTCATATTTACTTTTCCGGAGAGCATGAGTCTGTCATTTATAAGGGCAGGGTCCTTGGGTCCTGCCATAATCTCTGCAGAAAGGGACACAGTGTGGTCAGTGTTCTGTAAGAAATATAATAATAATAAAAATAATAAAATTGGAAACCCATAGGAGGGAGCAACAAATTCTTGGACAAAAACGCTGAGAGGGTGACGCGCCAGCTGTTTTCTGGGGCCGATGACCTGAGCCCGGGGGTGGGCGGGAACCAGACCAGGGGCCTTGAGTGACCAACCAAGAGGCAGACTGTGTCCCAGGGCAAGGGGGGCAGAATCCCTCTGGCTGCAACTTGGAGAAGCTTCCGAAAGGGGCAGGGCTGGATGTGGGTGGACTCCAAGGGGCTATGACAGGAACCCAGACTTGGAGACGAACTAGGAGGGACTCGAGAGATAGGAAAAGGGGAGGTGGAATCAAGGACACGGCAGAGATAAAATCAACAACACACGGTGGCTCCTGCTCCACTTTCCCAACCCAGGAATCGGTGTAGCTGTCAGTGAGAATTTGCTTCCTTCTCCCCCCACAGACCCCCCACCTCCACCCCAACCCAAGCACTTTCAGAGAATCCATAAGGAAATAGAAAAGAAACAGGACATTCTGTTCCAGTGAGTCAGCAGGAACTTGACCTTCTGGCCCGTTCTCAAGCCCCTCCCCGCTCCCCCAGCCCCCAGCCTCTCCTCCCTCTGCTTCCCCTCCCCGTGCACAGGCTGCAGGCCTCAGAACAAGATTTCTTTCCTCCCTGTGGAATTCCCCCAGCTATTTCGGGGCTGTTTGGGAACATGCCTCCAGGCTTTGACAAGGAGTCTCCGTCCCATTTTAGGGAAGAGGAAACTGAGACCCAAGGAGGCAAGCACTCTCTAAGGCCACCTAGCACCTCATCCCCCAGTTTGAAGAACCCATCTCTCCTTTCCAACCTCACTGCCACACACGAGCACCATGGGGGCAGGCTGGCTGGAGACTTGAGGCTTGGATAAGAAAGCCTGACCCAGTTACCAAGGAGACACTCAATTCAACCCAGCCCATGGGATGGGACTTCTGCTGGTCCCAAAGCTCAGTCTGCCCTGGAGATGGGCTGGAAGGACCACCGAAGTAGAGCCCTGGAGACCAGCCTGGTTGGCCTCACCCCCTCCTCACTCTGAGGCCCTGGACTATCCCCCAGAAGCCCAGAACCCCACTGGTACACAGAGAGCTGTCTCTGGACAGGGCTGTCATCCACAGGGCACACAAACCCTACCTCCCTCAGAGCTCAGGCCCCATGCTTGTCCCCTACTATGCACAGAGCACTGCAGAGCCCACCCAGTTTCTCCACCACACAACCAGCCCTCAAGCCCCAGGCAGAAGCCCCCACTTTACACACTTCCCGTCAGAGTGGGGGGTCCCAGAGCAATGCAGACAGGGGCCTGGCAGCTCCCTCCCCCAACACTTAAGTTGCAATCAAGAGCCTCGTCACAAAAACTTCTCAGTGGTTTTTATTTTCTTGTATTCAGGCACCAGTAAGTTGACCGTGCAGCCTCATTCTGCCTGCCCCAAAGGAAAGGGCATCGCGGGGCTCCCTCCCAGCTGCCCCCGGCCAGAGGCCTGCAGAAGTCCGAAGAGGAGCACTTCACAGAGTGCACGGGCCATCTTTCATGCGTTGGCTGCACCGGTGCACTTTTGGGCCCACTGGGAGTTACAGTCACAAGGTGGTGTTCATCCCCACAGGACCACCCCTGCTCCCCCTCACCCTCCAGTGTGCACCAGGCCATCCCAGGTGTTCCTCTGTCCTTTGCCTCCATGGTTCACTGGGGCACCGTAAGCATATGAAGCCTGGGCAGGACCCAGCCAGAGGACCCAGCATTCACCACGGAGAGGTGCCCTTCTGCACAGGAATGTGGGGGCCCACTCATCCGGAGATGGTAGGGCAGGCCTCAGCGGTGCCCTCGGTGGGCATGCAGGTGGGCCTGGTGGTGGCGGTGGTGATGCAGGTGGTGGTGCTGCAGGCCCCCGTGGTGCATGTGGCCAGCGTGATGGGGTTGGTGGAAGTGTCCCAGGTGGCGCCGACCCGGGAAGAGCCACGGCTGGATCCGCCGGACTCGGTTTCTCCTCACCGCCGGACGGTTCCTCTCCACGTCATAGTCCCACTGCCCAGCATGCAGGCAGGTGGCCAGCAGCAGCAGCAGCAGCAGAACGGCCACAGCACCGCCTGTGATCAAGCCCACGAGAGTCGTGCTCCCCAGGAGGCCTTGCATCTGGGATCCGTCGCCTCCACTCCGCGGCTCCTGCTGCTTCCTCCCCTTCAGCGGCCTCTGCTCAGCCCTCAGTCACTGGACTTTGTTGTCTCAGCTCCTGCAGGCTGGAAAGCAGCCAGGGAATGTGGACCGAGCCTCTTTGGGCTGGAGCTGCTGGCCAAGGGCGAGGCCGGGCGGCTGTTAACTGTGGGGAGGCCCAAGGGGAAGCTGATGGGGACAGAGGACTAGGGCGGGGAGCGGAGTCTGTGGGGGCAAGGGCCCTGAGGCTGGAGATTAGAGGTCCAGGCCCCCCATCCTGCTGCCCGCCCAAGTGACCAGGCCAGCGCCTTCCCCTCCCTGGGCCTCAGCTCCTTCCTCTCTCAGAGACAGTACAGCACAGTGATTAAGAACATGGGTTCTGGAACCACAGGACTCACTAGCTCTGTGACTGTGCACAAGTTACTTAACCTCTCTGTGTCTTAGTTTCCTCATCAATAAAATAGCTGATAAGAGTATCTTCCCTCACAGGGTTTACTGAGGATTCAAGGAGTTAAGATTTATAAAGCACTTAAGGCAGTTGCTAACACACGTGTGCCATCAATATTACTGCAGTGCAGCTTGGACTAAATGACTTGGGAGACCTTGTCATCGGAGAGTCTCTGACTCCCTGTCCTGAAGGCCACAGAATCTCTGGAACTGAATCAGGGTATTTTGAACAAATTGTCCCACACTTCAGGAGCTCTGTGAGGCACCAAGGGCAGATTTTCATCATCCAACTGTCTCTAAGTCCTCATCCTACGTGCTCTGGGAGCCAGGCGGGCCTGAGTGTCAGCCCATGGTTGCAGGAGGCAGGAAGGAGGCCGCTGTGCTCTGAGAGGCCAGGCCACAGTCCCAGCCTCCTGGTTCACCAGTCTTGGCTGGTCATATGCAGCAGACTCCTTGCTCTGTCCCAGCCTCCCTGGCCATTCCTGCCTGGTGGGGAATTTACAGAGCAGGCAGGACCTCAGCAGTCGCAGACTCTTCCCTCCTAGTCCGCAATCCGCTCTGTTCGTCCTAGACAAGCTCTTGTCCATGCAGCTCACACGCCTCAGGGGCCGGTGCCCACTAGCTCCCTGGGCAGCCCTTTCTGCAGTGGGCTTGTCGGGCTGTTCTCAGAGCTCTCCCTCACACAAAGCCTCCCGGAAGCTGCAGTTCTGCACCTGCATCCCCAAGACCACTGTTCCCCAGGGGCCCTCCTTGATGAGTCCCCTGCCCTTTCCTCTCCACTCCTTTCTGGGTGTATGCTCATCTCCCTGCCACCTGGGGGAATGTTCCAGCAGCTGGCAAGGCTGGCTCCATGTGGCCTTGGGCAAGCCCCTCCCCTGACCCAGCCTGTTTCCTCCTCTAGAAAAGTGCCAGGGCAAGAGGTGACGTGACCTCCAGGGATCTTCCTTCTCTGACTTCTTTAGGAGATGAGTTCTCTCAGGGAAGCCTCAAACCCTTAGTGAAAACCTCCTCAGGATGAAAGGGCCAAACATTCCTTCAACCAAATTGGGCTCTGGGGACAGCAGGTCTAATGAATCCTGGGGCTTTCGCTTCCCTGGGGCAAGCCACTTGAACTTGTAATGATGCTGGAGTGAGAACTTCCTCCTGCCGGCTTCTGGGGCCCTGGGAGCCCAGCTGCCTTTTCTAAGGGCCTGTTAAGGAGGGTCGTCGGCTAGAAGGAGGGGGAGGAACTTTCTCCTTCGGAGTTTCTACAAGAAGACTCCCATGTCACACCCGCCACTGGAGGGGGCAGGGCCCTGCAATCTGCAGACTTGTAGCGTTTGAGTCAGCACAGAGGCCTCTCAGAATTACTCAGCCCCGGCCCTCACTGAGAGTTGGGGACACTGAGGCCAGAGAAGGAAAGGGACTTGCCTCAGTTCCCCCAGCTTTGTGGGTCTTCTGTCAAGCAGGCAATCAAGACAGCACCATTCCTGGAGTGAGAGGGTATCCAGAATGAGAGTGAGATCAGCCGAGGACCTTCGAGGATATAAGAGGGAGGAGGACATGAGGATGTGGGTAACTCTGTGGGGGCAGGGATTTAGGGGGAGCCTCCCCACCCCTCCCCTCACACATGACATTTATTTTCTTAGCTGCAGGGTCACTCCCCACCTGGACAGAAGATAGGATCCCAAAGTGCATTTTATTAGATGCTTTGGGCTCTTGCAGAAGGTGTTGAGACTTCAGAAGTGCCTGAGACCTTCTTGGAGGCCTGACTGACCACAGGGCTTATGGGACTTGTGACTTTAGAGGAACCCATAACCGTGTCTATGGATTCCCTTCCTCAGAAAAGCTGCCCTGTGGCGCTGTCATTGTTACTCCCATAGGGTTGTGTCTTTGCATACTCCTTAAGCAATCTTCCTAGCTGAGAGACCAGGGTCCCAAGAGCACACGACTGACAGGTCAGCCTTTTGGAGTTCGTATCATTTAGCTTCCGCCCATACTTTCCAGGGTACACAGCCTTATGTGCATATACACTTGTAAACCAACATTGCTCTGAGAGCAAACTCATGCACCGTGAATTATGAGCACACACACACACACTCATGTACAAGTGCATACAAGTTCCACACACTCTCACAAACTTGTGCTTGTGCTAGTTGCAAGTGGTTCTTGGTTGTCCCGAGATAGTAACTCTGGTTTTTACTAATTGGTGGCACCATCTAGTGGTCACACTGTAAATAAATCCGTTTCATTGTCTGATCTGTCAAAAGCTATAGTACCCTGATTTTTGTTTATAGATCATAATTTGAACCTATGCAGTTAATTCCTCTCTGTTCTAAGTTCTGGCCCAGAACTTTAAGAAATTTATACAAGATCCAGTGCAGATGGAACCAGATTGAAGGATGTATCGACTTAAGAAAGTTTTAGCCCTGAGAGCTGAGGGAGAGCCGGCCTCCCTAAGCCCTTTGACAGCTAGAACTAGGACCAAGGGTGAGGTGGGCACAGACAGGAAACAAGCTGAGTGACTTGGGAACAAGTGTATGTTCACAGAGCAGTTGGCCAAGGCTCAGCCCATCTTTTCATTTGCACAGAAAAGCGGGGACATTGGCTAGCAGGTTCCTCACCTGAGCTCTAATGCCAGTCAGGTAAGGGAGACACTCCCCCACCCACCTTGGGTTTCCTCAGCAAATACTGGAAAGAAGCTGTCTAGTACGACAGAAAACTTCCCTCCTCTTCTCAGGAGCCCTCCCTGCCCTAACGAAGGCCAACTGGACCTCCCAATCTAGAAAATGATCTACATAATCTTTTATAGAACCATTTCCAATTCTGATTCTAAACTAATATAGATCTAGGTCCCTCTATAAAGTGAGCAAATAAAAGAAAAATTACTAGACATATAAAAATGATATAAGGTATTACTTGTATAGCCTTATTAGTAGGGTTACTAAAATCTAAAACATTGAGAAATAATAAAATCCCCAAATTTATATTCTAAATAATATTCAAAAGGTCACTTCATACGTGAATTTGGAAAATACGCAAAACAGGAAATTTATTTTAGATTAAAAACCAAATCAGGAAAGACTGCTTTGAGAACCCTCCCCATAACTCTGACAGAAAAATAATAATAATAAAGAGATTGAGCGAGAGAGAGGAAGTGCCCAGGAAACCAAATATACTCATATAATAGACTTTCCAGAAGTAGAAAACAGAGCCCATGGAGGAACAATCATTAAAGAAATACAGAAAATTTTCTGACCTGAAGAATTAAGTCTTTAGATCAAAGGTGCACTGACTACAAGGCAAACTATTTGAAGAGGACAAGCCAGACCTCCTAGGTAAGGTATAGCCAGGTGAAATTTTAACATTAAAAATGTTGTATGGAAAAAAAGTAAAAAGTGAAGTGCTTTTCTTTATACATTTTAATTCATAATTGCCAAAACACAGAAGCATCAAAGATGTCCTTTAGTAGGTGAATGAATAAATAAATAAATAAGATACATTCAGACAATGGAATACTATTTAGTACTCAAAAAAAAAAAAAAAGAGCTATCTGGAAACATGACAAAATGGTGACATGAGAGGTTCCCCCCCAAAAAAACTCCTCTGGAGATCACAACTAATAAAGCAACTATACCTCAAGCAAGGACCCTCTCCACAATGCACAATCACAGCTAGGAAACCCATTCATCTCAGTATGGTACCTGCAGGCAGGCAGAGGGTTAAACAAAGGAGAAATAAGAAGAGTAGACACGGCTACGTGCGGGTTCCCAGGTTCCCGCTTGGAACTCTATCGCTGGGGGAGGGAGGAGGAAGAAGGCAGCGGAAAGTGCTCTGGACCTCACTGGGGCCACAGGATGGAGGAAAGGGGGCCCACAGGTGGGGTGTGAGATACCGCACTCACCTTACTTTGGGCTCCGAGAATTGGAGACCGGTCCACAAACCACAGTGGCTGGACTTCACTCCATTTCCCAGAGGAGAGGGAACAGCTGGGTGGTGAGGAGCCGATGCACAAATGCTCAGGCTGGGAAGGGAGACAGAGGGGGCAGCATGTGCATTTCGCAGCCCACAACCAGGATCATTTGAAAGACCAGCATGCAGGACTGACCAGGGCAGAATCCACACATGGGGCAAACTGAGAACAGAAAGGTGCAATCACACCCAAACTCCCTGCATGACCCCCTGGAGCCACAGGAAGAAAACAAAGCCACAAACGCCCCTCCCCCACAGACCTCTGCACACCCAGTATCTGCGGTGAATACCAAAGAAGTTGCAGCTGGGAGAGTCCAGAGAGGCTGCAAAAAAATGAGAAACCAGAGAATTAAAGAGATGGGAACAGATGACCCATCAGAAACAGAGCTCAAAGCAACATTATAAAAATGCTTAAGGAAGTGAATGATAATTTCAACAGAGAGATAGCAGGCATTAAAGAAGACTTACAAACCATTATAAAGGACCAGAGAGAGATAATGACTACATGAACTGAAATGAAGAATGGAATAAAAGTCACCAAACTAGATACAATAGAAGTGCAAAGCAGTGATTTGAGGGAAAAGCCAGCAGAAAACACACATTTAGAATAGAAAGATATGAGAATCCAGAAAAATGAGAATGGTTTGAGATTCCTCTGGGACCATTTTAAGCAGCAGAATATTAGAATCATAAGTGTTCCAGAAGGGACAGAGGAAATGCAAGGGATCAAGAAATTATTTGAAAAAATAATGAGTGAAAATTTTCCTAACCTGGCAAAAGAAATAGACATACAAGTCCAGGATGCACAGAGAATCCCAAACAAGAACACACCAAGACACATCATAATTAAAATGACAAAAGTTAAAGAAAATAAGAAAATTCTAAAAGCAGCAAGTGAAATGCAAGTAGTAACTTATAAAAGGACACCCATTCAATTCTCAGCTGATTTCTCACCAGAAACTTTATAGGCCAGAGGGATTGGCAGAAAACATTCAGTGTGATGAAAACCAAGAACCTACAACCAAGAATAATGTATCCAGCAAGACTAGCATTCAAAATCGAAGGACAGATAAAGAGCTTCTCAGATAAGGAAAAGCTAAAGAAATACATCACCACCAAACCAGTACTACAAGGAATGTTAGAGGGACTTCTTTAAGATGGGAGGAGGGATGGGAGAGTGGGTAAAAGAAGGGAAAGGGAAGGAGAAATTCAGTTTGATTGTTAACATAAAATTGAAAGCAACAAAGAAACAAAACTCATGGTCACAGTCAATAACTTAGTAGTTACCTGAGGGTAAAGGGGGAGGTACTGGGGGGAAAGAAACAGGGACAGAAATATATGGTGATGGAAAGAGAATGCTTCTGGGCAATGAATACATAATAATAACACATAGAAGATGCACTGTAAAATTGTACACCTGGGCCTTATGTAATTTTTACTAATCAATGTCACCCCAATAAATTTAAAAAGTAAAGAGCTATCAAGCCATGAAAATACAGGAGGAATCTTACATGCATTTTACTAAGTGACAGAAGCCAATCTGAAATGGGGAAGGAGGGATGAGTAGGTGGAGCACAGAGGACTCTTAGGGCAATGAAACTACTCTGTAGGACACTGTACTGGTGGATACACATTATTATACATTTGTCAAAACTCTTAGAAAGTACAACACCAAGAGGCAAACCTAACGCAAACTATGATGTTGGGTGACTATGATGTGTCCATGTAGGTTTGTTGATGGTAATAAAGGCAGCACTGTGGTGCCGGACGCAGGTAGTGGGGGAAGCTGTGTGTGGGCAAGAAGTAGATGGAAAATGGCTGTACCTTCCACTCAATTTTGCTGTGAATCTAAAATGGCTCTAAAAAAATAGTCTATTAAAAAAAAGAAGATAAAAAAAATAATCCTACTAACAACAGGAGCTGTTTAAACTATTTCAAAGAATAGAGAAAGAAACCTTCTTTTATTTTAAAATTTATGTAATGTACTTTATAAAACTAGCATAACCCTGATGCCAAATTGGACAACCATAGCACAAAACACTACAACAGATCTCAAAATTCTAAAACATAAATAACATATTTATATTCTTAGTAGACTACTGAGAGACTAATACTCCATAAACCTGTATTTTTAAATTTTAGCAATAAACATATTACTTATAATAATGAAAGCAGGGGTTCCCTGGTGGTGTAGTGGCTAGGCTTCAGCGCTCTCAACACTGCGGCCTGGGTTCGATTCCCAGCCAGGGAACTACCCACATAAATAAATAAATAAAAATAAAAAATACAATGAAAGCAACAAAAGTTGTAGTAGCGTTAGGAAAATATTCAGAAACCATGCCCGCCCAAATAGAATAGGTCCAAATCCTAGCCAAGGAATCCACCCCATTCACCAATGATGAGAGCAGCCAAACTCCAGAGTTAGAAACTCAATTGGTATCCACTTAAAGATGCCAAAAAGTAGAAGAATACCAGGTTGGTTGTCCTCAGGTGTGTGTGGGGGCTGATTAAATTAATTCAAAGGGGCTGCGTTTCCACACCTCACCGGATGGCGTGCCCATGGGCTTTCAACGTGCACAGCACATAAACGTACTAAAACTTTCTCGAGCCTCAGTCTCACCTGTGCACAGTAAGGGACAGAGGGAACCTGTGAGGTCTACAGTTTTGTCCTTTCTGACTTTCCAAGTCTCTGTAATTTTCTGAAGCCACCATCTAAAGATAATAGTTACACTTAGAATTATATTCATTTCTTTAACTATTAATAACACCTATTTAACCAGGAACTGTGTTTGGCGCTGAGACCAGGGAGAAGAAAGACACAGACCCTGCCCTCCAAGCACTTTTTACCTAGAACGGGAGACAGAAATGTAAATGATTACAGCGTACCAGGTAAATTCTGGGACCTAAGTGTTCACAAGGCCCCAGGAAGTACAAAGGAGGGGGTCATTCATAAGCAATAAACTCCTTTCCCTTTCCTTCCCAATGTACACTTTGAATGTTTGCTACAATAATTTCACTTTACAAACTTATCTCATTTAAACCTCACAACACTTCTATTATTCTTACATTACCTATGAAGCTTAGAGAATTAAAGACTAGCTGTGGATCACATAGTGAGGAAGTGGCAGAGCCAGAATCCAAGCCCAGGACTGCCAGACCCCACAGCTTACCTGTAATCCATGGTGACACTGTGTTAGACTGAGAGATGGAACTGAACAAGTCATGATGGCTCCCTGGGAAAGTGGGTTCCCCAGTGGGAGAGAAGCCATGTTTCTGAAAATCCACACATGAGGAAAAGGAGGACACAAGAAGGTAATGGAGAGGAACAGGGAAGAGTCTATCAGGGGCTTTTGCTCTAAAAATTTGAAAAACTCTGGATTAGGCTTTTACAGAACAATGTTCAAAGAGATAATAATTTCCTGAGTGCCTTTCCAACATATTTTCTACACATACATACAAAAAAATGTCTTCTTAAAAGTAGGCAATAAAAAAATAAGATGGTTGGAGAGATGGACTGATATATGAGAAAGCGAAGTTAGCCAATGGTTAACAGTTGTAGAAACTAGGTTTTAAGTATATGGCTATTCATGCTACAATTTTTTCAACCTTTCTATATGTTTGAAAATTTTCACACAGTAGCCACTAGCAATATGGCTACTGAGCCCATGAAATGTGGCTAGTTTGAGTTAAGAGATTCTGTATGTGTGATATAAATTCCAGATTTCAAAAACTTAGTACACAAAACAAAGTAAAATAGCCCTTTAATCATTTGTATCCTGCTTACATTTTTAAATAATAATTTTTTATTCATTGGGTTAAATAAAATATATCATTGAAATTAATTTTATCTAGAAATAAAATGAAAAAAATTTAAAAATAAGATAAAAATTAAAAAGAAAAAATTAAAAGAAATTAATTGTATCTGTTTCTTTTTACTTTTTTCATGGGGCTACCAGAGAGTTTTAAATGATAACACTTCACTTGCACTCTATGTCTACTAGACAGCGCCCTCTAGAGCATCCAGTCACCACCGGTCCTATTCCTTTACTTGCTCTTACACTGTCCTGGACCAAGCAAGCCCTGTGTTGGAGGAGGCAGAAATGAATCAAACAAAGTCACAGCCTCAGAGAGCGGAAGATCAATGTTCTGGGGACAAGCCAAGACGGACCTAAAAACATTAGATTATTTCAGCATCTTAGGAATCTCAGGGGCTTCCTTGCTTATGGGTGTCCATGGGATGCCTTTTGGATTAGACATGGGGCAGAACCTTCTTAGAGAACAAATGGAAATACGTTGGGGTTGTTTGAGGTTGTCAGGATGACTGGGGAGGTGGGGTCAGCATTTCACATACAGGAGTCAGAAATGATAAACATCCTGCAATGAGCAGGACAGTCCCTCATGAGGAAGAATTGTCCTGTCCAAAACACCGATAGTGTAACTATTGAGAAATCCAGATGTAGAAAGAATGACACACCTGTTTCTTCCCTGTGGATAAGGACTATGAGACCTGTTTGCCAGCCCACACAAGGGCAACACCATTATGTCTACGGAGGCAAGAATGAGAAGCTTCTCGCAGTCCTGAGTCAAATAATCTAATTCTCTATCTCCTTAAGGGTGAGAAAGACACCCTGGGATAGTCAGAGAGACCCAAGGGCTTGGCTCCCAGCAGGAAACCTGTGTGATTATGATTGCCAATGGCAGTGTTCAATTAGCCCAGCGTAATCGGCCTTCTGGGATTCTGTCTCAGGGAGCTCAGGGTGCTTCCAGCAACAGGCCCTAAAACACAGAGGAACAGAAATCAGGGGCGGGGGAGGGGGGGGCAGGTGCCCAATGAAAATGAGTCATCCTTCTCGTCTGATCTCAGAGACTGGAGCTATGTGAGATGGGGAATGTGGGTGGGTGTCCCACATAACTCTAGTTGGAGGACATGGAGCTCTCAAAATTCCATAGATCTCAGAAGGCCTTGGCTGAGGGACAGGTAAAGTTGTGAGGACTCAGAGGGAGGCAAATGATTTGAACAAACATATCTCTAAATGAGTTACAGAATGTCCAATAAGTACATGAAAAAAATGCTTAATCTCACAAATCATCAGGGAAATGCAAATCAAAACTACAATGAGATACCATCACATCCATTTAGGAGGGCTGCTATCAAACAAACAAACAAACAAAACAAGTGTTAGTGAGGATGTGGAGAAATTGAGACCCTTGTGCACGATTGGTGGGAGTGCAAAGTAGCAGAGCTGCTGTGGAAAACAGTATGGAGGTTCCCCCAAAAATTAAAAATAGAAATACCATATGATCCAACAATTCTGCTTTGGGGTATATACCCCCAAAAAAACTGAAAACAGGGTCTTGAAGAGATATTTGTATACCCATGTTCATAGCAGTATTATTCACAATAGCTAAAATGTAGAAGCTACTTAAGTGTTCATCAGCTGATGAATAAGCAAAATGTGGTATACATGTACAATGGAGTATTACTCAGCCTTTAAAAAGAAAGAAATTCTGACATATGCTATAACACAGATGAAACTTGGGAACCTTATGCCAAGTGAAATAAACCAGTCACAAAAAGACAAATACTGAATGATTCCAGTTATATTTGGTACTAGTCAAAATTATAAATTTAGACACTGTAATGATGGTTGCCGGAAACTGGGGGGAGGGGAGAATGAGGAGTTATTGTTTAATAGGTGTAGATTTTCAGTTTTATAAAATAAAGAGTTATGGGGATGGATGATGGAAATGATTGCAGAACAGTATGAAGGTATTTAACACCACTGAACAGTACATTAAAAATGGTTAAGACAGTAAATTTTATGTTATGTGTATTTTACTACAATAAAAAGATACTGTTTACAATGAGAAAAAAAATAGAGCAATATACTATGTACATAGACTGGAATACTCAATATCAGTTATCCCAAATTGATCGATAGATAGTGGACAGTAGATAGATAATAGATCATTTCTTCCCTTCACCCCCATTCTTTCCATTCAATCTACCTCCAGTTCCTATTATTTGGGATGGAAACGATGGAACTATATTTCATATCACTTGGTATTTCTTTCCATATAGTTACCTTTTGGCACTGCATCTGTAAGTATTCCTTCACTTGACCCTCTGATTTGATAATCTGCTCTTCAAATGTGTCCATATTCAATCCACGGAAGCTTTTGTGGGTTTGTTTGCTTTGTTTTTGTTTGTTTGTTTTTAGTTCAACAATCAATAGACTGTCTCGTTGGTTTTTATTTTCATATTGGCTTGTTATTTTCCCATGAATGAAAAATCCCTTCTTGTCCCTATGATGGTATTAATCACACTTCTCTGTAAGTCTTTCATTTACTTTATTAATTAATTGTTCCTTCTATGTTATTTCCTTTTCGTTGGGTTCGGATTCTCTTTTATGGTGTTGATTTTTTCCTTAAGTGAGTGCTTATTCTTATTGATAGGCACATCTTCTGATTTAAGATTCCCTATTGGCCTGTCTGTGAATTGGGCTCCCATTTCCTATCTCCCGGAATTATAATGGAGGGGCTGGAGGTGTTACTGGGAGGATATCGGCAGTGCGTGGCAGCTCCCCTTTCCTCTGGGGACCTCTCTGAGTCTCTGGTTCAAGCACTGACAATGACTGACTCAGTCTGAGTACCAGTACCTCTGATACTGGAGCTGCCCACTCACTGCAAATTAGTGCGTCCCTAGCCAGTCATGCCAATGGTTGCCTCGGGCCCTTCCCTTCTCCTGTTCCTTTTAACTGTTGCCCCTGAGCTGAGAATGCCCCCAAAACCATTTACCTTGTTACAGTAATTCCTTACTTTGTTTGACTGTGGTTTCCTCCAACAATCCAATTTGTTTACCCTTTTTCAGGAGTACCTCTCTCCCTGGTTTTTCAGTGCTATTATATAATATTAAGAACTTGTTTTCGTTTAAACTTATATGAGTTTTATCTTATATAATTTTTCAGGAAGATATCCATACCACTGCTGTACCTCCAAACTGGGCTGGTGCCAAGGACATAAGATCTTATTTTCTGGACCAAAGTTGGGACATAGCTTTCTGATTTGGAAGTTTATTGTTATGAAAATCCATCCAGATTCATAAAAATGGAAGTAAATTTGAGGTTTTACCTTCACTGAAAATGACATAAAGATAATTATAAAGCTTAGAGAAAAGGACATATTTGTGAACAGACTGCTAAATTCTGAGAGAACAGGTTCTTTCAACACATATATGGTCTCTTTCCTCTAACTCTCCTAGCAGCGAGAAACTAGTAGAGCCAAAATGGCAGCATAGACATCCACACAACTAGGGCATACAAATTTTATTTTTTTCTTCAGTAATTGCCCTTTTTTTCCTTTTCATTGTTAAGTTTATTGGGGTGACATTGATTAGTAAAAATTACATAGGTTCCAGGTGTAGAATTCTACAGTGCATCGTCTATGTGTTATGTGTTCATCACCCAGAGTCCGTTCTCTTTCCATCACCATACATTTGACTCCCCCTCCCACCTCTCCCACCCACCACCCGCAAACCCTCAGATAACCACTAAACTATTGATGGTAGGGCATACAAATTTATGTCTACCAGATTCCTAGATCTATCATCCTGCTGCCATAGTAATCTGTCTTGGCCTGGGGCCTGAAATTCAAGGTTTCACATCTGTTCCAAGCCCCCATCCCCAAAATTCATGAGGAATGGCCTGATGCCCACCAGGTGGAGCCCAGGAGCTGGAGCCCATCAGCTCACCCCCAAATCAATCCTGCACCTATGACAAGAATAAGACACATCATGAGGAAGAAGCATTTATTCCAGGAAAAAAAAGGTGAATTTAACATTAGGAAAATATAAATATTGATGGAAATAACTTCATTAACATATTAGAAAGAGAAGAGTTATATGATCAAGACATGGTAAATGATCTGGATTAACGGAGAGATGAACGATGTTACTGAATGAGAAAGCTTAATCTTACAAAGATATCAGTTCTGCCCCCAGATTTCTCAATAAATTAAAGGCAAAATAAGATTTTTTGTGAAATTTGACATGGTGATTGTAAATTTTATCTGGAAAAGAAAATGTTCAAGGATAGCCAAAAAAATTATTGGGGAAGGAGAGTAAGAGGGAATTTGCCTTAGCAGACAGATATCAATACATACTATAAATTTACAATAATTTAAAAAGTGTTGTATGAGAACAGTAAAAGACAATAAAATTTCTTTATAACATAACAGTGGGTCTAGCAAGAGACTCATACGAGAAATTAGTACTTGATAAAGAATAGTAAGAAAAGAATTCCTTTACAACAAATTTTATTGGGGCAAGTAAATAAACTTTCCCTACCTCACTCAATGCATAAATACATACAATCATTCATACATACATACATACATACATACATAAGTAGAATCCCGATGAAATAAGAGTAAATTTTTAAAACATGACTTTAAAAGTATTACAAGAAAATATAGAAAGGAAAATGTATTTAAAATCTTGGAAATATGAAGGAAGAGACAAAAAGAAAGACACAATTTAAGAAAGATATAATTTTAAAGAAAGGAAATTTTAAATAGCAAAAATTGACAGATGAAATTTTGCCTTAGTATTTCTAGTCATCAGAGAAGTACAAAATTAAGCAAGATGTCCTTTTCTATCAATCATAATGTGAAATTTAAAAGACTGATAACACCTAGCATCTGTCAAGTATGGAAAAATGGATACTGTTGTGTACTTTTTAATTAAGTGGACATACTGTTGTGGACATTTTAATTAAGATAGGTTTTCTAAGGGCAGTTTATTTGCATCTTTAAAAATTTAAATAATTGTAGTTTTGATCCAATAATTCCCTATCAAGATATCTATCCTAGAGAAATATCTATATGTGTGCAAAAGAGTTATATAAAATGATATTCTTTGCAGTATTGTTTGAATGGAAAAAGAAAAACACTGGATATAACCTAAATGTCTAACAACAAGGAATGGTGAAATAAGCTGTAATATATGAAGACTGTCTGGAAAGTATCCAGCCATGTAATATAAAAAATAGAAGCATTTATGGCTGGATTTTTTTCCAGACAGCCCTCATATTCATAAAACAGAATATTATGTACCACCTTAGGACTAACAAATAATTATATAAAAATATCTATAAGACATATGGCAATTTGTTAAGCGCAAACCTCACATATTAAAGAAAGATAATGAGGATTTTCAAAAAAAGATCCAGAGTTTTGAAAGATGAAAAATATAATTCCTAAGATACAAATTACATTGGATGACTAAATTTAACATGGTATCTTGAATTGGCTCCAGGAACAGGAAAAGAACATTAGTGGAAAAACTGATAAAATTTGAAATAAAGCCTGTAGTTTAATTAATAGTGTTGTAACAATGCTAACATCTTAGCTTTAACAAATGTACTATGGTTTTATAATTTGTTCACATTAAGGAAAGCTTGTTGAAGAGTATACATGAAATCTATGTACTATCTTAAAACTTTCCTGCCAATCTAAAATTACTTTTAATAAAATGATTTTTAAAATTACATTGGATGAGATTAAGAGCATATCAGAACCTTCAAAAGAAAGTATTAGTAAACTTTATGACACAGCAATAGAAACTATTCAAAATGAAACATAGAAAAAAAAAGGAAAAAATATAGACAGAGCCTCAGTGAGCTTTGGGATACTTCAAGTGGCCTCATAAATGTTCAACTGGAGTCCCAGGAAAAGGAGTGATGGATAGAAAAAGATACATGATAAAATAATGATAAAAATTTTCCAAATTTTATGAAAATTATAAATCTACAAATCCAAGAATCTCAACAAGCCTCAAGCAGAAGAAACACTAAAACAACTACAAGGCATATCATAATCAAATTACTTAAAACCAATGATAAAAAACATCCAGAGAAAAAGACATATATTATGCACACAGGAATAAACATAAGAATGACAGCAGACTTCATGTCAGAAATAATGCAAGCCAGAAGATAGTAGTACAATATCTTTATTTATTTATTTTTTTATGTGGGTAGTTCCCTGGCTGGGAATCAAACCCAGGCCACAGAGTTGACAGCGTGAGCACCGAAGCCTTAAGCCACTACACCACCAGGGAACTCCCTACAGTATCTTTAATACTAAAAAGAAAAAGAAAATTGTCAGAATTTTGTACCAAGCAAAAATAACTCTCAAAAAATAAAGGCACAATAAAAATATTTTCAGCCATAGAGTAGCTGACAGAGTTTATCACCAGCAGACAAAATCTACAAGAATATCAAAAGAATTCCTTCAGGTAGAAGAAAAATTATACCAGAAGGAAATCTACCTCTATACAAAGCAATTAAGAGCCCTGGAACTCTTAAATATGTAAATAAATATAAAAGACTTTCTCCTTTAATTTTTAAACTTCTTTTTAAAATAGTTGACTATTTGGAGCAAAAGCAATAAGTGTTATAGGATATATAATGTATGTGGGATGAAAATACATGACAATAACTCAAAACCCAGGAGAAGGGAAATGGAAATACACTGTTAAAAGGATTATACAGGGAATTCCCTGGTGGTGTAGTGGCTAAGGCTTTGGCGCTGTCAATGCTGCAGCCTGGGTTCAATTCCCAGCCAGAGAACTACCCACATAAAAAAATAAAATAAAATAAAGGTTTATACACTATAGGTGAAGTTGTACAATATTAATTAAGGTAAAATGATGTTATAGGTAAAGCAACCACTAAAAATAAAAGATAACTAGTATGCCAATAAGGGAGATAAAATGCAATCATAAAAAATACTCAAGCCAAAAAATGCAGAACCAAATTTTAAAGGACAATAGAAAACAAATAGCAAGACAACATTCAAACCCAACTATATCCATAATCATTTTAAATGTAAATGGTCTAAATATCCCAATTAAAAGGCAGAGATTGTCAGATTTTATTTTTAAAGACCCAACTCTATATTAATAGATTATGAAATAGATTTTAGAGAAAAAACTATTAACAGAGATAAAGAGGGTCATTTGAAAATGACAAAAGGGTAAATTCATCAAGAGAACTTAACAGGGAGTTCCCTGGTGGTATAGTGGCTTAAGGCTTAGGCGCTGGCACTGTCAATGCTGCAGCCTGGGTTCAATTCCCAGCCAGGGAATTATCCACATACAAAAAAAAAAAAAAAAAAAAAAAAAAAAAAAAAAAAAAAAAAAAAAAAAAAAAAAAA